>BCHU01000010.1:600000-1071299 GCA_001599715.1 Phaeotremella fagi
CCAGTGAGTCAGACTACCTTGGATCCCAGTGATATCTACTACCCTATTAACTCATTCCTCTCATTCAGGCTTATCACTCCGCTTTCAACGACGATCCATCAACTAGACAAGTCGGTAACATGGCTTTGTTACCTATCAACACTAAAATTCGTGGTCCAGCTCCAATAGCCTGTGAGTAAATGGTTTGAATATGATACATAATGGAAAACTCGACTGATGTGACCGTTCAGCCGACCCTTCACAAGCTGATATCATCGAAGAAAGTTTAGATCTGTAAGTCCCAGCTCGAGCTACCAATAAAGATCTGCAAGCTAACGTTCGATCCAGATTCAGAGCTAACTGTCTTTTCCGTAATTTCGAAATCAAAGGTATGACCACCGAACACAAAAACCCCCCAAAACCACAAAATTCACGTACTGATAAAATATCGTTGACCCACAGGACCAGCCGATAGACTGTTGATCTACCTTATTCTCTTCATTTCAGAATGTTTAACCAAGCTTGCACCGATAGCTGGGAAACCTTCACCAGGATATCAAGAAGCTATCAAACAACTTTCTACACTTGCAGTTGATTCTTTCGCTTTACCAGGGGACGCTGCTTTCCCATTGAACAGTCTTTATCATGCTCCTGCTTCACGAGTGGATGCTGGTAAGTTTTTATTTTTTCAATATCATTTTCAAATCTGTGATGTTGAGTTAACGTTTGTATAGACGCCCTTCGTTCTTACCTCACACAAACTAGATCGGAGTTGGCTCTCAGATTGGCTGATAGATTATATCCATTCGAACATGAACTTGGGGCTGATGGTCAACCGACCGGTCAGTTAGGTGCGAGAGCTACGAAACCTAGTAAATGGTGGATGGCATTCCAAAAGAGAAGGTCAGTTGTCTTCTTCAAGGAGGTCGATTGGGAACTGACTATCTATAGATTCATGGGTAGGAGTTTAGGTGGAGCTTAAGAGCGGGTATGGTGGAGTGAAAATGAAAGGAGGAAAACAGTCAAGTGGGGGATGGAATATGAGAGGGAGGAGTCAGAGGATAATGGATGTCTTGTTTATAACGATGAGTTAGAATTGTAAAGCGTGAAGAAAACTCGATACGGTATACCAAGACTTGCAATCATGCATATAACGTTGGGGGTTGAAACGAGTCTTGTCATCTCCGTCAAACGTAGGACTGGAGGTCCACCAAACATAAGTGTGAACAAAGGGCTACTGGCCTTCCTGTCTTACTCCCCCTTCCGACAATTGTTGAAAAACGTTTGTGAAGTTGAAAAGAAACCGGTACAAAGGATGTAACAGTGGAGAAAACGCTAGAAACAGCGGTAGATAAGCATATAAAGAGATCCACTGTACAGTCTTCCAAAGTCAACCATCTATCCTCTGAATAAAAAGTTTATCATAATCACAGTCGATCTACGTATCCACCCAAACCCAAGCAAAAATGTCATCACCCATCTCACCGTCAACCCCCATCTCCCCATCGGTCATCACCCCACAAGACTCGACATGCGATTACTTCTCCCACCCCAACCCCATTCTAAAATGTAGAACCCAAACCCAAACCACCGAAACCAAAACGATAAGTTTCTCACCAACAACCGAAGTTTTCACTTTCATCCCGGAATCCCTACCTCTAACCCTCAACTCAATAACTCTTTCAAAACCAAAACCTCCTCACTTGCACAAGAACATCCCATCCAACCCCAACTTCGAATCTTCATCACTCGAACCAGTCCTAAAAGCTCATTTACATCAGATCCATCCCCAAACCCCAGAACCTATTGTTCATTTCATCACCCAAAGACTTTTGTCTACTGATTTACCTTATGGTTCGAATATGGATGAAGGGATGGGGAGATGGGAACCTATCGTTGAGAGTAATAAGAGAGATTTGGTTAAGGCTGGAGTTTATTTGGATGCTTGTAAAGGTTGTACGCAGGTTGGACCTGGTCTTGAGTTCGATCGGAAGGTTGAGAGGATGTATGGGGTTGCTAGACGTAGTTTCTCGCTTTTGGAGAACCGTTTGAATGGTGATAGAATCTAGACTTGTCCACTTACTTCAAGTTAGTCTAGATTTGGTTTTTGTATTTCTATTGAAGATTGGATTCGTTAGGATTCTCGTTGCTTTGATTGTACGAACAGGATTGTAGGTTTTGAACATGAAGTTGATCCTTGCCACATTTGATAGCTGGTCAGATTAAACTCTCATGGTCGTCGTTTGTCTTTTGAGAGCGACTGAACACGAGTTCACTCTCAACCTCGTATAAAGGTTTAACTGAATCTCTAGAGAGGGATTGCATGCATCGATATCTACTGATGGAAATGGATGATGAACAAAATCAACCCTCGTCAAATGATCACAAGTAACCATATTCGCGCCTCATGCGCACTTCATCACTGCTCGTTACATAAAAGAAAATTACGCCCAACTGAAAACGCAGCAACGATGGAGATTTGTATCAATCAAGAGGTTCCCAATGAAGGTCCAATGATCTACAGCTATCCATTCAGATGTTACGGTTTCACAAGAGGAGGTTAGGAAAATAATCGAGAAATATAATATTCTATCATACAAAACGATTTGTGGCACCTTGGCAAACATGACATCTCTTTCTTTCCCACATTCTTTCCGGCTCTCCCAAGGGTATATCTATGCATTCCTTGATATCCGCAATCTATAAATGAGCTATCGTGAAAGCCAACGATGATATCTACCACCTCATCTTCTTAAAATACCATATCAACATGACGGAACCTATCCCTAAAGTCCAAAAAACCCAATTAACCTCGAACAAACCGATATTTACATTTCTATCTCGCGTCAAAAATCGACCCAATCCGTCACCTAAAAAATGGGGGGGTTGGGTCAAAGGTCGGTCTTCGTCAACGTTTTCCCACGTACATACCCAGGTAAGGGGGTCACAGGATCATCGTAAGAGTGATGGGATGAGAGAGGTCATATTCCCGGAAACGCCGATTGAATGTAAACTTAGGAGTGTGATTGCGTCTTTTGTAGGTTTAAGAGTGAACGGAAGCGCAATCAACGCAGCTTAGTGACAAATTAACGTTGCAAAAGTGAAGAGTGAATCATACGGTTGAGTCAACCTGGTTTTTCACATATACACAGAGTGAAATTGATACAATTAAATCTCTTCCTTCTTCTTTTCTTTTTCACTTACAACCAAACACCGCTTTCAAATCAATCAAACCTTTTTCTTTCTTTTATATAACAAATTCATACATCATGGGTAAGTCTACATTCCATCATCTCATGCATATGCATACACATCGTCATTGTAACTTCTTACTGATCATGCTTGATGCATACGAATAGCTCGTACCAAGGTAAGTTAGAATCCTGTTTCTCATGGGAATGATCAAGAACGATCTATCTTTCTATCTCCTACTCCACCATCATTTCACCTACACCTCCTCACACATTATGTGGCTTTACTGTTTCTCCTCTTTCTTCATCCTTCACTTAATACTATCACACCATTGAGACTCGTCTCATTGAACGATCAACGAGATAGTCATAGCTTGATGCCTTGTCGCCACCCAAACTTCCTTTCTCATTACCAGCCCCCTCGTTTTTGTCATCCAACCCTTTACTCCAATTCAAATTCCGTTCATCATCATCCCTTTCTTCCTTTATGTCTTGTCTCCCACCTACGTTTCATACACATCTACATCACCTGCACCTGCCACTACTTGCACTACCCAATATCTCTTCCTTCCCAAATCCAACACCACCCTCGTCCTCGTCATCGATCAACCCCAAAATGATTCAACGTTCCATAACCTAATCTGATCTTCCTTTAGCAAACCGCTAGAAAGTCCACCGGAGGAAAGGCTCCAAGAAAACAATGTAAGTACTGAACGTTACCTCTATCAACCACCACCATCATCGTCACCACTACCCAGCCTCACCCTACCATGTCTACTTCCGAACCCAAGCTAACACCTCGCAGTGGCTACCAAGGCCGCCAGAAAATCAGCCGCCCCGGTCACTGGTGGTGTCAAGAAACCCCACAGATACAGACCAGGTACTGTCGCTCTTCGTGAAATCCGTCGTTACCAAAAGTGAGTCAATCGTCTCAACGAGGAAAAGACTTTCAATCCTGACAACACAACTTCAAGGTCGACCGAGCTCCTCATCCGAAAGCTCCCATTCCAACGTCTCGTCCGTGAAATCGCTCAAGATTTCAAGACCGATCGTAAGTCTCTCACATCTGCTTGACACAACCAGAGCTAATAACCTATCATGTAGTTCGTTTCCAATCATCAGCCATTGGAGCTCTCCAAGAAGCTTCTGAAGCTTACCTCGTCTCCCTCTTCGAAGACAGTGAGTTTAGTTTCTCTTGATTTTAGACAGAACTATGATCCTGATACAAATTCTTTTACTTTTTTTAGCTAACTTGGCTGCTATCCACGCTAAACGTGTTACCATCCAACCCAAGGATCTCCAACTCGCCCGTCGTCTCCGTGGTGAACGTTCATAGATCGTTTAAAATCATATCTCACCCATCAAGTCTTTGATGGGAAGATGATGAAAGTTGTCGTGTAGTTCCCAGTGATTCCTATTTTCTCTTTTTCCCTTTTTATTATTATGATTCGTTTTTCACCATCATCCATTTCATTGTTATATATATATTCGTTTTTCGTCTCTTATAAATTTCTTTTTTCAACTCAATTTCGATGTTTACAGATTAGTTCAATTATCCATTCTTTTATTTCAACGATTCGAGTTGGTTAGGTAACTGAGTAATCACTCAATCGTTGACTCTACTTTTCTGTACTTGAAATTGAACATGAATGTATTACAATTTTTTCCTAAATCTACAAATACAATAAAATACAACTCTCACCACTCACTCAAACCCCCAACTGATCCCCAGACAATCGTGTCAAACTATCAACAACATCACCTAAAACCCTGACCTCAACTCTAGAGCCATACAACCCAAGTCCAACATCCCCGTCCCCGTCCCCGTCCCCACCACCACCATCATCCCCAGCAACCTCGTTATTCGATCGAGGTAAAGAAGAGGCGAAAGGTGTTGGGATGTTATTCAGATTCGTGGGTTTTAGATTTAAAGTGGTAGAGGAGGATTTGGTTGTGTGGAGATAATACACTGTTTGACGGAGGATGAATTGGATTTTCTGGGGTGAGAGGTTAGTGTTTGTGTCATTTATTTGGTCGATGGGATGATCCTTTTTTGTGTTTTTGATAATCTATTAGAAAGGATTGGATAGATTCCAAAATTTTGAATTGATTCGATTTGCGTAGCCTTCCCTCTCCAAATTGGAATTCTCAGCATTGGACGAGGTGATAATCCTCAAAACCTATTTTACCTCCATCCCTTCTCCCCAAAAAACAGATAAATCCCATGATCACCCCAAAGAGATGAATCCCACATTCTTCCATCCCCCAAAAGAAAACTCAACTTCCGAAACATAACCAGTCACCTCGAACTCACATCACAAGTCTCGATATACCTCTCTATACTTTCCCTAGCAAGTGTCCCGTTAACCTCTTCATTCTCAGGATCAGAAGTCAGATGTTTGAGGATAGGTTTGACGGAAGATAATAAATTCGGTATCGTCTAGGTTTAAATTGTTTAGTTTTTGCCTGATCACATCATACATACCTTCTCTACGTTCGTCAATGCTTGAAAGAGTGATTCTGAATCTGAAGACTTTAATTCTAATGGATCAGATTCTTCTTTTGGGGAGCTCATTCTTTTGTTGGTTAGGATTTAAGTTAATGGTCAAGGTCGAGAATAACGACTGATGTTGTTTTTGGATGGAGATGATTTATTTCGTGGCGTTTCGTTGACTGCTTAAATTACTAAGTACCATCTGCGTTTGCTCGTGAAACCTGCCTTAAAACCTTGAACGACACGTAAATGTATTCCAATAAATCTACAGATGATGAAAATAACAAGAAATCCTATCTAATACAACCCAACTGAAACCCATTAACCAAAACCTAAACCAAACCAGCTCTCAACATTACATTCCCGAAATCCTCAAAACTCAACCCCCGCTTCTCATGCTGACTAGAAAACAAAGTGATCATCTCGGTAATCTACCAACCAAAATCAATTCAACAAGTCATTGATAAAAAGTCATGAACAAAACAAACCTCCTCTTCAGACCACATTTCACCCAAAGATCGAACGAGAGTTTTAACTTCATCCCGTCCGATAACGTTTTCATTACTATTCCTAGTTTTCTTAGTGGTCTCAGAGACCGTGTTGAGATTCTTGAACATATCCCAGATATCTTTGACGATTTCTTTTTGACGAGGATTGAGTTTGATGGAACCAGATTGTATCAAATGTTTCTTTGATTGTTTAGGTCCGTCTTTGGTTTTGCTTTTGGTAGTTGATTTGGTGTGTTTGGATTGGGTTGTACCGTCCTCCCCATCAAACGAAGATCCACTTTCTGATAAAGAAGATAACTCCGATTCCGATAATTCAAACACGTCCTCCATATCCTCATCCTCATCCTGATCTTCATCCCCTTCCCCATCATCAGGACCCATCAGTGCCGCGCAAACCGCCCTAAAATCCTTTCTCTCAACTCCCAACCCCTCCTCCCCATCCAGATTTTCATCAAACCTCCCCCGTCTTCCAAGAGGTATATCACCATTCCATCCTTTCGCCGAAGCTTTGAAGACTTGAATCACGTCTTCGTCAGAGGGGAGACCTAGTGTTGAGAGGAGCCTTGGGATTTGGGATAGTGGGATTTTGGTTTGGGCTTGGGTTAGGGGCTCGGGGGAGGGGTTCTTTGATTGGACATCCTGTTCGTTCGGGAGGAAACCACCTTGGTCGATTACGAAACCACCTTCACCTTCCTCTACCATAAATCCCCCACCTTCAGTCTCATCAACCACGAAACCCCCTTCATCAGGTATAAACCCCCCCTCGTCCCCCTGTCCATCCACAACAAATCCCCCTCCATCACTATTCTCCAACCTGACAGGATTCCCATCATTCCCTTTCCTCCGTTTCCTTCCACCTTGTCGAGCTTGAAAATTCTTTACAGCCCGATCGAAAACTCTATCAATAGATCTCTGCTGTTTCAGCGAAAGAGCTTTGAAATCTGGATCTGAATCTGGATCTGGATCTTTGTCGGTTGGTTTAGATCGTTTTGGTCGATTTGACTGGGATGAAGGTTGGTTAGTTGTGGGGTCTTGGATAGAGATTGCTTACCATTTTTTGGGATAGTTCTTGATCGACTGCAGTAGTTGAGTCAGTCTGACGTAAAATGCTTTCATCTCGTGGAGATTAGGTAGACTCCGTTATGTCTTGGCCACGTGGGTTGACCCTGTTGTTTACATCCAATGGTGATATTTCGAGGTCTGTTGAGTGAATTATGGTTATGGTTAGAATTAGAATCGTAAACAGATGGGGAAGGTCAAGAACGAGTAGTAGAAGGAGATGCATCAAATTGAATATCAACAGTTGTTCACTAACTTGTATATCAAATTGAAACACCAACCATACTTACAACCTCATCTCCTTACGCTTTGATCACCTCCCTTGCCCTCCTTACTCCCCTATTCACGCGTCAACATCAACAAACAACACAACAACAACAACTACTACTTTTATCATTCAACACCAAATCATATCTCGACACATAACATCCAACCACTCATCAAACATGACCACCACCCAATCAAATCCAAGTCTCACACCAGACCACCCAGCCAACCCAAGCGAGAACTACGAGCCTGAAACATCCTTTGAGAGTCAAGACCTTGACCTTGACAACCATTCAATTTCAGAACAAGACAACGAGCGCGAGAACGACCACGTCCAACACGACCATATAACTGGAACCTCAACAACAACTCCACCACTACCACTACTCACGCAAGAAGATCTCAAAATGGATCCAATCTTATCATCGTTAGCTAAACAACAACGACGAACTTCGACTATCCTCCCTAGTACTCATACACCTTCAACACCTGTTGTCATGTTCAAAGCTAAACCTGTTCCAACTTCTATGAAAAGTGAGAATCTAGGTCCGAGAATGACTAAATCTGCTGCGTTGCGTTTGGGGATTAAATGGGAAGGTGGGGGGAATAACAAGACTGAGAAAGAATCGGGTCAAAGTCGTGAAGTTGGATTTGAGAATACTCCAGGACACAAGAGGGCGAGTTTGAATATCGTACGTGACACCATTCCACCGCAGGCAACGCTGACACTAAACTCCTACGTAGACCGTAGCTTCCCTCTCCATGCCTACACTTGAACCCCGTCAAAATAAAGCTTCACAACTTCGTCAAGGAACTGGTCAAATCTCTTCACCACAAATTAAACGTGATCCAGAAGCTATCGCTGCTGCCAACAAAGCTAGAGCTGATGAAGAGAAAGCTAGAAGACGAGCTAGTATCATCCTACCGGCTTCACTCAGTGCTCCTTCCATTGTAGGTTTGATCTTCATCAACAAAAGTGATACGACCTATTAACCCAACATGTCTCTTAGGTCCCTCGAGCAAATAAAGCTTCTGCTTTGAGAACTGGTACTCAACCTAGTGTTAAATCCCCAACCACCACGACAACTTCACAAGATAGTCCATCAAGATCCAGATCGATGCTTGGTTCAACATCCATCTCCAACATTAAAATGAAATCTTCTTCTTCTACCGGTGAAACCGAAAAAAGCTCTTTGAACAGGAGAACAAGTGTAGCAGGTGTAGTTAAAAGTTTGGGTGCACCTTCAATCGTACGTCCATCCATCCATCCTTTTTTTGAGATATAATTTGTATCTGACATGGAGATTTTCAGACACCACGACTTAACAAAGCAGCTTTGCTACGTGCACCAACACTCCAAACTTCATCTTCTACCACGTCAATCAAGCCTACCACGAAACCGAGTTTACCACATTCAACTTCTAGTGCTAGTATCAGATCAGCCCCTAAACCACCTACAGAAGTTTCAATCTCAAGTCCAGGTCCAGGTCCTAAACCAACTAAGTCAAGTTTACTTCGTGCAGGTCTAGGTGCGAAAGTTATTTCTAAATAGTGGTGTTAGGTTGGTGACCATTTGAAGGTTCAGTTTTTTTGGTCTTTGTTTATATATTCAGGTTTGGCCATCTTGATGATGGAGGTTTTGGATGGTTTTTTTGTGATGTACATACCTTGAGTGCTTAGTTTATCTTGTTTCATGTAAATGTAATTGGACGTTGGTTCTTGAATCATTAGACTTGCCTTGAAACGTGTGAAATGAGACAGAGAGATGAACGTGCAGCGCTAGGCTGTCAAATGAAAGTCAAACCCACACTCAAGGACTTTTTGAGTCGTGTTTAGCTGGGCTTGATGAGTAGATTGTCACATCCAGATGGTTACCAGCCTTCAGCTCATAGGTACTGTATATGGGTCCAATTACCAGTAACTTACAGATGTTGTTGATGCTATATATCTTTAATACGAATACTGGAATGATCAGATTGCCAACGAAACGAAACTTACATAAACAAAACAGGGGATTGATGGTTCCTGAAAAGGTTAAGGTAACTCAAGTCTACGTCATATGATCTCATTCGGATCTTGTCAGATCGTGGCCGAGGGTGAGGGTGAGGGTGAGGGTGGTTGACTGTACCATGTTCCATTCACCGTGAGATTGCTTAGTCAGAAGTAGAGTACAAGTGTAGTCGAGTAAGAGGTATAAGTACTCGTACTGGATGCTACGTGTAAGATCGTACTCCCATACTTGTACGTCTGTACGTCTGTCGTCGATCGTACTCTCTCCATCCCCCTCCTCCTCCTCACCCGGTTACCCGCTCTCAATTCGGAATTCCCATTCTAGTGACCTGTAACACAAACCAGAGGTCACCTGTACGTACCACTGAGACATAGTATATATAGTCATAGATTAGATCGGACATTTGCATTCCTTTCATATCATTCTCCCCACCATGCCAGTTACCACGATCCATTCCCTCCCCTCAATCCCTTCAAGCTCTTCATCCCCCTTCTCCCTCCCACTAAAAGAACAAATCGAAATCGGTCTCAAAGGAACTCCGGAATCTACAATACCCGGCTCCCACCCATCAGATCAATCTTACGCTTTCAAAAGATCAATCCCAACTCTCGTTTTGTACGATGAACAGGGACTCAGGTTGTATGATGAAATCACCGAGAAAGCGAAAGAATATTATCTTTTTGAAGATGAATTGAATCTTTTGATTAATCATGGGAAAGAGATTGCTCAATGTATGGGATTCCGTGGTGAGGAGACTCGAGAAGGGTTTGGGGGAGGTTATGAAGACGTACCAGAGAAACCTTGGAAACCTGCTAAATGGGGTGATGTAGCTTTGGGGAAATTCAATGGTGGTGTTAATGGTGAACAAGGGATTGGCGGTGGTTGGGAAAGAGGTTATGATGTTGTTGAATTAGGTGCTGGGTATGTCATGTTTCTGGTCGTCGTTGTAGAGCTAAGACTGATAATCGATCGATCATAGTGCACTCCGTAAAACTGCTCATTTACTTATTGCACTCTCGTCAGCACTTCCCCCACCTCCACATGACTCCAGTCAACACCCAGCTCCAATCACTTACCATCCCCTCGATCTCTCCTATCCAGAACTCGACAGAGTTCTCGGTCAAATGGAAGAAAATTTTGGTGATCAACTCAAAGGTAAAGTCGATTGTATAGGTTTGCATGGTGATTACGAAGCTGGACTTCAGTTCGTTAGAGAAGGTAGATTATCATCTTTACGTGAAGATTTCGAAATCAGAGGTAGACTGTCTAAAGTCAATCTTGGTCGAGGTGGTTCAACCTCTGATTCAACTTCACCATCACCTGAATCGATCGTTCAACCGACAACACCTGAATTCAATGCGAATCGGGTTCCAAGTCCACCGTTCTCACCGGCTAGTACACAATTGGTCACTCCATGTACTGACCTTACACCACTCCCATGTGTACGAGAAATTACAGATACTGATACGAGTTCCGGACCGGGATCTTGGTCACCGTTGGTATTACCATCAACAGGGAAAGATTCATCAGCAGACGTCAAAGTAGATTCAGAATCGAATCCTAGTCCCAATGCTAAAAGCGAACCAACCAAACGACCACTCCATCTAATCTTCCTCGGTTCCTCCCTAGGCAACTTCGCACGAGAAGACGCTGCGCCATTCCTCAAAAGTCTCCCTCTAGGCTCAGGCGACACTTTCCTCATGGGTCTCGATGGTAGACCAGAACCAGGTGTTGAGGGTAACAAAAAAGTCGAAATTGCGTATAACGATCCGGCGGGTTATACTAGATCGTTTGAGGAACATGGTTGGGACGTCGTTAGAGCTGAATTGGGTTTGCAAGGTGATGCGGGAGTAGAATTCGTTGGTAGATATAATGAAACTCTTGGTGAGTCAATTTCAAACTCTCCGGAGATTCGGGGAATCAAATTTGGATGTTTTTACAGAAAGGACGTGTTGTGTTCTTTTGTTGGGGTTTGGTGTTTCAATCAGCCTTACTGACGCCCTCCATTCCCTTTAGGGCGTCATGAAGCGTACTACAAATCAAAGGATGTTCAAACGTTCGTTTTATCTGATGGGAAAGAAGTCACTCTTGAAAAAGACGAATTGCTGAATATAGAGTGGAGTTATAAAGTGAGTGAAAATCCGGCTCTACTTCTTGTTTTCTTATCTTCTCATACTTCTGCTCATATACCAACAGTACTCGTATAACGAAGCTCTGGAACTATTCAATAAATCCGATCTGAGAGTTATCAATTCTTGGAAAGCTCCTGATTCAGAATACAGACTTTGGTTACTCGAACGACCAAGTGTTAGATTCACCATGACTCCTGAGACAATTCAAAAAGAGAACGACTTGATTAAACCACATCATGCGAAGAACGTTCCTGAATGGCACGAATGGGTTTCGTTATGGAAACTTTGGGATCAGTGAGTGTCGACGGAGTGATGATGACTGATCAACACCTCTTTAGTATTACACTCGATATGATTCCAACTGAGATGCTCCATCAAAAACCTATCGATTTGAGACATATTTGTTTGTTTTATCTTGGTCATATGTAAGTTAGGATGATCAAACCTGAAACTGATAAATTCCAGTCCAACTTTCCTCGATATCTATCTCACACGTCTCACCAACGGGAAACATACCGAACCTGAATACTTCAAAGACATCTTTGAGAGAGGTATCGATCCGAATGTCGATGATCCAACTCAAATCCATGTATGTCATCTACAGATTTTGATTAAATCCATAACTCATCCATCTCTAGGCTCATTCCGAAGTCCCCCAAAACGAATCAGATTGGCCAACGCTCGATCAAATTCTTTCATTCAGAGACAGAGTTCGTGAAAGATTACATGGGATCTATGAATCCTTGAGTAAAGGTGAAATGAAATTCACTCGTCACACTGGTCGAGTTTTGTTCATGACGTTCGAACATGAAGCGATGCACGCGGAAACTCTTTTGTACATGCTCATTCAATCTCCACTCACCAGACCTCCAACCACCGTCGCCATTCCGCAATGGGAGATCTTAGCTAAACGCTGGTCAGCTGAAGCGGAACCTTCAGAGACCTTGACCATCGAATCGGGACAAGTTGTACTTGGTCATGACGATCTTGAAGTCGACGATCAAAGTTTGGAAACACCAAATCAATGGTCAACTCACGAATTCGGTTGGGATAACGAAAACCCACAAATAATCAAACAAGTCTCAACCTTCAAAATCAGTTCTTTACCAATTACGAACAACGATTATCTAACCTATCTAGGTGGTGAACAAGCTATCAAGAATCTCGATGAATCTAAACTTCCAGCGTCATGGGTTAAAACCATTGATGGAACTTGGAAAATCAAATCACTCTACGGTCCATTAGGATTCGATATCGCTGGTCTCTGGCCACTCATGGCTTCAAAATGTGAAATCGATGAATACGCCAAATCAATCGGTGGACGATTACCCACTGAGATCGAATTGAAAGCTTTCTGGAATCATGAGAACGGAGCTAGACCAGCTGAGAAGAACGCTAACGTCGGTTCAAAGAATTGGCATCCTGTTCCGTAAGTCCTTTCTTCTCAATTAAAATTAATTCAGTTAGCTAACCAGGATTGGAATAGACCAACAAACACACGTCTTGATAATGACGGTTCCAAGATTTACGGTCATAACGGTGGAATTTGGGAATGGACTGATACCAAATTCGACGGTTTCGAGGGCTACGTCCCGTCCATTCTTTATCCTGGATATTCAGCCGATTTCTTTGATGAAAAGCATTTCGTGGTGGTAAGTAAAAAGATTTATTTATTCCTGTAATCCTTTCGTTGCTGATAATGAGGTTAGCTCGGCGGTTCATTCTGTACCATCCCAACTTTAGCTTCAAGAGAATCTTTCAGGAATTTCTATCAAGCTAATTATAGATTCTCTTTTATCGGTGGTAGAGTCGCTTTCGATGTTTGAGTATGGTACAAAATATATTTGTATGAGTATAAGCGAAAGAAAAATCCGCAAAATGGAATGGAAAACACGACTCTCAATGTTTTATTTGTAATAACAGGATCAAATTGTTGATCGACCAAAAATGTTTATACGTTTATGCAAAAAAATGTATAACCAATTAACTTGAGGAGTTTACCAGTTGTGCAACGATGCATCGAACATGTGATAGATTGAAGAAACCAGGATAGAAATACAAACAATGATTTGATAGCTCCCAAACCCAGATCATTCCATCCGATCATTTTCCTTATTCTTGATAGCTTCGAGAACCTCCCTAAAAAGTATTCAAAATCAGTCAACGCACCAACCAAAAGAGAACCAAAATACCAACCGTTCCAACTCCCTACTCCGATCAACATATTTATTAGGATGAACGACAGCTTCACCATTCACCCCATCCCCCTTTTTCAATCCATGACTAAACTCGAATACCCTCGTACAAGCCAGATGATAATGTTGATTCTTGACTGAATCCATGATCTCCTTAAGTTCAGGTGAAGATCTGTCTAAAGTCGGATAAGTCGTTAACAAGTACGCTGACAGGTTTTCTGGTGAGAAGTGTCGGAATGGACAACCGTGGTTATCTTGCGTTCCGGGTTGATTTGAGGTTAGGATTTGTTGACAGCTATGAAATGGGAGTTCAGTGTTTAGGTTTTACGTGTTTGGAAGATTGAGATTGACTTGCCTCTTTGGTGGGTAGTTCATTCGTTTACCTTCTTGTCCATATCCATGTCTGATGTTGTATTTGTATTCTTTATTGAATTTATCATCTGTCATTGAACCTCCATACATTTTCCTCCAGAATACAATAGCTTCATCTAGAGGTAATCCGATTCCCTGAAGAAACAAACCAAAAGGTATCAGTTCAACCAATAATATGATACCACAATCAAACCAAAAAACGCACCTTCAAGAAAAGACCCAGTTGAAGTCGACCGAAATGTTTCAAATGTCTGTCCCGTTTCAAACGATCATACAGATTCCTCATACATAACGGGAAATGTTTTTTGGCGACTTCATCAACCATCTCGGCGGTTACAATTGTACCATCACCGTTCTCTGCTGAAGGTTGATAATCCGTAGCACCTAAACCTGAAAGGAACGATGAGGCGAGATGATCAATCACAGGTCCTAATCTTTCATCTTCATCCAATCTAGGCAGGTTCTTGGCTGTCAACTGTAGTAAGAAAAAGCAATCAGCTCTGGCTGCACCATCGAGAGTCATGTGAGGGATCTGTTTCTCACCTCGAGAGCCTGTTCTAATCTAGATCCAAAGGCTTGAAGAACTAAACTAATTTGTAAACTCTGTGGTACATATGCCATTCCACCGTTAACGAAGACTCTACGACCACCAACAAGATCTGGTACAGTGTACCAAGGGACCTATAGGACAAAATCTATCAGTACCGCACAAACTCAAACTCATCAACTAACCTTGAACCAACTCTCCGCCTTGAAAGCGTCATCCTTAGTTCCCCAACTCATGCAAGCCCGTAATTTATCCGCATAAATCGCTTTCTCACTTTCGTCAACCACGCTCCAATCGAATTCTAACGATTTCAAGAAATGAGACCTCTCGTTGATATCATCAGTTTCGAATCGGTTTTTGAACAACGCTAATTCAGATCTAATGAATCTTGAACGTAAATCTGGTCTACAAGTGGTGGTGACGCCAATCAATACAAATAATTGATTGAACTTTACAAGAGACCTAGACGTACGATCGACAAAACGCCAATCTCATTACCCAATGACCAATCTCATCTCTCCTCCTTTCCTCATCCAAATTGACGTTTCTAGCTGTATTACTCGAAAGCGGTAAATGAGTTTTCACATAGGTCGTAATAGCCTGTTGAAATTGTGGATAAGGTAAAGATCTATGTGAGAGAGATTCGATCTGTGATAAAACTCTCAAACGTGCTATTGCACAAGTTTCGAATTCTTCTAATGTGATATCTAGACTTGGTGGTCGGTCGTAACTAGTAGGCATATATGAGTTATTGACTCATCAAGACGACAACTCACAAATTCAACCTGTAAGGATATCTACCCGATTGACCTGCTCCTACACCCGATTGTCTTTTGTTGAGTTTGACTTCTGGATTCGTAGATGATGAAGGTATGTTATGTCTTGTCGTTGGTTTGAACATGGTATCAGAGTTCAATCTGCGTAGAAGATAATGTCAATATCCAATTTGATGTCCAAAAATCAAAGTGACACTTTATTTGGTCGCGTCAACTTTTGTAAACATTACAAAACGCGTACAAAAGTCAGCCTGACATATATTTTCACTTGGCCAAAACTAAATGTCAGACTGCTATAACTAGTATTCTTCGTGATTGATTTTCATAAAGAGTCCAGTTCGACGTTCATTCATCCACCATACGACACCATGACATCTCCATCAACATCAAGAAAGTCAATGACAGCTATAGTAGCTGCAACCTCATCTTTCGGTATAGGTCTAAACGGAGGTCTACCATGGCGATTACCAGGTGAAATGAAATATTTCGCTAGGGGTGAGTGTCTTGGGAGTCGAGTTCAATGTTTTTTTGTCACTAAAGAGATCAGTTACGACTGGCGAATCCTTACCTGAAAACACTCTCAACTCAGTCGTGATGGGACGCAAGACTTGGCAAGGCATCCCCAAAAAATTTAGACCTTTGAAAGACAGACAGAATCTGATCGTTTCAAGAGCAGGATTCGAGATGTAAGTCTCTTCTTATCGTCTGCTTCTGACAATTTATCTGTACAAATGCAAAGCTAATTCATTTTATCAAAAATATAGAACAGATGAAAAACATTCATCAGTCCATCCATCCCTCGAAGACGCTCTATCAAAAATATCAACCCCATCCAACGAACTCGTAATCAACAAAACATTCTTAATTGGCGGTGCACAGTTATACAATCTAGCCCTAACAGAACCAACTTCAGAATCGAATCTCGTAGATCGAATACTGTTAACGAGGATATTGACCGAATTCGAGTGTGACACTTTTTTAACTGATTTCGTTGGTTTGAAGGAGGAAGGGGGTTTGAACGTTTGGAAACTGTGTTCACATGATGAATTGGTTTGTTGGGTTGGTTGGGATGTTCCTTCTGGTGAGGTTGAGGAGAAGGGGGTTAGATATCGTTATGAGATGTGGGTACGGGCTTAGATCAGCTATCTATAGCTGGAGTAGATTTTACATTAATAGAGGAGATGCTTTGATCATTCATGATGGTTTTATATGTACCAGTACAACTACTATGCTGTAAAATCTATCTGTCTACGTCTCTATCATATGCTATAAAACCTCCTACCAATCCACTAAAACAGCGCATCCCTCGACAGCCCTACCCTCGACATCCTCTAATCAAAATAAGTACCAAATCGTTTCTCCAGACTCTCAAAGATCAAGAAGATCATAGCAGAACTAGGAGCAGCTCTAGCAACCGTCAATCCACAACCAGCGTAAAGACCTCTAATCCCTCTAGCCTTCCAAATCCTTTTCGCCATCTCACCAAAACTAACATTCCTCTGCGAAGGATCTAATTCAGCTGCAGTTTGCATAGCTGATTTAACCGAATCCGCAGGGAACAAAACCAAGTTGTATGACATCCCAGCTAAAGCTCCTGAACAAACTAGTTCGGGAGTTTTTAAATCTTTTTTGGTTAATTTGGTGGTTAGATCTCCTGAATTGATTAATTTCTTTTGTCGATTTTTCAGGAATTGTTTGGAAGCTACTTCGTAAGCTGTGAACCAGGCTGAAGATCCTCCTGTTTCACGGAATAAGGTTCCCATTTGACCTAGCCATAAACCTTTTAGACCTGATGTTTTGATTGTTGAAGCGATCAAGGATAGTGGACCTTGGAGTGGTGGTAATTTGGCGGATGATTTGATTGTTGAGGTGGTTGAGAGATGTCTTTGTGTAGCGGTAGCGAGTGGAAGGGAGGTTTGCGAAGTGATAAGTGGAGTAGTAGTAATAGGTCGTCCGAATGTACCTTCCCTATTAAGCATCTGGACTTGCATTCTGCATTTGATAAGTTCGATTGGAGTTCTGAACAAAGACGTGGTCAGCTTAATCCTATCGGATCTAGATCATACAGCTCAACTCACAGAACGAAACTCGCAGCAGCTCCTGCACCAGCAGCAGCTAAAGCCAATTCACCCGTTGATAACTCCCTTCTTTTACCCTTCGCTTTCTCTGATAAACCTTCATTCCCAGGATTAAGATATAAAATCAAATCTTGACATTTCCCATAAACTAAAAACAAACATGCGTTCTCGCAAGCAGCGCCTACGAGTGGAGCTGACAGTCCCTAAGCAAATTGTTAGCTTTGTATCTTGAGTTTTAAGGTATGACTCTATCCACCGGGGAGATAGATTTCGGTGAATGAGAACTTACTCTGTACAACCCTCTCCAACCTTCTTTAGCATATGTTTGTTTGAAACAATCAAGTGGTCCTTTGAAAGTGAGAGCTCTGTCTGTAGGTTGAGATTGAAGTCTGACTTTGACTACAGGGTCGTCAGGAATGAGCCAACTTTTATATGAAGCCTAACCATACCTAGATCGAAAGGATGTTCGAACACTTTAGCACTCATTCCAGCAACCTAATCAAACCAAACAACGCTTTAGCAAACTTGACAAACAACGAATGAAGAAGGACAAAGACTTACACTACCAAAAGCTACGTTCTTGAGTGCGTTGGAAGAATCATCGTGTCCCATTTTTCTATCGATTTGATACGGGAAGCTCGATTATTTGGGATTGGTTGTGTTATATTTTTGTTTATGTTGTCTGGAAAAGAAGAGATTAAATTTTTCAGAACCATTCCAAAGCAGAATGGCATCTTCTCAGGCACCGGTTACGCTTAGTTTAGTTATTTGTTTAAAACGGTACCCCACTTAAGGAAATGACTGTGATTGTGGCTCACCCACCCCGTTTTAGTATGGAAAGACTCCATCGACTAAAATGTATGTCAACGAAACAGCCAAGAACAAGTGTTATTGATTTGATATATGATGTCGACTCATCAGTCTGTAGTGGAGATGCTTCAAAAGACGTGGGAAGTCACGGACTGCTTTGTGGCGTTTTGGTGACCAAGAGCATAAATCTTTCATAAACTGGAAACAATATTGCAAGCTAGTACTTTACTGAAACCAAAGTCAAAAGGTGAAAATCCCCCTTCATCTCTGTGTTCACAAGACCTTCTCATCTATATCCTCATAAACCGGAGTTTCAGGAGTAGAGCTTCCGTTCTGACTCTCCTGATCCTTCCCTTGAACAAGTGCAATTTTCTTATCGCGATTAGAAAGCCACCAAGCAACGGTAACGTTCACGACTAAATAAATACCACTACTCTCAATATCGATCGTAAACTAACAGAGTGACCTACTAAGTAAAGCCTGCATCACCGCCATATATTCAAGACCTTTATGAGCCGCTGGGAAATCCGTCGTCTTCCAAACGAAATTGGGAACGACAGCGTTCATGACATAAGACAAGTTGTTAGTCCAGGCTGTTGTGAATGCTCGTCGTTCTAGATCTTCTCCACAGAGTTCGTTTACCCATGCGAAGATCGATGGTCCACCCCCGTTCTGTTTCAGTGTTAGTGAGGAATGAGATTCTGACTGGATGGGTTGACTTACACCAAAAGTCGCCAGGTAGTACAGGAAGAAATGGGCTGCTCTGTTTTCATAGATCGGTAGGAAACGTAAAGCGAGGGCGAAAATGAACTATTGTGAAAGTTTCAATCGAATAGTTTAGGGATTCTTCCATGTACTGCACGGATATCACTTACATTCAGTGTTGCGCCGATGTAGATCGCCACAAAGCGTTGTTTAGGGAAATGACGATCAGAGATCCAAGAAATGGTAAGTAGGCCCAAAGAGAAAAATGCACTAGCTGGTAGAGGTACTAAAGCAATGTCTGATCAGCGAAAAACGAAACCAAATAAGAAAGGAAAAACTACACGTACAAAGATTGATCTGTGGAACCGAATAACTAACCCCCGGGACCGGCGGGGGATTGGCATTGAAAGATTTCAACCAATAACCCATAGGTTGTACTATCTCCCCATTCAAGAACCAGTTATACATAAGAGGAAAAACCCAGGTTACCCAGGATTTACTGATTTTCTTAACTTTAGCAAAACTCCATTCAGTTTTACCCCTTCTTCCAACTCTCGTCAATCTTTCTTGGGCAATGACGATATCTTCTTCGTTCAACCAGAATCTTTTTGGATTACTGAAAGGTTCGTCGGGGAGGATTAGGAAACCGAAGATGGCTATTGGAAGGGTTATTATTGCGTCGATGATGAATAACCATCTTTGGGGAGGGTTAGGTCAATCCTAGTACAATGAAGGATATGTTCATTTTGAAGCTTACCTCCATCCTGCGAGACCATTAACACCCGAAAGATTCGTATAAGCAGCCGATTGAAGAAAACCACTCCATATACCTCCTGTAATACCGGCAGCCCAGAAGATACCAGTCCGTTTAGCGAGTTCAGAAGGAGTATACCAATTTCCAAGAATCACTGTGAGAGTATAAGTTCAATCGAATCTCTTGCCAGTATGCAGGTTCACTGACTGATGATACCGGGAAAATAACCTGATTCAAGAAGTCCAACCAAGAATCTCAAAGCGTACAGAGCTTTGACATCTTTAACAGCGTATTGAGCGAGTGTGAGGATACCCCAGCCGAATTCCAGCTAGACGAAATGGTTTGTTACTATTTCCTTCGTGTACTCTGCCACAAACGCCATTAACTTACAGCAGGGATGAGGAGATGTGGACTAATCCTTGATAACAACAGATTCGAAGGTATTTGACCGACTATATAGCCCGCAGTCCACAACGAGGTAGCAGTCACCAACTCGTTGCCGAACATGCTCAAGTCTTCTTCCATACCGCTCAGAAAAGCGTTACTAACATTACTCTGATCGAGATTCTTGACAAAGTAGCCTAGCTAAAAGTCAAACAATCTTCAGCTCATATCGGGTGTTGAAACAGCCTCAATCACTCACACAAGCAAAAGTCAAAATCGCAGCGTCAACTTTGAACATCAATTTCCTTTCTTTCTGCGGTAGTTCCCATGTATCCCATAAGGAACCGTACCAAGCACGTTTAGTTTGTGGTCGATCATCTTTATCTTGAGAATCAGTGAGATTCGAATCAGCACTGAGATCAAAATTCGCGTCTGGAGCTATATGAGCCATTCCAATAGCACAAGGTCAATTTGCACGTTGTGATTAAGAGTGGATGAGGATTACTACTCGTCTTTGCGACTCGTCACATATTGACATAAACACATTGCAGCTCTATAAACGACGTTGAAAAAGAAGGGCGTGCTCAATCGTGCAATATTCTCAATATTGCGAGATTAGCGTGTATCAGAGGAGAAAGTGGAGATTCCCTTGGCATCGCACCGAAAATAGTTTTCATCGGTCGACTATTTCACCGATTGCGATCGTGATAGAACAAGCTGCTCGATGATTACGGACGAATCAACATCGTCCATTCTGTTTGTTTCTAGTCGTGATCGACGGTATTTGGTAAAGATAACGTCGTTTGAAATGTGGGTACAACGTATAGATACAGATGGCGAAACATGTTGAATTTCATAGGTTGACTGGCGAATCATTCTTATCAAATCTTGAAAGGAACAATGTCAGTGATCCAAATGAAAGACGTGATTTGTCTGAAACATGACGAAACACCTTCGACCCCACTCGAGATAACATAACCGTTAGGGCCGATTGCATACAAATTCCTTGGTACAGATGTAACAATTAGAAGCTGTAAGTGGAGGGATAGGTATGTATTATGCATATTCGACATTGCACGCAATTTCAAGTTGTTCTTAGATGCTTAACATTCAATTTGTCTCAGTTTATTCTTAGCTTTTGCGTGTCGGTGTATGCCGATTGTTCTTTGGTTATAAGTGGCAATGCTACTTGTCGTGGAATCGTAATTCTCACATTCTCTTGACAATCATCATGGCCCCTATCGCTGTTCACGATACTGCAATTGGACAAACTCCAACTCCAGTCGATCTCAAGACTAACTCAAAACCTGAACTCGCTCCATGGCTCGAACCACCAACGACCAAAGAAGAACGTAAGTCCAACTCTAGTCAGTAAAACTCAACGCTGATATCCGACACGCAACAGTCAACTGGGCTAATCTCGAGACCGTCGACCTATCTAAACTCGATTCTTCCGATCCAGAAGTCCAAAAGGATCTCTATGCCAGAACCAAAAAAGCTCTCAGTGTCGATGGATTCATCCTAGTTGAAGGTCTCGGAGTTTCACTAGAGACAATTGCCAGACAACAAGCAATCAATCAACTTGTAACCACTAATACTCCTGTTGAGGAGAAGATCAAATATAAAGCTGATTTAGCTGGTGGAGATTATACTGGTTACAAACTTAAAGGAACAGGTGGACCACAAGATCATGTTGAGGTATGTTTGTTTGGTTACAATCAAAAAAATGATGGGTGTCTAAAAATTCTATCGTCAGTTCTTCAACCTCGCCACTAAATCCTATGCACCAGGATATCCGCTACCATCAACCATCCTCCCCTACCTGGAAGAAATAAAAGCATTCGGTTCCCACACGTACAACTATATCATCAAGCGTATCCTAATCCTCATCAGTAGAGTTCTAGAACTTCCCGACGATTACCTCTGGAATCTACACGACCAAAATCAACCACTTGGAACTTCCTCACAGAGATACATGTCGTATTATTTCCCTGAGGCTGATAAAGAACGTGAATATCTGGTTAAAGGTCATACGGATTTCAACACCATTTCGTTGTTGTTCAACCAACCTATTTCGGCTTTACAGATTCTTACACCTGATAATGAATGGCGTTGGGTTAAATATGTTCCTGGAACTGTTGTCGTTAACGTAGCTGACGCTCTTGATTGTATGGCCATCTTACTCTTTTGATGATAGATCACTAACATACAGTCAAAAGTCCTTACCGGTGGCGTCCTCAAAGCAACCCGACACAGAGTTGTGATCCCACCAAAAGATCAACAGCAGTACATCCGGTACATCCTAATCAACTTCGCAAGGGCAAATTACGATCTCGAACTCAAACCAATCGAAGATTCACCGGTAGTAAAACGTGAAGGTGTTCACGCGTTCCCGGATCGTGTAGCTTCAGGGGGCAGAGCTCCTACTCAAGGTGAATGGCTTGCAGAACGTATTAAAGGTGTTCAACGTCGTCTTGGTGAGTGATGTACTTTACTTGCCTGTTACTTTTACCGTTGGAATTGTTTGATGGGTGACTGATGGATGATACCTTTTTTTAGACGAAGCTAAAGCCAACGGCGACGGTTCAGCTTATGGTGCGAAAGGAGAAACTTTCCTTGGAAAGGAAGTTAATTATTACGATTAAGATTGGTTTAGGGTTAAATGTTGTGTTTCAATTATGATTCTCCGTCCGTATTACTTGGTGTACTCGTATTTATAAGTTATGATTATTTGATTGCACTTGTATGTTATGTTTACCCTTTAAAGCCTTGAGTTTCAGTTTCTCGGATTGAATAATTCAGGCACTGGACACCCAATTATGGAAGGGTCCTTGGTCGTCAAGGAACGATGATGTGAATAAGCACAAGAAGGGTTGTATTGTATTTAGTTACAGTTACGTTGAAGTTAGTTACCACGGGGGATTGACTGCGGTTCTTGTAGCTTGTAGCTTAATCGTTAAAGTGAATTGGGAGATGGAGATGGAGATGGAGATGGTTAAACTTGACTTAGTGGCAGTTACAGTAACAGAAGCATTCACTGTGAATATTGACTTGTAGTTACGGAGTCAGTCACCAGTCACCAGTTACATTACACTGTAATCTTCTTATCTCAACTAAGTTACTTCCCTTCTTCCCTTCTATACCCCTCGAGGTCCGAGCTGAGAGAAGATTCAATTAGTAGGTGATCCGTGCGATCTGTGCTTTACCGCTTGATTTACCCTGAGAGTCCTTTGGTTAAACGTTGTAAGGTTGAGTGATAAGTTACGGTTAAGTTACTGTACTCGTTGTAATTAGATCCATTACTTGTACTTGGATTGTCTTATAACTAAACTATTTCACGCTTTGACCATTAAAATCTCACATCATCTTTTTCTATTTCTATTTCTATTTCTTTTCTTTTTTTTTCTTCATTTTTTTCTTCTTTTTATTATTATTAACGTTATCATCTCCATTTGTGCAGATCATCCCTAACTATATATACATACACGGAATAAATCACACTCATTCAACCTTATTGTTTCACCCCCCAAAAAACATAAATATTCCTATTATCCGAAAAGGACAAAAGGAAAATAATTAACAAAAAAGTACCCTGGACTCAATAACTTAAAACGCACAAACCTCATTTTTCCTTTCCAACTTCACATCGAGGTTCGAGGTTATTGTTGTAGAAACGCAACACTTGACCTTTTGTACATCTCTCCTCATTTGTTTATTGTTAAAAAGAGGTTTTTCTTATTGTTCTCTGTGTATCCAACTGATCGATCATTCGGTCAATCCCGAGCCTTTTGTTTTTATCGTTGTTATTTTGTGCTCTTTGTCTCGTTGGTTCTTTGTCAAAGCTTCTCAAATTCTGGACAATCGTTACCTAATTCAATCGAATTAAACATATATCTCTTCTCTACTTTGTTACTTTTCAATCTCTACTTTCAAACTTTTAAAGATTTATATCAATATTTATAAGCAAAATCAACTCGACATCAATCATTCACCACGAATTCTATCTGTGGCAGTTAACGACATCTTGATCACAAGTGCAATTCAAAACCATACGATACTGGTATTTTACTCGCCACCAGCTCGTATACCTTTCTACTTGGATTCTCCCTCAACTTGAAATCTATCAGCTCTCAACTTGATTTTCTAGTTTCTATCAATCAACTTTGAAACTGAAAGGGAGTCAATCCAAGCTAAACAAACGTAAGTCTAATGGTGTACCTTGAACGGTCTCGTTCAAACTCGAGGATCACTTACTAATGAACTCCATTCAGACCAAAAAATCTTCTTTTTTTCCCCAGAAGCCATTCATCGTATTCACTCAACACCAAACCCATCACCCACATGACGACAAACAATCTCATACCCTATCCACTTCTTGGTCCAAACCTAATCCCAATCTCACCTCCAGCTCCTCACAGACGAGCACCCCATCCACCCACATACACACCGCGTCGATCGAGGGCAAGACATATTCGTATGAAGGAACCAGCACGTTGTGGTTTATTCACAGTCAGTGAGGTCGACGAACCTGTCCTAGTCCCCTCCACACCCATCAAATCAACTTCAACCTCAACCTCTTCAACAGCCGTATCACCACCAGCACAACATCGTCCAACTCCTTATACGATCGGTATGCCATCCGCCTCCTCCTCGTCAGAATGTATCCCTTCATCAGAAGGTGAAGGTTTAGATCTACCTCGTGATGTCGATTCTGAATCTGAACCCGAATCCGCCACACCCGCCAACAAGGTTAAAATCGATTTGGAAGACGTCGAAATGGCCGAGGGGACCATTGGAGAATTCTTGAATAGGTTATCTTGGTCGACTAACGAATCGTGTCCTGAAAGTTGTTCGACTTCGGAATCGGAATTGATCACCAGTTCAAATGTGGTTTCAGTTTCGGTTGATCAAGCTAGACATGATCATGTCGCTTATGAATTCAAATTCGGTGGTCAAACTTCGTTGGTTACTTTAGATGATTCAGGTGATGAATCGATGACTAAGGAGATCAATGGTGATAACGATCTAGAGATCAACAAAGTTGGTTTCACGAATCTTGATCCTCCGAAACTCGTTTATTCAAAGGAGAAAATTCAATTATCTGGAAGAGGTAGACGTCCACCTCCATTATCGTTCGTCCCTAGATACAACCAACATCCATTTAGACGATCAACAATCCTTTCACCGGATCTACCAACACCACGAGCAACACCATCGTCCTCTGGATCAAACCAACAGATCCTTCTTCCAGCTCTACCGATCCTTTCACCGGATCAATACAGAAGACGATCAAGTTCATCCACATCTTCTCAATCACCTTCAACCCCAACCTTCAGATCACCAATTACCCCACCATCCTCTAAACCGAAATATCATCATCATCGTAAACGTTCCTCCGGTGATAAATTCAGATTCGAAAAACATCACCATCATCACCATCATCATCATCGATCACCCGATGATCCAGTCGATCTAGTTTCAGCGTTAGAAGATCTATTGGCCTCATGTGGAGAAAGGATCAGCGTTGATGAATCTGAAACCGAAACTGAAACCGATTCTTCATCCTCTCTAACACCTTATTCAGAAGACGATGAAGATCGTGAGGATGAATACGAACATGAACATGTTCAAGAATATGGATACGATTATCAATCAAAATTCTCGACTGAAAAATTGAATCAATTGGATTCACAACCGTTGTCATTCCCTTTACCACCTCAACGTAGTCTTTCAACAAGAATCCCGTCAACACCAATCACCTCTTCCTCTTCACCGATGACTCCACCACAATCATTTCTACCATATCAAAATTGTCCTTCACCTCCTTCCGCCAAGCGTCGAACCTTCGAAAGACTAACGATGAAATTGAGAGGTGATCATTCTTTCCTTCAATCACTGTCACTATCACGTTCAGATGTAGACGTCTATCCCAGTCCAACTTCATCAAATTGGGAAGTTAGAAGTGATAGTTCAAGAAGTGGAACTGGGAGTGGGAGTAGAAGTTCATCAAGTTCTGGAAGAGGTTTACCTAAACGTGGGAATTTACCTGATGGTTGGATGATGTTTGGTGAAGCTTTGTAATGGTTTTGAATGTCGTTTCTTTTTGGGGTGATATATTGGAAAACTAAATCAACATGTTAATAACGAGATACGAATCTAATGTGAATAGGAGGTTTTTTGAATGTTTTGGGAATATCTGCTAGGTTTGATTAATGTTTTTACGATCAGTACGAAAATCAGTGAAGAAATCAATGACGAAATCTTAATGTGAATAACGAAACGGACATTTGATTTTAATGTAAATAGAAGTTAATAGAATTCAAATATATATCCTTTTGACTGTACGTCGTTACTGTTGATATCAAATGCAACTTTTAATAATAACATATATATTCACCTATATTTTATTTCCCTTGGAATTCGTAACCACCTTTCCTAGTTTCACATTTGAACTCGTAAGCGCTCAATTCTTCACCTTCCAAACCTGGATAAGTTAATTTGACAGAGAAAGTTTCACCGTCTTGAAGTGGTCCAACACCTTTTGGTGTACCAGTCAAAAGAAGATCTCCTTCCTGTAAGATAAAAACAAGATTCAGTTGGGGACGGGTAGATACATTGTTGAATGATGGTGACTTACCTCAAGTTTCATGATTCCAGAAACGAACGATATCAACGCTGGTACACCGTTAATCATGTCTTTGGTAGTTCCAGATTGTTTGATCACCCCATCAACGGAGAATTGTAAACCGACATTCGTGTGGTCTGAAATCTTTGATTTGGGGATAAATGGCCTATTTAAAGTCATCAGCATCAACTTTGAATTTATCAATTGAACGCAAAAACCCATACCCGATTGGTGTGAAGGTATCGAAACCTTTAGCAGTGGTCCAAGGTAAACCTTTAGCTTTAACGTGATCTTGGATATTACGTGCTGTCAAATCCACAGCCAAAGCTAGATTTTCACATTGTCAATATAGATCCAAATAGTGAAGAAAAAGGAGGGAACTCACTATAACCGGCGATATAAGAATCAGCTTCTGATTTAGGAATATCACGTCCAGGTTTACCAATAACGACACCGAGTTCGACTACGATCAATCAGTTTTGTTGTGAAAGTGATAAAACTAGACTTACCCTCATGATGCACAATCGTTCCTTTTGGTAATTCTACATTCCCCTCTCCGGGTGATATATAACTCGAAGTTGGTTTAAGGAAGAAGAATGGTTCTGTGTTCGGGGGTTTAGGATTGGATCTTGTCGAGAATGGTGATTTGACTAACCTTTTGGAACTGCGTTACCGAGTTCTTTGGCGTGTTCAGCTAAAAATCTATAATCAGTATATGGAATCTCACTCCTCATAACGACTTACCATAATTACGTCCGATAGCTACGATCTGGTTTTTGTCAATTCACATTGACGAATGGAACTTCTTTTCACTCACCTTTCTTCCTGATCTTAAGAAATTTGACATGATGGACTGAGTTCTATCTGTGTTACTTGATTTCTTACTTTTGAAAGTTAGAAGTTGAAGTTGAAGTTAGAAGTAGGAGTTGGAGATCCAATGTTATTGACTCGAGTGACTTGGAAAACTGCAGGATGCAGACATCCATCGGATTTCAACGGAAATGCAGCTACAGCTACGACTGGTTATTAACGCGGTTATTGTGGCTACGGTGGCAGAATGGACTGGTCTATTCAGCGGTCTGTATAACTTGAATGCATGGGGTTGAATTATGTAAACTCGATTTTATGCACAGTGGGCATGATTGAATCTGAAAACCTATGGAAAATGAGAATGAGGAATATAAGCAATCCCAAACGATGCCTGACTTCTAAGTGTTATGGTTACATTTGTTTGTGGTGATCTTCCACTGGTCATTCTGATCAGCTTTGACGCTTATACGGTATCCTTACAACACTCACAAGTAGATCATGTAGGGTTCATGAGAGTCCTATTCCTCTTTAGGAAGACTATCACGTTCTAAAGCTGTCGAATCATGAGTTCCTTCATCGACCCCATCAAAAGCCCATAATCTCGACATGGGTTCTGATCGACTTTCTTCCGTCGTCCCTTCAACATCTTCTAGATCCTTATCATAAACTTCCTGAGAATCGTCAATCCCATCGACACCGACTTGTTCTTCACCAATCCAATCGTCTGAGCCTTGTTCATCAGAGTACGAGGCATATTCACCGTCTGCAAGATCATCCCATGCATACCAAGATAGATCCCTTTCAGAGTTGTTGTGATCAAGGGCTTCTGTTGACTCCGATACTTGAGTTGGACGATCATTCTTGTCAAGCACAATTTCGTAGTCGGGATAGTTACCGTAAGATGAACCTAGATCAAGAACAATTGGAGAAATCGATTCAACGTCTCCAACTGATCGTTCAGATTCTGATTTTCCTTGTCCTGATCCAGGAGAAACGATTTCTTGAAGAGCTTTGATAAATGATGGATTGATTCCACCCTTGTCCAACGAGCCTAAAGGATTTCCAGCTTCATCTCGTTTGAGATCAACGTTGATTGGCGTGCAACCTAAAGGTATGATTCCGGAGAGATCACTACCGCAGACAGGAATGTCGATGACGACGTCAACCAAGCGGTTTGCAAGTTTTTCATTGTCGGGAAATCTGGATTCAATGATGATACCTTTTTTGGAAGAGCTGGACTTTGTTGATGGAGGATGAGGAGAGCTACCAGTGACAACAAGTTCAACGAAAGGTGTAGCATCTGTGTCATCTGTGTTGATCGATCTAGATCCAATAACGATACTATTTTCATCCAGACCTGATTTTCCTGAGCGTTCGAAAAGAGTTGGGTAGGTATCTGGAAGTTCGTCAAAACCAGCATTGGATTTTTCGATATCGCGAATTAGTTCAGTGTCGAGATTGATTTCATTTCTGACATGGGTACCATGAAGACTTGGAGATTTTGTACCTGGGTCGAGTTGACGCTCATCAAGTGTGACTTTGATATCAACTAATAAAGGAATATCTATTTGGTAGGTGTCGCGCTGAGAAACCTCATCACGACCTTTCTTTACTGGTTTGGCGTTTGAGACTATCTTGTTTCTAACGTGATTACCTTGAATACCTGTAGCGAGTGGTGGAGTGATTGGTCGGTGATGTGAAGGAGTAAGAGGAACGCGTTTTTGATGACCTTGGAAACCATGAATGAAATTTCGAATAGATAACGCCTCAAGTTGGGGAAGAAGACGAGGAGAATACGGGCGAGGTTGTAAGCGATCTGGAGTCTTTGTTCACAGTGTTGTTAGTTGATCAAGAAAGAGCAGAGGTTGAATTACTCACTTGATCACGTTGAATCTCCTTCTTGTGAATAGGAAGTGGGGACTTCAATGAAAGTGGTAAAGCGAGTGTGAAAGGGAGAGGGAGGAGTAAGAGGAAGATGTGGGTCTTCATCTTGGTAACAGTCGAGAGAAGGAAAGAGGAGAGATAGATAGTAAAGAGTAAAAGTGGAAGAAAAGGTCACCAAGTAATCACCTACACGTTTCTCCTTGGTTCAAAGGATGCCTTGTGTGTTTCACTGTGTACTGTAAACCTAAAAGTAGACATCGCATTTCAAGTGGCGCCACTCTACATAGATCCAATACTTCTCACCACCTTCTCTCACCTTCTCCCGGTCGTCACCGGCCAATCTAACGTCGATATCGTAAAAGTGGAGGTAACTAAATTCAAGCTAAAACATTGGTTCGGTTTAAAAAAGGCCCGCGAGAATTACACCGAATTCTGCTATAAGTCTGACTACAGAGGATCATCCATGCATGGTTCGATCATCCATTTTATATCTCCCAAACAATGTCTGTCGTAGCTCCACCACCACCAACCCAAAAATTCCCAGTTGAAGTTCATATTCAAGGACCTAAACTTTCCGAGAAGAAGGATGAATTCTTGAATCAACTATTGACCGATGGTGTAAGTTTGACCAATGTGGAGGTTTAAACTTTTGGAGTAATTGCTTATACCAGTGAAATCTAGTATGCCATTGTTAGAAACGTCGTTTCACCTGAGGTAGCTGCTGCTTCAGTTGACGCTGCTCATAAATGGTTAGAGGGGCTTGGTAAAGGGTATAAAAGAGATGATCCTAGTACATGGCACGTTGATCAGTTACCAAAACATGGAAAGTGGGTATGACATCTGGATAATACTAATGTGACTTCGCAGAGGAGGTTTATATTCCCTGTAAGTTCATTCAATAGGTCCAGAAGTATTTATTAACACTGAACAGTTTCTCTATCGCCCATGCACAATTCGTTTGGGATCTCAAAACAGCTCCCAAATACGTTGAAACGTTTGAGAAAATTTGGGGTACAGATGAATTAGCTGGTAAGTGGACATTCGAAAACAATTGTCGTTTCTAACTCCAAACAGTCTCATTCGATGGTGCTTACCTTGGTATACCACTACCAAAAGAAGAGGTTGAAGACGAAAATAGACCTTGGCCACATACAGATCAATCACCTCATCGACCTGGTTTCTACTGTATCCAGAGTTTAGTCAATTTAGTAAGATCATTTCATCCCTCTTTCTGTTTTGATTGAGACTGACCCTCGATAGCTACCTAACAAAGAACAAGATGGTGGTCTGTGGGTGATGAAGGGATCATCAGCGTTATGGCCAGAATTCATTAAAGCATTCAACGCAACAGAGGTCAGTACCGTGAATTTCTACATCTTAGCTGTAATGCAGTATCTGATAGTATGACCGTTATAGGACTGCGAAGAAGGTGATCACCACAAATTCACCCCTGAACATGAGAAATGGTTCAAAGAAAGAGGTTGTGAATGGGTACATCCAAATCTGAATCCTGGAGACGCGATATTCTGGGATAGCAGAGAAGCTCATTATGGTGCTGCACCTTCAGCTGAGAAACCTAGAATGGCTATTTGTATGTTATCTCAACGTTTGTCAAAAATTTCAGTGCTAACATTGTGCGACGTTTAGATACTTGTTATAAACCCGCCGATCAGCTTAGTGAAGCTCAATTGAAAAAGAAGAAAGAAGCTTTCGAAAAAGGTTATAGCACTGTATGTCAACTTTATCAATATCAATGCTATCGTCCGGTGTAAAGTTACTGAAGTGAAATGATAGACGCACGACCCGATTACATTCTCTTTCAAACGAGGTTCAGATGGTCCTCAAAACATTCTGTTCCCATATGGGAAACCTAAACTTTCAGAGAAAGCCTTGAAAGCTGCTGGAATGATTCCTTACTAAATCCTATAACACGATGTTGGAATCGAGATCTGCTAATGGATTACTATTTGTAAAATTACATGCCCCAGTTACTTTCGTTCGTTTGATGCAAGTTGATGATTTGGATACATGATTTGAACGCCTATGGCACAAACAATAAACTATCTACGCTACATCACCCTCTCCATTCCTCTTCAACAGCAACGTCCGCTTCATGCTCCACCCATTAAACACCTGGAGTCTCTCCATGAGCTTTAGCCAATCTCTTCGCACCCTTCTCCTTACGTTCACCAGCAAGCGTTTGAGCGAATTTAGATTTCTCACGGAAATAAGCACCTTTGTAATAGAAGACGTAAACTGGTATACAAACTATGGCCGCTATTATGGCGAGGATCGTTGATGGCCATTCTAGGTGGTAACGGTATTGGGATCCTCCGATGTTATTGTAAACTATGAGTATTGATTAGGAAAATTTATAACAATGGCGCTAGGTTGAACTTACATGGTGTTGAATACATAGCTGCGATACCAGCTAGTAAGAGCAAAAGCAAGATGATTAGTGAAGCTTGTCGAGATTGGACGACATAAGACTTACCGAGGAAATCTCTCGCGAAACCGTTACCACCTGTAGCGGAAGCCGAATACGGTCCATAAGCCGCAACCATGTAATCGATAGTTGCCATGTAGATAGCGTACTAGATCGATAATGAATAACAAATCCATATGACTAAGATCAGAATCACGCTTACATTAGCTATTCCGACGAGAGCACTGAAAATCATTGGTGCAATCCAATGGACATGTGGCGGACCTAAACTCGTCCATGCGAAACCGATCAATCCAATTGGTTCCAGTGGTACAGCTTTGATTGAATCAGTCACAGTAGGAGCGTTTGATTTCTGGACTTACTGTATAGCAACCACCATAATCTAGTTTCGGGAGCGACATTATCGGGATCGGCTTTCAACATTTTTCGCTGTTTCATCAAAGGTGGGATGAATGATAGATAAGCGATGAAGTACGCTAAAGCGATTCTAATCATCACATCAGTCTTGGTGTTTACAATATCAACTTCTAGACGTTTCAACTTACGGGACAAAAGTTGCTGCCATGACTTCTTGACTGAAACCCCATTGTTCATAGACTGGGGAGAAAGCTTCCATAAAAGTGAAAATCAACGCGTCACTGAATCCAGATAAAAGACTCAAACAAAGAACGATAGGTTCCGTGGCGAACATGACAAACTACAGGATATCAATACAGGATAACAATTTTTGACCTAAAAACGAAATGACCTACAGGTCTAGTCCAAATTGTCAATACCTCGCGAACAGTAAACTTTTGTGCTTTAAGTTCCCCAGGTCCGTAGACATTACTTTCACCAGCTTTTCTACGTCTCTTGGCTTCTCTATCTAAAAGTATCGTAGCTCTTGTCTCAGGAACCAAAAAGAAATGAGCCACTTGAACGACTCCACCAACGATCAGTTGAGTCCAGAAATTCCATCTCCTAAAATTTTCTTATTAGTATTTGAAATCGTCTTTGGAGAGGACTTACCAAGAAGCGTTGGCTGCGATGAATGGACCAATGATTGGTCCGACGATACTTCCTCCTACCGATGAGAGGACGATGAAAGCGACGGCGTATTGTTGTTCGTTCGCATCCCACATGTCGGCAACTATTCGAAGGTCATTAGAACGTGGATTATAAAGGTGTAAAAGATAAACATACCCATTCCAAGAGTGACTGAACCCCCTGCAGAGGAAATACCACCCAAAAATCGACCAACAATGAGAGATCCATAATTCGGTGCCAACCCACAAAGAATTTGCCAAACTACTCCCCAGGGTCAATCAAATCCGACAACAAGACTGGTGTCATCACTCACTGTTGACCAAAAACAAACTTGCTTGCAGGATAGGTCTTCGACCAAGCTCTTCCGACCACGGTGCCCATAACTCGCAACCGAATGCATAGGAGATCAAAAAGATTGCTTGACCAACACGAGCAGCTTGGTCGGAGACGTTGAAATGTTCTGCGATTTGGGTGTTGGCGTTGGAGTAGATTCCAGCGTTTAGATTCATCGAAACTTGAACCGCAAAAATTACCGAGAGTATTGTCCACTAAAGAAGTTTATTTATCAGTTTATGATATTAGGGTTGATTGATAAGTGTGATAAGAAATCACTTTTTTTCTTGAAGACCAACTGAAACCTAAGACATCCCACGCCTCATCCTCTTGAAGTTCATGTTTCCCATCTTCCCGCTTATCCATTGGGTTGACTTCTTCTGATCTAGGTAGATCAACTCTAGACTCATGTTCTACGTTATCGACTCCTGGTTTTTTATATGGTCCAACACCGTTGACAGCATTGGCAGCTACAGTCTCCTCACTCTCCCTTCTTGAAGCTGCTGTAGAATCCATGTCTATCTATGTATATCGTTAAAATATGTCTTTGAGATATTCTCTATCTTAGGTCTATGTACTCTATATAGATCTAATTGTTCGTATCGTACATGAAGTGGAGCTGACTAACAACCATCCAGGTTATTTATATTATTCCATTATTCAGGATTATCGAATTTCAGACCAACTTTTTTATTAGACTGTGACGTCGTACTTACGGCATGGCAGGCGGCCGCAAACCTGATCGACATCGGTCAGTGCTTTTGGGAACACGTCATTCAATTGTCTAACGTCTGTGCTTCCTTGATAGAGTTTGTGCTGGTAGAATGATGTAACTTACGAGAAGTCAACAGGGATTGAAATTTACCCGTTCATATGTGATTAGCCATATATCGCAAATATGAGACCATCAACCGGCAAGAATGCTGTGGCAGATGGACTGGTACTTTCAAGTACGTAGGTGGATATCTTGGTATAGTGTTTGTGCTGATTTTAAGATCATGTGCTTCGAAAAGTATCCATGCCTGTACCATTAATGGATCAGTTGGTTACGTTGGTTACACTCCAGAGGTTAGAGCTAATGGAATTGAGACACTCGTACTTTCATATCCACCGGGCGGCTGAAGGCAAAACACGGCCATGGTACTGTAGTCTCGGCAGGGCTACCGACTGTTGAAAGCTATAAAGGACTTGGTTCTCAGAGGTGGACCCCCCAATGAACAGACATCGAGTCCCACAAAATGGCTTCAAATCTACTGGCCCATGATCCAAGAGCAGAGAAAGGTCTTCAAACAGAAGATTCCGACGCCATAACCAAGATCGAAACTTTCATCGTCAGACCCCGTTCATGGTTATTCGTAAGAGTAGAGACGAAGAAAGGTTATGTAGGTTGGGGTGAAACGATGTTAGATGGTCAATCTGATACTATCCTGGCTGCATTCGGGGATGTCAGAGAGAGAATTATTGGTTGGGATCCAGCGAATATTGAAGATATCTATGTTCATTTGGCGAAACATCGATTTTATAGAGGTGGTTCAGTATCTCAGAGTACTATCGCTGGGTGGGTTTCGGATTTAAGTACTGTACTGATATCCAGACTTGACATTGCACTTTGGGATATCAAAGGTAAAACTTTAGGTGTACCAGTTTGGCAACTCTTAGGTGGTAGAGTGTGAGTTTTGCCCTAATCGTGTCCTACTACAATCGGCTAACTTGCATCCAGTCGCGACCGTGTCAATGTATACGGTTGGATTGGAGGTGACACACCTCATAACGTTTTGGAAGCAGCCAAGAAACGTAAAGAACAAGGATTCACCGTACTCAAAATGAACGCAACAGGTCAATTGGGTTGGTTGGATTCACCTTCAAAGCTTGACGAATGTGTCGAACGTGTTCGACAAGTCAAATCGATAGGTCTCGATGTTGGTTTAGATTTCCACGGTCGTCTTCATAGAGGTATGGCCAAGCAATTAGCCAGGAAACTTGAGGAAGTGGAACCGTATTTCATCGAGGAACCACTTCTTCCAGATCTTCAAAATGAACTTGTCAAGCTTTATAATCAAACTTCTATTCCTATCGCTACAGGGGAAAGACTTTTCACTAGACAAGAATGTAGACCTTACTTTGAAAGTGTAAGTTGGTTGTCGTCACTTCGAATCTGATTCTTGATAGGGTTGTATGGATATCTGTCAATCTGATATCTCACATTGCGGTATCTCTGAACTTCGTCGTATCGCCGCTATGGCAGAGACATATGATATCTGTATGGCACCTCATTGTCCAAACGGTCCAATAAGTTTCGCAGCTACCATCCAACTGGGATCGGTTTGTCCAAATTTCCTCATCTCCGAGATGAGTTGGCAGGTAGGTACCAATCAGATGTATAGTATAGGTACGAGCTAACCTACGTAGATGCATTACGCCGAAGCAGATTATGACCTGTTGACCTATCTCAAGAATCCAGAGGTCTTCGAGGTCAAAGAAGGCTCTGTAAAAGTTCTCATGAAACCTGGACTTGGTATTGAGATCAATGAAGAGTTGGTGAGAAAAGTTGACAAAGAGAATGTCGGGGATTATTACAGGTATGCTTCTAACTCCTTGAAATTAGTATTGCATATTGACACATCTAGATTACCCATTTTCCGAGGTCCTAACGGAGAAGCTCGAGAGTGGTAGTGGTCGAGTGCTTAAGGTGTAGTCGGAGTTGTAATACAATACTTCCTATGGTTATGAATAAGCGTGAGCAAGTAATGCATTCAGACCACAGGACATAACCATGCATCCGACTTGAGGAAATTGGATTGCATGGACCTGTGCGACGATTGAGTGTGCTGATAACAAGCAGCAAAGCAAGCTGGACTTTGCACAATGTGCTAGCTTTAGGCAGATATATCCCTGGAAATTTTGAGGGTTTCTCATTTCAAAAGATCACACAGTCTCCTTTAACTGTACTTTCCTTTGAGATTCTGTACACTCGTAGGGTTTGAGGGGTAAGCCTTTTTGTTCAGCTTGATGTTCAAACAATCAATTGAGATACATGAGAACTAATACTGAATGACTAGGTAGACCAGACTATCTAAAATCTACTCAAATGAGTTACCTATAGTTGTCGCATCCATCCTGACAGGTGGACAATCAGTATAGAATAGATCTCTAAGCTCGAGATAAAGTGAGCAGTACTTGTTGAGAAAAGTGTCGGCGTCTTTGACGAAATCTGAAGAAATTCCGGATTGGGCAACCGGTAACAGGAACCTGATTGAATCCGCTTGAAGATTTGAGAGTTGAACAAACTTGCGGTATAGGTTTCTGATTGCTGGATTGCTAGCTCGGTCGCTGTCGAGTTGATATTTGGAGTTTAAAAGCTCACCGATAGCTTGCATTTGACTAGCCATGGTAAAGATTGTTCTTTGGATTTTTCTTTGTGCGATAGTTTCGTATGGTATGTTTGATGGAGAAGAGTTGTTCTTGCATTCTGATTGAATATCACTGAGAGATTTGTTTTCGTAAGCTGACATTGCTGACATTGCTAGATTTGTTGGTGGTTTGAAAGAAGAAAGAAAACAGGGGAAAATGAATTTTTGAGTCATTCATATGTCCTACACTCAAACATGGCCTTCAGCTGAGAAGTCTTGACAACAAAAGATCACAATTTCGTCATCAGTTTTATTTAACAAAAAGAAAATGCCGAACTTCAAGGTATGACATGATGATCGAAGGCAGGGCCAAATCCCGATGTAAGATATTGAAGCATGAATGAAAGGACTTCTTTCACTGCCCCTTTCATTCCTGTCACATTAGCACCTCCGGGTATTCTCCTTTGTTGATTTATGACATAATGATAATCCCGTTGATATCAACATGCTTTCAAACCCCAAATTGATCAAAGAATGTAAGGGCAGATGACGATCTGTACAGTAGAGACGAGTGTGGCTAGGGATTTAAAATAGCCAAGGGGATCCTTTGATCGACCATTGAGCTCTAAAATGATACTTTGTGAATCTCTCAGTACTGGTACTTCTTCCTCCATCCTTGATCTTCTAAATCAGCCCTTGAATGGCGACTGTGACAGAATGCAGTTTGAGTAACAAATACAGGTTCCGTCGGAAAAACGACAGTAATGACACGTCATTAACTTTGTTTTTCTTCTTACTTTTCAAAATCAACATCCCTTCAGTTTAGATGTCCAATTCTCTTAATTACAACGACAAGAGACAAGACAAGATGGATGATGGAATGGAACTCAACTTCGCAGCTCCTTCAGAAGGAGGTGTCAGGCGTCAGATAGTATCAAAGAAAGGTGGTAGATGGACTGATAGGTAAGCTAGTCGTCTCCCATCCCATCGTCTTTTTCAGCTAACGAGCTTGTCAGAGTTAAAGCCAAGAAAGCTGTTCGACATACGAATAAGAAGCTCGACGCTCAGAGAGAATCTCAACCTCTTTCTGCTCCAGTCAAAGCTGGAAACAACACTTTCAAAGCTTTCCCAACTTTCACTCGACCTCAAGCTACCGTCAAACCCCCTACTTCACTTCCCGCTCCACGCTCTACACCAACGACTACCAGACCCATCGTAACGGAGAAAGCAGTAGCAACATCATCATATCAAAGTATACCCAAGACAATCCCTTCATCTTATACTGCCGAATCTCCTGCCCCCATCGCTGGTCCTTCTCGTCTTCCCCTCGGGCCACCTCAACCACCCAAAACGAACACTACCGCAAAACAACCTCAAATCATCTCTTCACTATTCACCGCAGAGGGTCTTCCAAGTGCACCCAAACCTGCTACGATATCTACTCCAGCTCAACCATCAAATGCACCTCTCGCATCAGATACCAGTAGTTTCGAGGGATTAGGTCTAAATCCTTTACTTGTTCATCATTTGAAAACGAAAATGAATGTCGACAAACCAACGGGTATCCAACGTAGTGCTTTACCTTCGATGCTTGCTTCTCCTCTGGATGTTGATGCTAGACGTGAGGATGATGAAGAGGAGGATTATGCTCCAGTTACCCCCGAACCTCTGCAAGATATCTTCATTCAATCACAAACCGGTTCAGGTAAAACTCTAACTTATCTTTTACCCATCATTCAGACCCTTCTCCCACTCTCTCGACTCTCATACATTGATCGTTCTATCGGTACTCTCGCCATCATTCTTGCACCAACCCGAGAACTTGCTCAACAAATATCAAAAGTTCTCGAAAGTCTTTTATCAATGGCATTATCGCTTCCAGGCGAGGATGCCGAAGATAGTCAGAACCTTACCAGATGGCTCGTGTCAGGACTGTTGACAGGCGGATCAACACGTACACACGAAAAAGCCAGACTACGCAAAGGAGTTCCAATTCTCGTATCAACACCAGGTAGATTACTTGATCATCTCCAAAACACAGCTTCCTTCAAATGCGCCAAAACATTGTATCTCGTGTTAGACGAAGCTGATCGATTGATGGAATTGGGGTTCGAAGAAACCGTTCAAGGTATCTTGAAAGCTTTAGATGGCAGACGAAGAATCGAGATGAAAGTCGAACAAGAAGCTGATGAAGAAGGTGGTGGATTGATGAGATGGAATCATTGGGGGAGAGGTAGAAGAACGGTCCTTTGTTCTGCTACTGTTGATGCTAAAGTCGAGAAATTGACGGGAATGGCGTTGAGAAATCCGTTAATCTTCAGGGGAACAGATGGGGAGAAACCAACATCCAAAACTGACGGGAAGAAGGAGAAAGAGAACAAAATCACGAAAGACGTCAATGAGAGTTCAGTTAATCTTTCGACTACTATCACAATACCGGAGATGTCTGAAGACAAATTCACACCGCCAACTCAGTTATCTCAAAAATACGTCGTTACACCGACCAAACTTCGATTGGTCACTCTTGTCGCTTTACTTCGATCGCTGGTTGCCAGTCCCAAAAATGCTGAAGTTGATGGGAAAGGAATGAAGGTTATTGTCTTCATGAGTTCGACTGATTCTGTTGACTTCCACTGGAAATTGCTAGGAGGTGTGACGATGGGTGAAACACCTTCCGAAGCTAAGGTGGAAGAGGTTTCGAATGAGAAGGATAACGAGAATAAGGAATCAGAATCAGATAGTGAAGAGGAGAAACTTGTGGTCACGAAACCCAAAAAGGACAAGAAGGCTTCCATCGAAGAACTCATCTCTCTCACATCGACTTTGTTCCCCAAAACGACACTTCATCGATTACACGGTTCATTACCTCTTCGAACACGTCTAGCATCCCTAAAAGCCTTTGCAGCACCTTCCGAAACCCCATCAATCCTATTCGCCACCTCAGTCGCCTCCCGTGGATTAGATCTACCATTGGTAAGAGCAGTTATTCAGTACGATCTACCAACCGAAGGAGGTGCCAACGAATACGTTCATCGTGTTGGCAGAACGGCTAGAGCAGGTAAAGGTGGTGAAGCTGTCGCGATCGTTAACACCAACGAGAGTGAATGGGTTGGTTGGGTTGAAGGTAAAATGGGTAGCGGAGTGAAATTGATTCAAGTTGGTGTTGAAGACGTGTTGAGGAAAGGTTTTGGTGGAAGAGGTCACGAATTTGAAACTAGAGCTACGGAAGTTCAGATGGCGTTTGAGAAATGGGTGTTAGCTTCTAGCGAGGTACGTTCTATCTTCAAACTTCTTTGAGTGTAGATTCTGATTCTCGATTGTAGAACGCGACATTAGCCAGAGCAGCTTTCAGTTCATTCGTCAGATCCTACTCAACTCATCCGTTAGAGGAGAAGAAATTCTTCCACATCAAACAAATGCATTTAGGGCACTTGGCGAAATCGTTCTCATTAAGAGAAGCACCGGGTGCATTAGCCTCTTCATCATCTGCATCAACCAAAAAACCAACTTACGATAACACCAACAAACTCGGTGAAAAGAGGAAGAGAGAGATTCTGGATGACAGCGATGAAGAGGATGCCGGTCAGAAGGGTGGGAAGGAGATGACGGCTAGACACGAGACTGAACGTAGGATGTATGAGGCGGTTAGGAAAGCTGGTCGACTTGTTAGGAGTGGTGGGAAGATGGGTGAATTCGATTCGGGCAAGAAGAGGTCTTTGGGGACGAGTGGGGGTGGTGAATTCCAAGTAGTTGGGACGGCAGATTTGGAGAGATTGGTGGCTGGAAAGAGGTAGTCTTCTTCTTTGCTTTTATTTCTTTCACGATGCATACATACACCGGTGTGTTCAGAAGGCAGTGTGGTCAACTGAACGCGAGATCGAAGGATGACAGACAAAGGAAATGCAAAAAAGAAAAAACATTTAAAACACCCTACGCGGATTGAACGCGTGATCTACGGAAAAGGACAGATAATCGAAATCCGTCGCCTTACCACCTGGCCCAGGGTGCATTTAAGTATTGCAAAGTTTTCGTGTGTATATATAGTCATGTGCAAGAGTATGAATTAACTGAAGAATATACATGCACTGTTTTTGCTATAACGATCGTTGGATGTTAACGTGAGTGATGGAATGACAACTGGTGCATATCATATCGATATCAAGGATCTCATCATACAAACAATAACAAAAAAAAAGAATTGTGGAAAAAAGAAAACAAATATATATCTGAATGTACAGAGCATACCGAAAGCTTAAATACATTGTTTAGAATCGAAGGAGAATATTAACCCCGACCTGATCCAAACGGTAACCAACCAAGAGGACCTGAAGATGACGATCTCGCTGGTGTAGGTGATGGAGGTTCTTGTGTTGGTGGACTATGTTTTTTTTGTTAGATTACAGATTCGGTTGGAAGAATGAGGTAAGGACTTACGGATCTGACATGGCAGCTATTGCTGCGTTCACTAGTTCTTCAGGTAAATCGGTTGGTAAACCAGCTACGAACGGTTAGAATATCCGTTTCACATCACAAAAGAGACTCAACTTACAGGAATAAACATGAGGATCTAGAGGTGCATAGCCAGGTGGTGGTGGACTTCCCTCAGGTGGACCATCGATATCACGACCAGAACGCAATGGTCTAACCGTATCACTACTCTCAGCACTTTCACCGGAACCACTTCGACTTCCACTCGTACTTCCGTTATTGTTGTTATCACGAGATCTGGAATTCGAATTATGGTTTTGACCTCTACCACCGAAATAACTCATTCCATTGTTCCTAAGTGAATGAAGTGATATATCTAGTAAATTTGGAGTTGGGGGGTTATGTTCACCAACTGGTGATCCCGGTTCTGAGAAATTAGAGGTATCGTAACCAGAACCTGATTCAGATTCTTCATCTGAAGCTACGTATTCCAATGCGTCGGCTGATGGGATTCGAGGTCCAAATATCGGTGTGTCAGTCGGTGAAGTATATGATACTTCTTCACCTTCGTTCCTACCTAGAGCTAAGATTCGTCGACGACTTCCGGAAGTACTTGGTCCAGGTCCTGCACGACCTTCTGTAGTTCTTAGAGGTGATGGAACAGCTGGTACTGATCCTGGTAAAGCAGCTGATTTACCTGGTCGTCGATGTCGTCTCGAACTACCGTTAGAAGATCGATGCGACATGGGTGAGCCAACTGGCGCAGGTATAGGTCGACCTTGATTAGAAGATCCAACTGATGCAGCTCGATTACGTGCTGCCTCAAGTAAAGCCGAAACACTACCTAAACTTGGATGAGGTTGATGAGAATTAGGTGTTCCATAACCAGCGTCCAATAAAATACTACCTCTCTCAGAACCATAGGCCGGAGGAGGCGCAAGAGTTCCTACCATAGGTGCTAATCCCCATTTCTTGACGTTAGCCTCGATAAACACGAAACCAGCTTGACCAAGATTAACGTGAACGGTACACGCTCCATTAGCACCGACAGTAGGGAAAAGATTGAGTCGTTGTAAACCAGTGTAAGCATCGTCCATTTTTCTACCATTCCTTGTGAAAAATACGGTACCAGTTCTAGGTCGATAACCGACACCTAAAACATCACCCTCAGCAAGAGGTGGACCGTACGAAGAAGCCGTGAAAGGGTAGTTATGAGATTTGAATCCATCCGAAGCAAAGTACGCGACTGAATTTCGACTCCATCCAGGAAGTCGGAAAGATGGATAAGGTTTAGTAGCGAGTCCAATAGCAACTTCCGTGTTGGCTGGTTTTTCATACATCTTCACTTCCCAATAATAAACCTCGTTAAGTTTCGGTAAAGGTAGATTGGCCATTACACTGTTACCTCCACCTTCTCTAACTGTCATTCCAGGTCCATCAGCTAAGAAAGTGATTTCAGTCCTTGATTGAACGTATAACGAAAGGTTATCTTCGTAATCTGGTTCGAAAGACCATGCTGAAACTCCTTTCTCCTGGATAGAGAGGAATTGAGATAATGTGATATCGGTAGGGATGGATGAAGGGGGATATTGTAATTGATAATCTGTCATTAGTACAAATGAATCTGATTCAAACTCACCTTTCGCCCTTTTATAAGCCTCTCTGATATCTGGTTCAACAGTCTCTAGCCATCTCGATTCAACACCTTCAACACCACCTTCACCGATAACTCCATCACCCTTGGATAAATCAAGTGGACCTCCATCTTCAGTCAATCTGATTCCTTTCCTACGACGAACATAAAGTATAGCAACGAGGAACATGACCAAACCCAAAAGTATTGTCAGGATGACAACCATGATGGGAATGAAAATCATTAAAACAGTTGATGAACCACCATCACCATCTTGATCCGTTTGTTTAGGTATGGGAACCTGAGGGACTTGAGGGTAAGTGTGTTGCATGATGACGGGTGAACTGATGGGTGTCGATTGGGCTGTTACGGGATTACTAAGTGATTCCTGATCTGTAAGAGGAGATAGAAGACGGGTGAACCAATCGGGTCCAGCGTCCGGTCGTGGTTGATCAACAACTGTCAGTGAGATTTGAGCGATGGGAGGAGAGAGATCAGTGAAAGATAAAGTGGATGTATCCATGAAGACTCGTTGAGTTGGTACGGTCGATGAATGTTGTTGTGAGGAAACCTATTTCTTTTGACTTGACGACAAAGAGTCCTCTAGCGTTTCTGAATAAAGTAATGAAAGGATGCTTTGATTTCCACGGGGATCGAAAGTGATCCTCTTTTGTAGGACGATTATAGATTTGACGGGTATGAGATCTAGTGATTGATGAATCAGTACGAAACAACAATGAGCGGCGAATGATAGAGGGTCGAACGACAACGCAATCGCGCTTATCAACGTAGGAGAAATGATAAGAGGAGATGTTGGTAGGGAGGATGAGTGACTGAATATTACGCGCACCTTTGTGATTATGTTGTTGTACTAACTACACCCCGTTGAAATGAAACAAACAAGCAAAAGGGATAATGAAACGATCTATGCTCGCAGCTATCTACTTTACGCTTACAGCTTCCGCCCTCCCCTTGTGACCTTGAGTTGAATGATGAACTGACTATCCAAGGATGCTGTTGGAGATGAGATCGAACGTGAGAGAATGAATGTATGAACAAGATATAAAGATAACAGTGAGGATGAAGATGAGTGAATGTTATTATGTATTGAGTGGAGTTGTCTAGTTGACTAGTTATAGATCTAAGTTTGAATTCAATGAATGTCTAGACCGAGCACAGTAGGACGAGGACTACGCAGTGCAGGTCTTGAATGTGGCACTGCATTCATTCAACCTTCTACTTCTATGGTCCTCTACCTTTCCCATCAACACCCCAGCATCTCCAGATCCTCTCTACAACTCTCAATTTATCTACACGTCTCAAAGCAGGGTTCTCGACCATCCTCAAATCATCCAAGAAAGCCTAAAAAGAACATAGACCGTTAAACATCACTCCTCCTCCCGAGAATAAAATACCACCTACCTCTCTATTTGATCCACCTAAACCTGCTGCCCAAGACCTCATCCCACTAACTGATACAATCAACAAACCTCTATCTCTATCTTCCATCTCTTGTTCATCTTTAGGTGAAGTTATCAATAATCTTTCCACGTCCCTATCGATTGATCAGTATACGGTACGTCTACAATTGTGGAAACTTACCGTAAACTGTTGAAATATGTTCTTCGACGACCTTTACCTCTCTTTTCGCCTTTCCATACGCCTCTGAACCATCCACCTAAACCATAAAGGATCAAGAAACTTGGAGCTACACCGACGAAAGCAAAGGTTAATTGTTGACTTCGAAGGAGATGATCAAGCGATAAAAGCGAGAGCGACAAATCGGTCTTGCTATCAGTAGAATTCATGACAACACCAAACTCACTTTAGTCTTCTGAACCTGAATAAGAAGGGTTCGTACTAAACTACCCATTAAAGCATTTCTCAAAGGGCTCTGATGAAGTTTATCAGCCAAATCACGAAATAAATCACGACTCGTCTCACTTGAAGTTCCTTCTCGTATACTCTCAGAACCTCTTCCATATCACCTTTTCTAACTTTTTCACCTAAACCCTCTAAAGCAGGTCCTGAAAGATGATAATAATCCCTTCCTAAATCCATAACCATTCTTTCTAAAGACTATAAAAAATTAGTGGACATGCATCAAAGTGGAACTTACCTCCTGATCAGATTGAACAGTTGTCGGAGCAACACCTAAACCCTCACCACCACCTCTGATAGTTTTACCAATCCCTTCAAGCGGTTCCCAAACCCATGAAATGACGAAACCCCTGATAGTCTCTTTAGCATTGGAGATCTGATCTTTCATCCATTGTTTGTTTCTCGCTATACTATGTGCAGTAACATACAAAGCTGGCGGTAAAAACAGTAACGGGAACCATAGCCTAGTCAACGGAGATGGTTTTTGATGTTTCTTCAAAGTTTTTGAAATGTTCGATAAAAATTCCGGGAGATGGATCGTTAAGATTGATAACAGATTGCTTGGGTTGGCAGATGGTGTAGAAGAGATAGAACCTGGAGTTATCGTTGATGATCTAGATTTTCTTGTTGAAATCGATGGTGGAGGAGGTACGTTTAGTGCTGAACACAGAACAGCGTAGACTCTAGTGGATTCACCAATGATGTCAATTGGTCTACCATCTTTATCAGAATCTGAAGACCAAGCTGGACCTTGAGAAGCTAACAACCCGATTCGACGAGCGATCTCATCCCTGGCGTTAGTAAGTGATCGCCTGGAAGATAACATTTCATGTCGAGTTAAAACGTATGGCGACATGATCGAAGTTAACGCCGTAGAAGAGGAAGTATGGAGTGGACGAAAGAGAGCAGCTCTAGATGGAAACTTGAAATTCTGTAAGGAAGGTAAAGATAAATCTAAAGACATGGGTTGAACAGCTTTGAAGAAACGATGTGGAAGAGCTAGAAACTAAATCAGTTTATGCGTCATAGAATGACAAGAGAAAACCTACTCTGTAAAAGATAAATCCCAGCACCTCGACGACTATTCAACCTAGCATCCCACCACGACCTCTCTTCCTCAAGTCGTAAAGCCGAATCCAATAAAATCTGTAGAACCTCTTTCCAAATAATCGTCACCCCCCGTCCAATAATCTCAGCTTCAAAAGCTTTATCAATCTCGTTACTTTCCGTAACATACTGATTACTGGATTTACCCAAGGATTCTAGTATTTCAATCAGTCGATCTTGATGGATTGGTTTTGAGGATGATAGTTCTTGTAAAGCATTTTCTAGGGTTGGTGAAGCCTTTCCAGAGATTTCTGTTGGGTTGAGAGATTGAGTTTGGGTTTGGGTTTGGAATTGGTACGGGATTGTTGATAGTGCTGAGAGATGGGTTGAGAGTTGTTCTTCTGGATAGCTTGGTGGTGCGGCATGAAAGAGGAAGGACATTGTAGGTTCAAAAAGTATTTTATTGAAGTATGTTCAAACGATGAAAGCAAGAGTCGAAAAGTGAGATTGATACCATAACTTATACCGTGATTTAGGATTGACATCATCGTTCGGATCTTACCTTAACCAAACCAATATAACGTCTTGAGTTTCAACTTTCATCCAGATCTACCTCCTAAACAACGAAAAATATGTTAGAACCCACCAACCCCAGATCGCATACGTGACCATAAAACCCCCAAGTCCCAATTGGAATGTCATGTCCCAACTAACCTCCCCAGTCCTCCTCAACTCCCCCCAAACCCCATACTCCACCTACAACTATTCCAGAGGACCTTCCCCAACACCCTCACCGCCCTCCACCTCAACAATCTTCAATCGTGCAGGGAGAGGATTCTTGATACCAACCGACAGGTATCGCGATGAACTTGAAAATGTTTGGTTGGATAAATTAGGTCGTTTGAAAATTGAGAAAGAGGTTGTACTCCAGGGATACGCTCTTTATGCTTTACGTCCATGGTAAGTCTACTTCCCTTCCTCTATCTAAACGGTTCGTAATGCATTCTGCTACTTAGGTATTTATCTCGGACTCACTGGTCACAAACTATTGTCACTTACACTGGAAAATCGACTGATCATGTAGGTTACCATACCATCTTTAACCCAGACCTTAGACTAATAGCCAAATAAACAACAACAGATAACTGCCTACCTGCTACAACCAGATCCAGAACTTTCAGAACAAGTTGGTTCACTAGAACTCGAAACTGCCATACAATTTCTAGCCAACGAGTCTCATTCTCAACAGAAAAAGGTAAATTTCTTATACCCCTTTTAGCTGAATTTCGCTAACTGAATTAGACGGATTATGGAACGATATTAGTAACCTCACCAGCGGGTTATGGACAAGATGTGTAAGTGTGACTGTGATCTGTAAATGAAATGGAAAATTTGAGACTGAGATACGTGGTTTAGATCACCGGTCGCAGGTGGAGATTTTCGTGAAGCTAGACCATATATTATTGTTAATACTGCTTTGAGAAGATTAGGATGTGGAGGAAGAGCAGCGATGGGTATGGAGTCCCCTCTGTAAGTCTATTCATTGTGTCCTAAATTTCATTTGTAGCTGACTGAAATAGACCTCCCATTCGACGTAAATTCCATGAACTATACAGAATCCCAATCCCAGCAACCTCACCAACGACTCGGGATACACCAACCTCCCCCAAACATCATACATCACCATTGAAAACTCCAACAAGCGTCATTGAAGCATATGAAAATCATTCAATCTTGATTGACCCTTTCACGATAGTCCTACTGGAATTGGTAAAACTTATTCAATGTTGTCTTGTCATTTGGAGACTATATGGTCATACCAATGGAAACGATTATGTGATAGACGGTTTATTTTGTGATGACACCAAAACTGGTTTGTTTCAGTTTAGGAAGGAGGTCGGGATGGAGATAGAAGAGAATCTCAAACTTGAGGTATGTTTTGGAGGTACTTCAATGATTCCGTTTACTGATGGCGGAGCAGAAAGAAACTAGTGGTGGTTGCATTGATCCGAAGACACTGGCGGCTTTGCTAAGTTCTGTCACCAGTAGTCGATACCAACTTGCTCAATTGGGAGTTGAAAAGGTGAATACGGTCATGCAGGATAAACTAATCTCTGTTTAGTTACCAAAAGACCCTTTCAGCAGTATACGTCGATTTCTTGTTGCTTGGCAATCATGGCAGGTAGGTTATACCCTTTCCTCTACATTGACAGTCCTAACAAAACACTTCCAGGCGTCAGTGGGAAATTTTGGAATACAAACGACGCATCTATCGGACTCTTCGATTCGATCTCTCCACTCTCATTTCCTGTCGGAAAGAACCAAACATCCAACAGACGCTCTTAAAGTTCATCGACTGTTATTCTCAGGAGTCGCTCAAGCGACTTCCTCAATCTCACTTAATTTGAAAGGAGGTGGGGGAGGCCATGAGGATGGAAGTAGTGCGCCGTTGAAACGGCGAGAACATCATCTGAGATTCAAGGGTTTAGGCGATTCAGGCGCAGAATCCGAAGGTGATAATGTGTACCACAATCACACTGGTAACGGTTATCATAATGGTGGATCGGGTGCTGGCGGTGGTAGCATTCTTACAATTGGTGATATAGGAAATGTAGCTCCTCCAGATATCATCACCATCAATCTGGAAGCTTATATCAAAGGCATACTTCAATCAAGAGAGAAAGATTGGGACGTCATGGGATCAAGAAGAATCGGTGAACTTTGGTCAGGTCATTCAATCAGACATAGACCAAGACATCAAGTTCACACCAACAATTACATCCATTCTCATGAGACCACACATCAACCAGAAGAGAAAAGAAGATACGGAAGAAGATTATCGAAATATGATCAAAATTATAATCAGATGGATCGAAGGACTGCATCTCGTGATTTAAGTAAAGAAGATGAAGGGGAAGATAGTGGTGGTGGAGCTAGGAATGCTTTGAGAGGAATGACAGCAAAGACTGGTCAAGCTTTGAAAGGTGTTGGAGCTTTAGTCAGGTACGTCGATAGATTTTTCTCGTGTTTGGATAAACTGATACAGCTTAGTCGTAGGGGTACAGTCTATGAAACTTCGGATTCTGATGTTGGACCTGGACCGGGACCTGGTTCGATTGCTAGTTCCAGAACTAATATTTTGACTAGACGGAAACAGAGTACTGTTCCTACTGTTATTGAACCGTGAGTTTTTTGATGGATCTCATGCTAACGGATTACACAGAGATGTAGAAGAAGTTGATAAATTGCTGGATAGGCAGATGTCTGGTGAGTTCGTATTTGATGTGTTCTTATCCCAAATCTAATACCTGTCAGCTTCACCCAGTCCATCAGCTGCTGCACGTTTGCTAGATCTACCATTTGGCACCACCTCAACTCGAGCATCATTCCTTTCAGTAGCCTCTCGAGCAAACTCGAAAAGACCATCAATAATCACAAATCTATCCAACGATGGATCGGAACATTCCGCCCAAATCGGATCAACATCCATCAGAAGAGGTCAAGGACGCGGACATCAAAGTTCTAAGAGTATTGATTCGCAGTTAGGATTACGTCCGATGAATGAACGCGCTGTGCTGTGGAGGGATCAGGGGAGAGCGACGACGATGTTGAGGACTGCTAGTGATGGGGCTGATGTTACTGTTGAGGAGAACGGGATGGAATGGGAAGTTGTGGAAGGTCATGGGACTGGACGAGGTCAGAAGGGGAAAGCGTTTTTTGGATTGGACGATCGGAATCTTCTCGGAAGGAGGTGGGTTCATTGGATCGATTCATGGTGGACTCGGTTGTTGATTTCATTTTTAGACATTCTTTGGAAGATCGTTTGGCTTATAGGGATCTCAGAGTTTCACCTCCGTAAGGTTTTCACATTTTGGGTCGAACTGTAACTTGACTGATGAAATCCGTTTCTCGTTAGTGATCATCTCGCGATCGATGTGGAAATGAGCTCTGTAGTCTTGGAACTCAGAAAACGTGAAAGGGATTTAGCAGAAAGAGCGAAGAACATGAAAGTAAGTAAAAGATCTATCGAGCAAGATAGTGTAGACTAAAAGTTCAAACAGATACTGGAAGAAGCAGTATTCCAAGCCTCATCCTACCTAATCAACGCCAATAAAAGTCGTAAATCCCAATTAGAGGAATACGACATCAAAGCGAAAAACCTCGAAATGACATTGGAAACGACGTTAGATGATTCGACAGATAACAAAGAATTATCTTGGGCAAGTAAGAAGATTCAGTTCTATTTGAGTGAGGATATGGGGATTGGGGAGATTAATGAGGGTATGAGGGAACTTGAAAGAGAGTTTGAGGGGATTAAGGAGAGATTGGAAGTTCGTCGTCGGGAGGTTGAGGAGAATGCACAGAGTAAAGGTTCTTGGTGGAGGTTTGGTCTTTAGGTTGGTGAGATTCTAGGGTTTTGGATTGATGTCATACTATGAATACATATTTTACAGATTTGTTGTGGTTTGAAAATATTATATCCTCTGTGTTGTTGTGGTATTGTCGTTTTTCGACGTAGGATTTGAAGTTGTGGGACTGGGTATCGTGGAATCCTTAGGTTTATCGACATCCCCCAAACCAAGATTCCTCATATCATCACGAGTCATTAAACCTCTATCAGAACCCAATTCAATCAATAACAAAGCTCGAAATCGAATAAACAGATACGACTCACCGGTCCATTCGACATTGCAAATAATTTTTCGAATCTAATCGACATTTCCCATTATCGGAACCATGAGTTTTCAGACATTTCAAATAAGTTATCATGAAATCTTTACATTCACCTGTTGTTCCCTGTTGATCAACATATATACATATAGTTATGAAAAAAATAGTTTGCTTACCATCATGATCTAATGGGAATGAACCTCTTGCTGGTGGGGTTACTTTGAAATTGTCTAGGGTTCCTGGACGACCGAAGGACATTTCTTGAAGACTGCGTGGGATAGAAGACTGGCTAGACTGGATGGTTATGCTGAGGATTCCTTTGGTATAGATGATGTAAAGTTGTTATTGGTGGATCTGATGGTGATTGAGCAAAATTTTGGACGATTTACTTGGATTTTACGTACAAATGGAAATGGATCGGACCGGGATCTTTAGTTTTAGGTTTAATTTGTTTGGTTTTGTATGGGGAAGAGCTAGAGGGAGATCACATGCAAATGGAGTACAAGTATAGGTCCCCAGTCTACATTTACAACATCAACGAATGAACAACTTCAACACTTAATAAACAAACAATGTCACCAGCTCTCTTCACAACTGGTCAATCCAGATGGGCACTTCAGATCTTAGTAGGAACTCTCTCAGCAGTGGCGATAGCCAGTTCAGCACCTTCATCTGCAGGTGGTAAGTCAAGTCAAAACCTTTTCCATTGGAATCACTCTAACAGTTTCTATAAGGTGTTGATATGTACAGTGGTAATCCTGGTGATATACGAGGATTAACAGTTATCCTGGGATCAGTTGGGTTAAGTGGGATTTTGTTATTGTACGTTTCGCAATTTGATTCGTGCTGATAGATAGACGAGTTGGGTGGATGATCTTACCTAAACCATGGAGGGTTTATGTTGATCGACTTGAATTCGCTATTATCAGCATGTTATGGATCTGTTGGACGTGTAAATATCATTTCCTCATTCATCAATCGATATTACTGACACGGAGATTTAGCTGCTACAATGGCATTCTCAGCTTTTACTTTAGAAATTGGAGTCTGTTCACCTGGAACTTCGATAATCTTCATACCAACTTGTCCTTTATTAACATTCGATTTGGCTTTATTGCATTTATTGTCGACTTCAACTTTAGCACTACTACTAGTGATCTTATCGACGGCTTTATCGCCATCGTATAATCTATCTTTATCCACGATGAATGACGGTAATCATTCGACAAATCAGGGCAAGGACGATGATGATACCGACAACGTATTCGTCATGTGGGAACTAGCTCTAGCATCTCCACCATCCTCCCCACGTCCTAATCATCGGTCATTGGTAGGAACAAGATCCTATGGTACTTCAGAAACGACGACACCCTTAACCTCAACCTCTGCACCTGTAAACGTAGACCTGACTCATAATCCTTATTCAACATCCGAAACAAGGAATGGGAATGAACCTTTTACACCTCCAAGGAAACGCGATAAATTCTCTGAAGGGAGGTTATGGAGTTATCTTACTCTAGTTGGTTGTTCAGTTGGTGTGGTAGGTGGGACGGGATTGATTATTGGTCAAGGAGAATTTGGTGAGTAGGACAGAAGTCATCGTGACATGTCTGAAAATGTCTAATTTGAATTTTAGTTTTAAGTAGTGTTCTCATTATTGTCATTGGAGTACTTAGTCTTCTGTTTGCGTCCATTTTGTGAGTGTGACCTGAGAAACCAGGATAGAATTGGCTAAGTCAATTTCAGCCTTTACGTCCATTTCCGACAGCAGAGGATGGAAATTGATTCCTCGACTGATCAATCTGAAATAATGAAACGAAGTCATCGTGCGGTTGAAGTTGCAAGTGCAGCATGTCTTTTCCTACTTTGGCCATGTAAGTGAAATCCACTATTCCTCGATGATTTCGACTGATCACCACATTTCACTTCCAGTGGGAGCTATCGTTTATACACTCTTCCCATCAACTTCCAATCGACCATGTTCAAATGCCCAATCATCATCTACACCCACGGACATCCCAGCTATAGTCCCATTGGAAACCTACACTTCGTTATGTATACTATCAGCAACGGTGATCACACTAGCATGGTTATCGTCTTGGATAATACTGATTCGAGTCATGGGATTGATCTTTCCTATGCCTGAGATGGGGATGATCATTCCCAAAGGAAACGGAAACGAAGAAGAGGTTTCGTTGTTACGTGAAGGACCTGTGGATTCGGGTTTACATGTTAAAAGTAATGATAACGGGGGTAGACCTCAGGTTGGATATGGACGAATCGTTGCTGGTGAGGCGTTTGAATTGATGGATGATATCGATGGTGTATGATTTGTGTGGAGAGAGAGCTGGTCTCATGTGTGTCTCAAAATTATTCATGTCTTGTAGAAAAATCCATTTAATACCTGTTGTCACAATCTAAATAATCTTTAATGCTATAGTGTAGATTTACGAATATTACTGATACAAGTGGTCCATCGTTTATCGTCCTGCGTCATCCACAGATCGATTTATGGTACCAGAGCACTCTTCTCCCAAGAACCATCTTCACGTTTCTTCCACAAAGACCTAGTATTGGGAATGACGTTCAGTTCAATAAACTCAAATGAAGAAGGTTTGATGGCGACAAGTGAGAAATGGGATTTAGCGAAATCAATCTGTTCTTGAATTTTCGGATCGTCCTTTGAAAACCATCAGTCATCAAAAAAATCAATACAAACAATGTGAAAGACGACCCACAGATTTTTCAGGTAGAGATTCAACCCAATCTTGAGGTTTCTCTGTGACGTCCCGTAAAAGTGTTCCGGGGGGAGGACGAGCGAAAGAAGCACGTAAATGTCCACTCATTTTAGTCCACGTATCCAATCGTTTCTCTTCCCACCATTCAACCGTTCCTTCGGTTTCATCAACGATATCCAAACCACTAATAACTTTTTCAATTTCTGACTTATCAGAGGTAGACGTTTTTGGTGGGATTGGATATCCTTCACCGATGATCCTGAATTGGACGTTGGTTTTTTCTATCCACCATGCGATCTCCAACGATGGGTCATGTTTTAGTTCTGAGGGTTTACGCATTCTGATATCGGTAGTTAGGAGGAGAAGATTAGATTTGGGTGTTACTACGAAGAGAAGCTTGTTAATATGGATCGATCGGGGATGGGTCGACTTACTACCTCGATGAATCACGAATCGATTCCTTGGTTTCCCATCGAGACCTAACGTCGAGAGAGCGTATGCTGTGAAGGTGTCAGTTACGTTCGTACCAGACATTGTTATCTTGAGGAACCCGGGTGATTGACTCACTGACTGATTTGGGATTCTCTTTCAGTTGCTCCTCGAGAACTGATACCCATGCTGGTGATGCGATTGACATGGTTCTGATTCTTGTATTTGGAGTTGATTTGTGAGATCGAAGGAGGGGATAGGATAAGCGATTCAGATTGGATTGTTTGTTGTTGGGTGTATTGTTTACGAAGGAAGTAGATTCACAAGTACGATCTTGATTTCGAATGGAGCTTGAACTGGAACTGGGGTCATCCTCCACCTCCACCTTGGATCCCCAATTTGAACAATTTCACCCAATTGTCTGGCTACAACAACATTCACAGCTAAAGCATATCAAATACTACACATTACCAGGAGATATAGAATCCAAGGTATACAGAAACAACCCAAGCAACACAGACACGTAACTTTCTCTCGACATGACATTAGACCAAAAGCAAGATACGATACCTCAATCAATCTTCGAAAACCTAACTGAAGAAGCTCAATCATGCATAACCAGATTATCAGCGTTCAAAGCACCACCTCGACCAGAGTAAGTCTGTCGTCTATAAAGATACCTTCCATGTTGAGCTCCAACTAAGAGTGACATTTAGCTTCGGGATAGTCAGACAAGCAGCTGTACTAGTTGCTCTTTTCGTTAAACCTGATGACGGGAAGCTACATGTTCTGTTGACGACACGGGCTAAGACTTTGAGGTAAATACATTGATTTCTACTTTACGAAAGCTGATGAAAGTCATCCAGACGTCATCCATCACAAACTGTATGTCTCCTCGATCTTCAAATAGATTTCATCTGAGTAAAGATTTCGTTAGGCTCTACCAGGTGGTGTAGTTGATAAAGAGGATCTATCAACTCTACATACAGCAGTAAGCCCAATCCCTACTCCCTTTTCAAACTCACTAACGATAACCAAAACCTACAGCGAAGAGAAGCATATGAAGAAGTCAATTTCCCCGAATATCCACATAAAGATGTCTACCATTTAACAACCCTAGAACCAGTCCTAACCGTCCTACCCCTAAACGCCCATTGGAAAAACCACATTATCGTAACCCGTAAATCCTCCCACCAAAACACTACTATTAATAGCCTTCACTGACACCCATGAAACTCATAGCTGAAGTCTGTTTCGTATCTGATTACGCTGTTATACAGAATTTGGCACCGGCACCTGCAGAAGTTGATTTTATATTTACACATCCGCTCAAAGGGTTGATGGACGGGTATATAGATTCTACGGAGAATGTTTTATCAAAGTATGATGGTGAATGGTGGTCTTTTAATGAGGAGTATCATGTGGGTTCTATTGGTTGGGTTTTTAGGATGATGGGCTGATCCAGCTGTTATTGTTTTTACAGTCGACTGAAGATCGCGTTGGTGTGAGTTTGCTTATCCTTCTGTAGAAGTTATTGATACTGATTCTGCATTCTAGGTGACGGGTGGTTATAGGATGCATGTAGGTTCGCTCAGACTATTCTTATTTTTGACGAAATTGACGATTGTATAGCGTTTCCGAACGACTCTAAGTCCAATCAAAGGTTTAACTTCAGATGTGTAAGTCTAGCTCGAGTCGATATGATGTAGGGCTTACTGTAAAAACAAATTGTCTATAAGTCTCATACAAACAGCTACGATAGCTTACGGGAAAGAACCGAGTTATATCAGATACTCTAAAACCCAACGACCATTTTCAGAATCTATCTTAAAAGTCGTCAAGGAATTACCTGTTCATCTAAGTAATCCTACTCCGGAGGATGAACAGAAGAAGAAGATCTTGGAATGGGGACGAGAAAATGGTTCCGCTTGGGCTTCGAAGGAGACTTATGATATGCAGTAGTATGGAGATAGACAATGTGTTGTATTTTCTTTTACTTTGAATTTCGATAGAAAGAAATTCAATTTGTGTACTATACCTGAATTGGATATTTGAACGTTACATCGTTAAAAGTGAATTGATATACAGATAACCTATTACTCTTCATTGCCCATGTCTTCACCCTCCTCTTCTTCACCACCGTCACCCCACCAACTGACAACCCCCAAACCGGAATCTGCAATCGTGACCTAAAAGACACAAAACTTCAGCTAATGAATTCCAATCAAACCTTTGGAACACATACATGAAGTTTATACCCAGCCTGTAAATAAGGATCTTTCGTTGGTTCATTCACTTCCTCTCCTTCAACTGGCGGTTTATCCCTGATTGACGGATGGACAGGTTCATTTTCTTGCCATTCTATCGTATCCACTCTAAACCGTAGGGCTTCACCGTGATCTATATATAATCGAGCTGTTTTTGAGATGTCAGTCGTGATTATGTGACTACTCCGATGATATCTTTGGTAGCACTTACTTGATATGATTGTATTCAATAACTCTTCTTGTGTCATGAGAACCCCTTCTTCTGCTTCTGCATACCAGAAGAATCGGTTTTGATCTGGATCACTAAGAGTTGGAAGGTTAGTATTACTTTGTTTGAGAATTCGATGGTTTGATCTCACTATGCTGAATTCGGGGGCAGCAGTGATGGTAGAACGTAGATATCTTGGAAGAACCCAAGGGTGACTTTAACACATTTTAGCTATTTAAACGTTATCGTGAATAGCTAAACCAACCTCTGATATATGATTTCGTTGTTGAATGGACTTGACCTATTAAGACTTCTCCAGGAAACGGTGCAAACAATAACAGCCGTATAGAGACTAAGTGGTAGGTGACAGTCAGCGTAAGCTACCCCAAGAACCACCTACCCTTATAGTACATCTGCCCATTACCCCATGTTACCTTCCCATCTTCAGCGGTCAAAATATCGTAAACCGAAAGCGCCAGTCCTCGATCTGGTATAAGTTTATTGGCAAATCTGGTTGAAACGATAAGCTTCTCGTTCCTTCCGAGAGGAATAACGATAGCTTACTTCTTATTCAAAGCATCCTTAATGGTTATTGCTGGTGATATACCGAATGTTTGAGGTGCTATGGGTACGGTATCCTAAAATCGAGAAGGTTTGATTAACTCTATCATATCGTAAATCAAGTAAACCTACCTGAACACCTATGAGGACGAACATCTATCCTCTATAATGATCCTTTTAGTGATATCAAGATGTTTATCTTATCTTATCTACGAGTGAATAAATGTGTTGGCTGGCTGTCAAAAGTTGAAGAGCAATAACAAAAGTTAAACTAGGTGGAGGTGGTTGATAAAGTAATTACACGTCATTTACCACGCGATATTTTCAAAAAGTTATGACAAGGGCAACCGTTTCAAGATCCAGATTATACGTCTTGTTTTCATTTTGTTGTCATTAGATTTTAGGACAGAACCGCTTAGATATCATAGTACACAAGGTAGAGACTTACGGTTCGAGCTCTAAGAGAAAGGAATAGAAACATTAGGTGTTCATTCAGCTGTTTCCGAATTTCCTTTGGACGATCTGATCCAATCTAATCAATAAAATTGCCACTATGTCTGCTGGTCCATCGACTCTTCTTGGATCTTCTATACCATCAGCGTCGACATCTTCTTCTACACTTCCTCCTACAGCTTCCCCGTCTACGATACCCAGGAAGAAGTTACAAGGATGGCAACATTCAGCTGCCGGGAGGTAAGTTGATTATCGAGGCTCAGTACTATCTGCCTGGCTGACGCCAATGTTCTCTACAGTCTCGGAGGTATGGCTGGAGCTATCGTGACATCTCCGTTTGATGTTGTCAAGGTACGCTATCTTGAATATTTCCGTGTTAATAAGCTAACACTCTTTGATAGACTCGACTACAATCAGATATGTTCAAACAACAATCCTCTCTCTCCAGGAATAAACCTCTTCTTGCGAAAGTCAATCCTGTGGATCTAAGTTCTACAAAGGTGGTTAAGAGTCGTGGAGGTGTCTCAGGGGGTCTATGGCAGTTTGTGGATACCGTCTATCTAATCAGGTGAGCTAAACATCAGTTTGCTAGATTGCAACCACTAACGTCCTCTTAGACGGATAGCATCTGAAGAAGGTTGGAGAGCGCTGTATAAAGGTCTAGGCCCTTCTTTGGTCGGTATCATTCCCGCAAGGTGAGCTTCCATGAATGGTAATTCCAATACGACAAGCTTATGATAAAACAGGGCCATAAATTTCTACTTCTACCCAACATCTAAAGTCTGGCTGGCGAAACACTTCCCGAATGCTCCTGTTGAAGATGTGGGACATACGGCTGAAGATAGTCCAGTCATCCATCTTGGTGCAGCTGTCATTGCAGGTAAGCTGACTGGATGTAATAATGATTGCATATAGCTGACACACTCCCAGGAATAATGACTGCAACTGGGACTAATCCAATTTGGGGTGAGTGTTACTCTAATCTTGATTCTTACTTATATCCCAAACTCATTCTCTTTTCTAGTCGTCAAAACCCGATTACAACTCTCAGCTCGTAAAACCAATCCTATACCATCGGTTATCACTCCTCCAAACATTCTACCTGGACCTATTGCCAGTTCAGCCTCAGCCCTAGCAAATTCAGCAACTGCAACTGTGACAGCAACAGCAATTCCTCGGGCAGCTTCGTCGTCAGTCTCACCTGCTGTCACCATGGCTTTAGATATCATTAAAAAAGAAGGTATACCCGGACTGTATAGGGGTTTATCGGCTAGTTACTTGGGTGTGACGGAGGGGGTGATTCAATGGGTACTATATGAGGTATGTTGATATATCGAATTGATCTCTCGAAACCCATAATATTCAATTAACACCACTTTACAGAGATTCAAAAAGATCGGCAAATCCACCACATCCTCTGAACCAGAAAATCGTTCCATGCTCAATTTCATAACATCCATCGTTGGAGCTTCGGGCGGTGCTAAAGCTGTTGCATCGTTGATTACATATCCCCACGAAGTTATACGGACAAGGTTAAGACAACCTGCTCCTGCCAATGGAAAAGCGAAATATACTGGGTTACTGCAAACTCTTAAATTGATTATTGCCGAGGAGGGGTATATTTGATCTCGTCGTAACTTGAAGATGTGCTGATCTGTTTTTTTTAGTGTGGCATCTCTTTATGGTGGACTGACGGCGCACATGTTCAGAGTGGTACCTAATGCCGCTTGCATGTTCTTGATATACGAAGTTGTCGCTGAGAGACTGGGATCGTAAATGACTATGAAGTTTGCGTTCATCCCGACAAAGAAGTGAACGAGTTTTAGATCAGGTATAATCACTCCTTACATTTTATATAGATAGATAGACGTTTGATATTTCTTACTGTACAGTATTTTGTACAACATAAGTCCTACCTCTACCCAACTCATGCACATTGATTGACTGTATTTCGGAGTTGTCAGTTCGAAAGGTTGGAAGGGGCCAGAGATATCAAGAGTTAGACAATCAATCAAGGTGGCGGTGATAACATCAGACCTCTTTGAATACAGTCACAGTTTGGGAACAGTCCACGATGATGACTTGGACTCTCTGGTTACAGAGAGGTAGCCAATACGATAGAATCTCAAATGAGATATCGAAATGACATTCTTGAGGGATGGGACATGGAGTTTTCTGCAGACAAGCGAATCAAATATCTAGCCACTCACTTGAACGAAATGTTTCGTGGCAAGAGTTTTTCACCAACATTACAAGTACATCAAAACGACACAGTCTATTACAGAACTCAAGAACCACAATCTCATTCCTTTCTCTCTACTTCCACTCAATCAATGTGTGAAAGGCGATCCCATCTCCAAAAATTTAGATACAGTACAAGCCAACACCGGCTTCAGAAGAGGTGAAACCCAAAGGTGAAGTAGGGTCAAGAGTGATAGTAGCTGGACCAGCCAAAGGAGTAGTTGGGACAGAATAACCGCACTAAAGAGAATGGAATTAATACTGCACATCGACTATACTCTACTATAGGTGGATAACACTTACAGAGATGGTCTTTCCATCACCAGTGGCACCGAAACCGACTGCATTGGTGAGTGGGATCGATAATGGACCAGCACCAGAGAGACCGCCACTGAGGGTGACACCAGCTGGGACGAAGAGGGTGACACTGACAGCTTGTCTTTCGATTATGGGTGAAGCGAGTGCTGGGACGAGGAGGGCGAGAAGTGTGATAGCTTTGATGGAGAACATTTTTTGCGTTGGTTTGGTTTGGTTGTTTGGTTTTTTTTGTTTGTTTGTTGATTGTTGAGATCGATGGAGAACCAAAATTCGAAGATTCAGACCTCCAATTTATATGTCTTGTCATAAACAAACTTTTCTCACGTCTGGATCGATCACCGAAAACTCTTACACCGCCACAGCAATCAACAAAGGAGAAAGGTTAGCGTGTGCCAAGGGCATCACTCCTGTAACATGCATAACTTAATCCTTCGTTCATCGAAAACGCATAAGCACAAAGGAAAAGCTTCAGGGGAAAGAACAATTTCACTGTTTTGTGACTTGGAAATGAAGGTGAATCATCCGTTTCGAGGGGTTGAAACAATAATTATTATATTTGGATAAAGGAAAAAAATGTCAATCACATCACTTTCATTTTGGTCGTCTTAATCATCTTTTTTCATCCCTGTTAATGAGATCTCATAAGAAGATTCGAATGTTCTTCCAAGATGGTTACTGATTTAATCCTTTGTTCGAAATAATGTCCAATTTGATTGAGGAAAGGGAGATACGAGGATGCTGTTTCTGGCTTTGGTTGTGGGGTTTTCATCCATTATGAGTATTCGTACAGTATGACGGAAACGCTATGCTACAAACAGAGCGCTGTATGTCAAGCTATTGTTCGAGTACTGTGTGTTGGTAAGAAGGATCAGTCTTCCACCAAGGAAATTCACTAGTATTCAAAAAATGGTTCTCATCAGTTGAGTACTAGCATGAAACGCCGCCAAAATTCAGCCATTCTTATCCGACATCTACAATCGATATAATCATGTTTGAACATGAAGATATGGCCTGCCATGACCAACCCACGGAAGTCAAAGCTCAATACTGTTTGAACCACGTTGGTTTGAAGTTCCACGCTCGCGAAATGGAAGAAGATTAATGTAGGTTTTTGGATGATCGACTGGCCAAGACAACCCAATATCTCAATAGTAGTTAATGGGGTGAATCCAATCCTGGCGATTATATCGTGATTCTCGGATGTACGGTGTACTTGATACTGGTTATAGGAGTCTCAAACGACGTTGAGAGATTGAAAGAACATGGCGTGGATGCGAAGGGAGGGATGAATCTGAAATACAGATACATTGATGATTTGAAGACTGCTCTGACGGCTCCTGATTTGTTCTGTTTTGAGGTTTCTGCATCGTATAGCGGAAGTGAGGAAGTTGGAGAGAGCGTCACGTTCGTTGCAGGATTGAAACCGTTATGAATCTATGTCACGGATATTTTTGATGAATTATCAATTAATGCATTAATGTGTAGTTGTTCCCCCAAATATTTAAGGAGAGACGTGGATCCAATGTTCCGCATGCGTGTCTGTACTTTGTACAGTTATATATGAACATCAGTCTTCGTGATTACTTGAATGGAAGCAGAGAGGATTGAACTCTCTGAAGTAAGGTCCAGTCGATGTATTTTTCCTTGTCTGTCTGGTCCAATCGAGTAACGATTAGGAACTATACATGAAGGCTTTAAAAGATGAAAACTCACAAATCAAGTCATCAACGACTATCCCAAATATCTTCCCATCACTCTCAATAAATACTAAATCCAACGCAGCTCATAGTTCTACCTAATATCAGACCAAGTTCTGCCTTTTGGTGGATTCGCTCTAAACAAAAAAAGATCATCGTCAATATTTGTTGAACACGATCAACGAAGACTTACATGAAAGAAGGATCCACGACTGGGTGATCGTTTTTATCGTTATCATTAGAAGGTAGTAAATGATTAGTGACTTCAACAGCAGGATTGTTTTTACCGCATCTAAAAGAAATCAGTCAAACAAAAATCTCAAATTCAATTCCTCCAACTGACTGTCTAAAAACTCGTTCTATTGGATAGCATTTATATCTATCACTTAACATCGTACATTCGTATTGCGTTATCGAGAACAATCTACATGGTGGATCTGAAGTTTTGGTCGAGTTTGAGGGATTTGACATGGGGATTTTAGTATTTTTTGGATGGATGTAAATTGTAGGAAAATATTTAGTTGAGATGAAACGTCAAACGTCAACTTACACTTTGACTTTCCTTTTCAACGTGTCAGCTGTGTTTAAATATCGTATTGGAAACATCAACAAGGAACAATGCAGTGCTACTTCAGAAGTTCATACAATCCTACAGTAACATGAAAGAGATATCTTGATTCCCGACATCATCCAATTTCTCATTCGAAAGTATCCATCACCGAAAACCCAAAATGACATCCCTCGGAACATCATTCCTCTCAATAGATTCAGATCTCCAACTTCGCATCCTCCTTTTCCTCTCACCAGACGATCTGGGTATATTATCAAGATGCGTAGAAGAATTGAATGGTGTAGAAGATGATATCCATCTGAAAACTATTTGGTTCAAACATGTATGATTAAAGTTTCTTTCGAATGATGAGATTACTGATACTGTGGTAATCAGACCGTACCTTCAAGAATTTCTCATGCTTTGTTCTCACCTTTGAGATTCAGACCTGATCCTAATGAACTGGTTAGTCATGCTTTGTGCTCGTTTAAGTACTTATTGATGTTCTTTAGATACGAAGGGGAACTCTTAGAGGTATAGCGATAATCAATGGAGTTCGTAACCAAGGCTATTGGTGTAGTGAATCTGTAAGCAAAACAATCTCAAACTACAAACATGAAAGACTGAAATCGAAATAACTTTAACCAGGCAGTGAGAATCTCAGAGATCCACCAAAAACTACATTTACGAGAATTGAAAAGAAATCTAGAAATTCAGTTACAACCAGAAAAGCGTAAATCCATCGAAACGAAATTGAAAACCAAAAGAATACTCCCAACCCCACTGTCTAGTATCAACCTCAACCCCAACCCCAACCCCAAATCAAAAGCCATGCTATCGATCTCAACAAAATTGATCGGTTCAATAATGAAATTAGAACGTCAATTCGTGCTGAACGAATATAAGAGGAAACTGAATCGTTTGAATCGATCTCGGAGTAGGGATCCTTCGTTTGGCGGGTTGAGGGGTCTTTGGGGTTTCGCTGATACGGATGAAAGGTTTGTTTGGGCTGTTTGTCCGAGTATTAGAGGGAAGATTAGGGGTTATGAGGCTTTGACTAGTGGGGTTGGTGGGACTGTTGTTAGTTGATTGGGTGGGAGTTTTGGTTTGGCTTTCTTTCCATTGTCTCCATGGACTGGAACTGTATTTAGTGCTGATTTACGATTTGTATCCCTTGTCTGTCTCTGTTACTGTATCGATGTACGTGTTGTAGTGCATACTTGTTGCATAGGTTAGTCACATGTTTGGTGTCGTCATTGGTAAGTACTATATATATATTTAACCGCTAAACCAGCTCTGTGCAATACATCTTCTAAAGCAATCCAACAAATCCATAAACCATCTTCAACTGAAATCCAAAAAACAACAACTCCCACCCAATGTCAGAAATCAAAGTTCTCTTCATAGCGATCGAATCGAACCCCCCCGGAAAACACAACACCATAATGACCGAAATAATCTCCCAAGCCACCACCGAAAACCCAAAAATCAAAGCCAAAGGTCTCCTCCTCTCAAACGATCAAGAACACGACGATAAATTCGAACAAACGTTGAAAGAGACTCGATACGATATCATCAGTTTCGGAGGGGGGATAAAGATGAGTAGTGAAAGTTGGGCTGAGAGGGTTCATGGGATTTTGAGAGGTAGTCAGAATTCTGGGTGTAGGGTTACTTATCCTATGTCACCTCATCAGGCTTGTCCCTTGGTTTTGGAGGCTGCTCAGGAGTTGAGTGGTTAGGATTGATGTGGAGGTTTTTGGGGTAGGGTACATGTATGTTATTCCCGTTTTTGTTGCATGAATTTTGATATTGGATGGAATTGACCGCCTTCTACAGATAGGTTCCGGATGATTCCACTTTTTGTCCTTGTGTGGTGGAAGCGTGGTATCAGCTAGGACACATGGTGGAGATGAAGATGCGTCGTAAATACCAAAAAGCCGTACATGAATGTATTTGCAGTCCGATACCTTGAGGAATCCTGCACGAAAGTAGCCACGAATTGATGGATTTTCGGTCTTGTTTTCGGTTTTCGGAGCTTGGTAAGTGGAACCAAAACTAAGAGGTGTTGCCTGCCTGTGCATTGTTCTTGTATGTGTGTAGATGATGATCAGTTGCTGTGTACAGACAGGTATTGTCGTGTGTGTGAGACACTTTTGAGTTCGTTGCTTGTGCGAGTACTTGTACGAGTACACTCATAATCGCCACTATATAAGATGATCGCTCTAGGCCTAAGTACCACTTTCTTACCCTGAATAAGCTTAACAATAGTTGACAATCAATCAATCACTCAAAAAGTCATCTTCAACAGTCACAGTAAACTGCACGAGCCATTTAATAATTATCGTATCCAAGCAATCTTCCCAACCTTATTCACCTTCTTACCCTATCACCCTAAAAACCAAAACCACCCACCATCACCAACACCCATCCCACCAAAAAAAAGGACAGAATCTTTGGAAAATTTCATCCGAGACAAAAGTTCATTCACCTTCCCGTTGATATAACAGTTAAACATATCAAAAGTAACATAAAAAGTCACGAAAACGATTTTCAATTTATTGGATATATACACCATTCCACTTGTTTTCGGAGCTATAAAACTTCTAAAGGGACACAATCGATTCGACGTTCATCATCGTTGATTAGATTGTGAATTTACGAACCGGACGAACACGAATTTTTATCAACCATATCCTATCCTATCCTTTCATTCTACCTTGTTCCTTTGGGTAAGGAGTCGATCTAGATTATCCATCGACATTTCAAAGGTAAAAATCGTATCGGGGTTCTAAACCAATATCCACCAATCATCTTTCTGACATCCTTCGATTTCACATATAAACTATAAAACAAACGACAATGGTAGGTCGACATCGTTAATCTTGATTCTATATCGTGCTAACAACTACTGAACAGGCTGGTCGAATGTTATTCAAAATAACGGTGTTAGGGGATGGAGGTGTCGGGAAGACTGCGTTAACTGTTCAAGTGGGTTTAGAGTCTTGCACCTCACCAATCAGGATGAGATAGCTAACGAAAAATTGAAACAGTTTACTATGAGCTCATTCGTTGAGGTGGGTAACTGATCTCTTTTGGATAGATGAAAAAAAGTGTTGGTCACTAATTTACGCTTGTAGACCTATGACCCAACTATCGAAGATTGTTACAGGAAACAATGGGTTGTTGATGATCAACCTTGTCTATTAGAGGTTTTAGATACAGCAGGGCAAGGTGGGTTTTGTCATTTCATTCGTAAATACAAGTCGTACCTAACATCTATACAGAGGAGTACACGGCCCTAAGAGATCAGTGGATAAGGTGAGTACAAAAAACATTTCACCATAGCCAGATCTTCAACAAACCACTAACATAACCTTATCTAGGGACGGCGAAGGATTCCTAGTAGTCTACTCGATAGCCAATCGACAGACATACGAGAGAGTCGAAAAAATAATCGAAAGAGTTTGGCGAGTGAAAGATGAACACTCGACAAACTCTTACGATCCATATAATCCATCACCCTACCACACCTCCTCCTCCTCCCACCAGAAAAAACCACGAACACCTATAGTGATCGTGGGCAACAAAAAAGATCGACCTCAAGAAAGAGAGGTTTCAACCGACGAAGCCAAATATCTAGCTTCGAGATTAGGTTGTGATTTTTTTGAAACTTCTGCCAAGACGAATACGAACGTTGAGATCGCGTTCAAGTCTTTGGTTAGGAGTATCAAAGCTGTGAAACATGGTGGGAACGGGGTCGTTGGTGGGGTTAACGGGGTGGGGATACAGGGGAGTGGGGGGGTGAAGAAGAGGAAGAAATGTGTTATTCTGTGATTAGTTGGGATTCTTGGGGGGTTATGGATTTTTTTTTGGGTTACTTATAAATTCGACATCGAGATCAATATCATTTTCATTTTCATTTTCATTTTCTTTACGTTTCCAGTACTCATACCTATTCTAAATACATCCTTCATATTCTCCGGGATATCATCTGCTTCGTTAACATATTTTCATTCTCTCAAGGTTCATAGAAATTTTTTCAGGAAATCGTATCGTTTGTGTTACCATTGTTCTCAGTTCGGATTTTTTGGGGTTTTTTTAATTCATATCTCAATGTATTTTCATCGGTTTGCAGTCCCTTTCAAGTATCTTTGCGGTTTTCAGTCTCACTTGAAGTTTCTTTGATTCCATCTTTTGGACCTTGAATTTAGTATTCCAAACCAAAACACCTGACTGAAATTTGGTTTCTGGATTTTTTGACTGACAACTCTTGCCAATAGATCAGATCTTTTATCGATTTTGAACATAACGGAATATACTATTTTCATCTTTCAAAAACTATAACCATAAAGAACACTAAATAAAAGCTCTCCTCACCGAAACCTAAAAGAAGCGAACAAAGAAGAAATAAAGAGACCTACAACCCTTCCCATCAAAATTAAGAAGATTAATTAAAGAATAAGAAACAAAGAAGAGAAATTAGATTTTTGTTTTTTTAAAAAAAGTGAAGTTGGCCCTGACTAAGCACCCTCTTTACGATCTCTACTACCTTCTCTACCGGTTGCTCTGGAGAGTGAACGAAGGACGTTACCCAACATACCACCTTTATGATGTTCATGTCTACCTCTGTCTCCATGACCATCTGGTGAATTTTCTTTTGATCCATTTGGTGTAACCCAATTACCAGCTCCGCTGTGATAACCATTTTATCAGCTATCCATCACGGTTACCCATAAATCAGAACTCACCCTTTACCAGACATGAATCCTGGTTTATCGTGAGCGTGGACTTTGGCGTAAGCTTCTTTCTCTTCTAGAGTCAATGTTGACATGTCGACTGGAGTTAAATGTTGACCGATGTTACCTGCACCACCTTTTCCGGTGTGGGTACTATCCCAGAGTCAGTTGTGTTGCACTGCATGTCCCAAAACAGTTACTCACGGAATACCATCAGCGGCTTCTTCAGCATGTCTTTTAGCTCTAACTTCAGCTTCGTATCTTTGTTCAGCTGCGATCTAAAACAAAAAGATCGTTGCAATCAATAACCATTCCATCCCCAAAAAGAATCACACCTACCTTAGCAAGATCCTCTTGATCATGAGATTTATCAACCATGTTACCGAAACCACCTCTCCCACCAGCCCGATATTCATGTTTAGTATGAGCTGAAGATTCTCTTGAAAGATCTTTAGAATCTTTGGGGGTTCCACTGGTTCGAACGGCCGAACGAGATCTTGAACGACTGTTGGAGATGTTACCTGCACCCCCACGACCTGATGAGAACGGAGCGTCGACTTGACGACCTCTTGATTCTGCTATTAAACGATCTTGGAGGGCGTCCTCTTTGGCTTCTTTGATTGCGTCGGCTGGTCCTCTGGATGGTGATCTGACGTTACCAGCTCCACCACGACCTGAGTGGGTGATCTGGTGATAGGTTAAGCATTGTTCAGTGTGATGTTGTTAGAATCGCTCGACTCACTCTGTTGGCACCGACACCTTCGTGTGGGGTGATTTCTCTCCCACGTTCAGCACCTGGTACAACTTCTGGATCGACACCTCTTGAAGGTGATCTAATCAAGTTACCAGCACCACCACGACCGGTAGAGACCTATTTGTGTGGGTGAGTAAGAGTGTTTTGGTAAAGATAAAATAGATGCTAAAAGGATACTTACGATAGGAGCTCTTCCACGATCAGCCATTGCAGCAGCTATTGAGTTGGAGTAGGATTAGTTAAAAGTAAGATAAAGCGGGAATTGGAATTTATCGTCTATAGATGAGAAAGATGGATCTATAAAAATTGGTCCTGGTAAAGAATAAGATCTAATCCAAATAAGAAAATAAATGGAAAAGTAAAAGGAATAAAAGCCCAAAAGCCAAAAGCAAAGGAAGCAATAAAAGAAAATGTTTATCTTTGGCTAATAACGTGGATTCAACGATTGATTATGATTCGCCACTCGATTCGCCACTCCAACAGAGGGAGGCAGGGAGGGGGGAACAAAAACGAAAATGGGGGGTAAATCCTAGAATACTCGATTCTGATTGGTTGATTTGGTTCACAGCACCAATTAAATATCAAGAGATAAGAGAAAAGAATATAGTTGGTTAGGATAGAGAGCGACACACGGTGCACGGAGTACAGAACGTACGAATACGGTACTTGGCGTTATTGTTCAGGCGTCTCAACGCCACTGGTGTCAGAGCGAAGAAGGGTGTCAAACAACAAATAGAAATTTAAAAAAGCATAACTCGATTGAATCGAACTTTCGATGTTGTGATTTTAGAAAAAAGTCCTTATCTATCGCTTTGGTTGTCCAATTAAATCGGCCGATGGATTTGATCCAATCATAACCCACACACATAAACAGTTTGAAAAGACGTCACTTACAGAATGAAGTTCTACGATCACCAGTCGATGAAGAGATACTTTGTCTATTAGGTGAAAAAGCTCTCGTCACTTTATCACGGAAAGTCGATATCGTGTTCGTCGTTGTTGGGGTTGATGAATTCGATACACTTCGATCTATCAACGGTACTGGTGAGGTTGATGTTGTTGCCATTTATTACTATGTAAATTAGTTTATAATAATGGTTTTATAGAGTGAAAATGCATTGTTTTTTATTTTTTCACTGGTAAATTTGATATATCCATCGATGTCGTCAGCTGATCCATCTGAGCCAAGCGAAGCGTAGGTGGCAGTGGCTGACTTAATAAAATTCTCACAAGTCAAAAGATCATTTCTTTCATACGTCAGTTTTTTGCATGATTGCATGCATGCATACAAAATAATGTGTATAGAGCATTCATACATAGGCATAAACCTCTCGTCATCCTCTAATGAATAAGAATCAGGTAAAAACGATAAAAAGGAAAAATGGAATAGAAAAAACTGAAGGTTTTAAATTATTAACGCGAGAACAGAACAACGGATCAAAGCTAGAAACCACCACACCTAAGAGGATCCCCTCTTAGTTGGGTAGCGTATATGTATAGAGTCTAAAAGAAGAAAGAAAAGGTTTTTTTTTGCGAAATGTTTTTAAACAAATAGAAACCCATTTTTTGTTATATGATTTAAACATCAACACGACCACCACCAGCTGCACTGTTTCCTACAGCTTCCCTTGGAACCTTCTCTAAAGAAGATTCGTCGTTGTTTGAAGCTGGGATGTCGTTGACTTCGAGAACGTCACCAGAAGTCAAATGGGGTTTGGAGTCGATACGGTGAAGACGAAGTTCTGGGTCGGTTCCAACGTAATCATAAGCGTATTCACCGAGGTAGGCATCATCGATACCGACGATTTCAGCTTCTTCATCAGCACGTAATCTGAGTCCTGGGATGAAGTGCATGATCCAAAGAATGATGGTGGTGACGACGAACGACCAACCGAAACCAGCGCAGATGGAGGCGATTTGGTAACCAAGTTGAATGTAGTTGTGGTCGATCCAACCACCTGGGATAACGGTGATACCATCAAAGGCGGCGACTGAAGCTTGAGCGAAAAGAGCGGTACAGATGTTACCGGTCATACCACCGATAGCGTGAGAAGCGAAGACATCAAGGGTATCATCGACGTGAATAAGGAATTTGAGTTGAGTACCGAAATTGGAGGCGACAGCGGTAAGGAAACCAATGGCAACGGCAGCTGGAGCACCAACGTAACCTGAAGCAGGTGTGATACCGACTAAACCAGCAACGGCACCTGAACAGAAACCGACACAAGACCATTTACGTTCAAGACGCCAATCGAGTAACATCCAAGTGATACCACCGACTGAAGCAGCCAAGTTGGTAACGATACAAGCTTGAACGGCACGGAGATTGGCTGAAAGAGCTGATCCACCGTTGAAACCGAACCAACCGAACCAAAGGAAAACGGTACCAATGACAATGTAAGAGGTGTTGTGTGGTTTGTAGGCTAAACGTTCTGTACCGAATCCACGTCTTTTACCGAGGTAGACTGAAGTGGCGAGACAAGCTGTACCGGATGAGATGTGGACTGGGGTACCACCTGCGAAATCGAGGACACCGAGTTGGAAAGCCCATGAATCAGCGTTCCAAGTCCAGTTGGCGATTGGACAGTAGACGAGGGTGAGCCAAACAAACATGAAAACGAGAACTGGTCCCATCTTTGATCGTTCTGCGAAACCACCGATAGCGAGGACACCGGTGATGACCTGAGAAGGGTTAGAGGGGTCTTTTGATGAAAGAGTGAGGAGATGACTTACGGCGAACATGCATTGGTAGACACAGTAAAGAAGAGCTGGAATTCTGGTTGAACCGATAGAAGGTTGAGCGAGAACGTTTCGGAGACAGAAGTAATCGAGGTTACCAAGGAAGCTAAAATTGTGAACTGTCAGTGATCGATCGATCGCCTTTTTAATCTACAACACAAGATAACGTACATGGAACCAGTATCAGAGAAAGCGAGAGAGTAACCCCAGAAGAACCATTGGAAAGAACCGACACCGACACCAGCGATACCCAAGAAGATCATGGACAAAGCGTTCTTTCGACGCAGTAAACCGGAATAGAACTGGATTGTTTTGGTTAGTTTTTGGTGTTTCAATGGTGGGGTGGGGTTTCAGAGAGGGAGTCTGTGCGATTTTGGGGTGTTTTTTTCCCATGATAAAGGAGTGCTTTTTCATGGGATTGTACAATTTTGAGATAAGAGAAAAACAACACTCACAAGACCAACACCTGGAATCATGATCCAGACCAAGGCAGTAGCAGCGATGACTAGAAAAAGAACACAGGTCAGTAAGAGATCTCTTTTTTTTTAACGGCGGAATGATAGATAAGGGAGGAAAATAACCACTTACTCCAAGCGAAATCACCCAAGTTGTAGATGACTGGATCAGAACCGTCATCTGGGTAATACATCATATCACCCGATGTGGTGGTGTAGGAGACGTTCACCATGGTGAAAGAAGGTGTGTTGGGGATGGAAAGATAAGGAAGAAGGTGGGTGTTGGATCTACTTTAAACGGTGTAAAGAGATTTGATAGATAAGAGAATCAATCAATGGGAAAAAGAATTGAATTCTTGTAATGTGTTTTGTTTGTAAAAGAAAAAAGAAAAGAAAGAACCGTACGATGGTTTTATTTGGTTTACTTATACTTATATAACGGGGGAAGGAGAAAAAAAAAGAAAAAGGAAGATAAAAAAGACTGGGGTAAGAGAGCAGTAGAGGAGAGACAGAGACAGAGACGGATAACGGGGGGCGTACTTGTTACTTGTGTTATTGTTTTGATTTGTTGGTACAGCTAGAGCTACTACCGTACTTGGACCGTCAGTCAAACGACTATACAATACTCAATTCTCATTGGTCAATCCATGTCTTTCAACTCAATTCCTTATCTTTCGGTTTCAAATTTTATAATTTACCTAAACAAGTAATTTCAAATGATAAACTTACCACATACATACATCAGAGCCACGTTGAGCCAAGCTTAAACTCTACCCTTATCTTCAATTTCCCTTTCATTCCCTTAATTACTATTTCTCCCGTAACCTCTTCCCATCCATCCATCCACTCATAATACATTCTCTTATCTCAGACGTACGAAGCCATCGTTTTGCCACCTAACCCTACATCGAATTTGACCAATTCCATCGATTACTTTACCTTCTCTCATCCCGGCATGACGAGAGAGGGCGTTTTGCTTTTATACCATTTTTCCCTGGTTTTCTGGCGATCGCGACATATTTTTGAAGAGAACAGAACGCGAGATCCATTTATAGACGTTGGCTTTGCGAATAGGCGGCACGAACCTATTCGTGACCGTTTTCTGCTCAGATCTTTTTCTATTGCACTCAGCAACCCTCAACAGCTGAACGCGTAGTAAGATACGGTAAATTCATCCATTGGTTGGATATTCAACACCCATTTTACTATAATTTATCTGACCAAACATCTTTTTCGAAACACAAACAACCGAAACACCTTCCTAGCTAGAAGTACACTAGACCAATGTATCCCTTTTTCTAAGCTTGAGTTTCTTAATGACTGTGACGTGTTTTTCCGATTGAAACATCTTTTGTTCTTCGGAATTGAACTGAGAGTCTAAAACATCCTATTTGATTTTTGTTCGTTGAATAGCGAGCTCATCCTTAAATTCCTCACTCAATTCCGCCTTGCTTTCTTCCGACAACTTTTTACCTCGAAAAGTAGCGCGAAGATTCTTGATTTTCCTTGTGCAGTGGTTTTCAACTCTTTCGCACTCTCTTTCGTATTTACTGAGAGCATCTCTGAATTGTCTGAGCCTTTCTGGCTGATCAGTATCGGGATATCTTTCGTCATCAAAATTGTAGTCTTTTCCAGTATCGATGAAGAAGTTGGATTGGCTGGCGTCCCGGTGTGACTGTAGTTGACCTTCACCATTTTCAAATTCACGACTGAAGTACATCCGCTTACCAGTGCTGAGAACGCGATCGAGATCGGTATTTGCAGTTGGGCCGGAGGATACGATTTCAACCTCTACAACGCTACAGGTGGGATAACGATAAGTGTGATATTTGTTGTCCTCGGCTCGGACGTATTTGAAATCGAGAGTTGTTATTGGTCTTGATGGCCTTGATCGACTGTTGCTTGACATTTTTTATTCTTTTGACTTTTAGTAAAAGTGATATGAAGTGGGAAGAAAAGAAAAAAAAGCGAAATGAGTTACTGTATACCCCCCAACAAATGTCTTTTCTGTACGAAGGCGACTGATATCAAACGATTCCAACAATCAATCTCAGCCTCCTTTGATCTTCAACTGCCACATTCGTGAAAAAAATATGCTGAACAGAGGAATAATTGACCGACGGTGTTAGATCAAATTCTTCAGTAGCCATGATCAGGTGGCTCATGAGAAAGTGGTCAGTGGATTGAAGACTTCAAGAAGAAGTGAGATTGTTAGGAATACACAGGAAATGTCAAGTACTTGTCTGCAGAAGACGTTCTTCGGTCACATCGGCCGATTAGACGTGATTACCTATCTCACGAAATGGATCTAAGGAAGGATCCAGATTCCAGGTAGAGGTCGTAAGTCTAGGTGAAACTATGAGTTCCCGTTTATCTGTTAGATTGAAGTTTCGACCAATTAGAAGAGATTAGAGAAGAACTTCTATTCGTGCTCGGATCTTTGAACGCAACTTCAACTGCAGAGAGAGCGGAACAAAATACGGTAATGCATCCATTGGATAGGATATCAAACACCCTCTTAACTATCTCTGACGCTAACAACTTGACCAAACCAAACCAAATCCCTTCCTAAGTGAAAATACATCCTCCGTCCCTACTTCCTTTGATTCAACGAACTCAACATCTCAAGCTCGAAATCTTTAGTGACTGTGACGTGCATCTGAGTTGAAAACTTCTTTTGTTGTTCAAAAGTGAAGCGACGGTCCAAAACTTATTCTTGGATTGACTTTTGTTGACGTTCAAGCCATTCATCAGCCTCTTGCTCTTTTCTCCTTAACAACCCAAGGGCAGAGCCACAAGCTTTATGAAGACCACCTAATGTTTTCCAATATTTTTCTTTAGCTCTCCCAACCAGTTCCTCGTATTCTGCATAAGCTTTTTTGAAATTCGCAAGCTCTTCCGGTTGATCTGTCTCTGGATCTTTATCTTCGTCCATCTCGAATAATTCGCTTTCCGTGCTGATGATGAAAGTGGATTTTGAGACGTTTGGATGATCTCGTAAGTGATCCTTGTGGTCGGCCCAATACAGGATATTACCTGGTTCGAGTTTTGAATTGAGTAACGTGTTGGTAGTTTGAGGTTCGAATGATACGATTGTTACTTTGTAAACATATTCGATTGGGTCTTCGCCGTAGTCGAAATACTTGTTTTCTTCGTCACGGAGCGCTCTGAAATGTAGAGTTTGAGTTGAACCAGTTGGTTTAGTATCTTCTGACATTGTCGTTCTTTCGGTACTTAGTGAAATTATATGAAAGAGGGAAGAAAGTTTCAGAAAGTGAAGAGCTCCTAAGTATCCCACCCAATGTCTTCCCTGCACGAAGGCGACAGGTAAAAGTACATATAAAAGGATTCGATCCATTCTTTCATTCTCTATGACATTCAGTGTTTCACTCCTTTGATCTGTAAACTGCCACAACTGAACAATTTTGCACTGCACAAATAAAATTTATGGCTAAGTCACGTAAGATTTGCCTGTAAGTGGTTTTACAAGTGGATTGGAAGTGTCAAGTGCGGCCATGGGGTCAATTAGGAACGATCAACGGGTTCACTCTTCTGAGATATCAGGTTGGTCGTGACTGTACAGACGACCAAAGCTTTTCGCTCACATCGGCCGATCACAGTGATAGCTTATCTTTTCATAAGACTTACGAAATGAATCTAGAGAAAACTTAAAGGGGATCTCAGATTCCAGAAATTGAGGTCGTAAGTCTAGGTGAACTATGGAATCAGACCCCGTTTCTTAGGTCGAATTTTCGACCAATTAAAAGAGAGTAAAGATAATTAGGGCACCCGACGCCTTACCTTACTTAGATTAGGATTGGTGCCTTTCGGAAAAAAACAGATCTTTCGATCGTTTAATGTGATTTTCACTCTTGCATTTTCATTTTCACTTTCACTTTCATTTTCATATGTGATCATGGTTCAGTTTACAATTCTATTCACATGTGACGACGACGACGACAGAGGATCTTATTCATTGATATCACTCATTTATTCAATCTTTCTTTTTGCAAGAAACCATGTTAAGGTGATCAAAGCCACAATTCGCTTAATCAATTTCAAGCTGCGCCCGACCGAATTGAATGATGGTCGTAAGGATAAGTAGCTACCTATTAAGTATCCTGATGGGAATATCGTTGGCACTGACAGTGATGGTGATGGTGATATTGATGGTCGTGAAGAGAAATATCGCTCAGATCGCCAACGACAGAAACATTCAAAAATGACTGATGATTTAATGCACATACATACTAATCAAAGCGAATTCAATCAACACACTTCACACTTCAGCTCAGATCCTCGGTGAAATTCTCAAGACGACCAGCTGGATCCCATTAAATACAAACTGAATTGTTTGAGGACCCAAGAAGGAACACCTACCTAAACGCGTAAGCAAAGCCATTTCACCAAGAAATCAAAAAAAGTCGTATACATCTTCTCACCGTTCAACCTCAATGAACACACTGTCAAAATTCGTTCATACAAATTCATTTAGAAATCAACAAAGAGATCATCATTACACTCAAAAACAATCGATTGCTCATTCTCATTCTCGGTCCCATTCTCATTCCTTGGCGACAACCTCTGGTTCCTATTTACATCCGAATCTTGGTTACAGTTACGGTGATCGTCGAGGAGGTGGTGGTGCTGTTGCCCCTGTTGCTGTCGATAACAACGCATTAAGTTCAACGAGTTCGTTTTCATCTTTTGATACTATACAACCACAGCTATATAATCGACAACGACGAAATCAAAATCAAGTTCAAAATCTGTCAAAACCTCATCAACATACACGTCAAATGTCCGCCGATCCTTTTGAAAATATTACAACGCTTTATAATTCTTACACTAAACCTATACCTGCAGGTGTTGGTGCTGGTATTGGAACTGGTGCAGGTGGATTCAAGAATCGTGACGCTGTCGATCAGATTGATGGTAAAACAAACACGACTATGAATACACACGCAACGAAGAAACCTTCAAATCCTAATTCCAATCATTCTCACATTAATTCCAATTCTAATTCCAACTCTAATTCAAAACCCACCTCCCACCCATATACTTCATCAACCTATCAATCACAAACCCACATCCATCATACCACGATGAGACAACCTCCACCACCACCTCTACCACTCAATGATCCAAATTATACCAGTCATAAATCACCACCTTTGACTCCACATCGATCAACGCGTCGTGGATTAGTCGTTCAAGACATCGCTGAAGAAACTGAAGAGATGGATACTCTTGATCGTTTACGCACTAAGAAATCTAATGGTAACATTGGTAACAAGGATCATCGATTCAACCATTCTTCAATCAGTGTTGGTAGTCGTTCCAAAGCTGATCGTTTGTTGGGTTTGAATCCTGAAGGTCAACTTGCCTCTTTATATCTGGTTTCTGGGTTAGGTAAAGTGTGTCTCTACCACTCTGGCTATAGAATGTTTGATATCTCGAGCTAAACCATTGATCTATAGGACCCCGCTCAATGGTCAAGAGCTGATTTCGATACGACAAAAGGGATTCAACCACTCGAAGATTCACTTGGTGGTGGTTGTTTCTGGAGACCTGATATGTTAGGTAACACGTTCAGTGGTGATCGTGAAGAAAGATCTAGAAAGGAATCAAAGGTTTCTGGAGTCAGTGATATGACTTCACCACTTCGACGTGAAGTTATGGGTAAATCTTTACCTGACGCAGGTCCAGAGGGTGCTTCGAGACTTGTTGCTAAAACTCTTAAATTCGCTCATCCTCGTGATGGTAAGTCTGTCCCTTACAGATTCTGTTGCTCGAAACTGATGGGTTTATAGTTGAAGTGGTTAATTCAACACTTTCACCACCGACAACCTGTCATTCGTTTACATTCACTATCCCACGTCATGATACTCTTTCAGCAATCGCTCGTGCGGACAATACAACAGGTAGAACGACTTACGATTCACCCTACAACTACACATCAATGCTTGACAGTCAAGATCAAGCGAATTCACTCGAAGTCACAGCCCCACGAAGTCGAGAGAAACTCCTCGCAACCTCGGCCTCGAACCAATCAGAAATCACATTCTACGGCGTCACATTGACAGTCTGGACTCACGCCGATAAAGAGAGATCAATCAAACTGAAGAAAATTCAATTATCCTTGAACAACCATAACCATGATAATTCATCAACCAGATCCAATCTGACAGTCAAACCAAATGGCAAAAATCGCAAGAAAATGCCTTGGATGAGCGGTAAAAGTATCGGAGATCAAAGTGGTTCAGATGCTTTGACTGATTCAGATGCTCCGAAGAATCCTCGTCATTCTAGAGCTTTATCTTCAGCTCCGTCTGTCCCTTCAGATGTTGCTGCTGTTTATGATGAAGCTAGTGATGTCTACTGGATGCCGTACGCTATCACTCTAGGTACGTGATTGTCGTTGTTCCCTCACTGATACCTCTTAGTCTCTAGATATCCGATCTACGACGTTTTACAAGACTACCTTAGACTCAGTGTAAGCTCATTAATATCACCAAAGCTAACCTTATAGTGGGCAAGATATTCCAAAAACGCCAAAGCTCATATGCTGTAAGTTAGATCAACATTCAAAATTTCAACCCTCCTGACTTACCGTTCCCAGACAAATCTCTCGTATTCTCAACTACGAAACTCCACGTCCTGGAGAAATCTATACTCTCGCCGTCGGTCTATCGAACGATGATGTCGTTTCTATCGAGGCTATCATGCCAGGTGCTCTAGATTTCGATAGAGGCTTGATGAAAGTCGATTTCCAACTTTGGCCATTATTCCAAGCTCTTGATGTCGATCATATCCTGACTTGTTTAGAGGTAGGTCTTGTATTTCGGCTATAACAACAATGTCACAGGGACTGATTAATTGTTAGATCGCTTTATCCAATTCTGGACGTGTCATCTTTTGTTCTAGACATCCAGCGATGCTTAATATCGCTGTTGGAACTCTTAAATACATCGTTGAACTTCGTGGTTGGAACGGGATTGCTTTACCAATCATTCATGCTGTTCGTCTTTCTCTTCTAATCCGGGAAATTGACTGTTGTTGCTGACAATGCAACAGCGCGATTCAACTTTGATCATCGAAGATCCAGGACCATACATTATCGTATGTCCCTGCGAGAGCTAGTGTGGCGTTTACTGACTTTGAATCACTTAGGGTGTCTCTACCGAATGCAAATATCTCCTTGCTCCTCCGGATGAAGTTCTTTTAGTAGACCTTGATACCAAGTAAGTTAACCATTCAGACTTTGATTAACAGGAAACAGTTCCATCGCATGCAAATCGCCCCCTGTCGGAGTATTGACTCCCAAAGCCAAACGTGAGAAATCACGTCAAAAGATCCTTCAAGCTTTAGGTCATACTTACAGTATGTCATTCCTTTCTTCATTTTCTGACTTGAACATTGCTAATCATCCATGTTCAGCTGGCGAACGATACATTCCAATGGAATTCAAAATTTCGTATCCGAAAGGAAATTTCAGAAATATCAATAAATTCATTTATGATTCTGAGAAGCCAAGTTATTTGGGTGAAAGACTTCGTCCACCGACTTGGTGGAAACATACAACTGTTATCGCCGCGTTTGACAAGATCATGGTTGACAAGGTGAGTTACGGAGTACTTTTTTGTAAAACTGCCACTAAACCCATATTTTAGCATAAGAAACCATCTCTCATTCAACGATTGACTCGATCTGGAATGGCTCGTCCACAGGCTCAATTGACCGTTGGTGAACAACTGGCAAAGACTATGATGAGACGAAGGGCTTGTATGTCTTTGTCGTAGACTTTTTTTGGTCACTGACGGCTGAGTTTTAGTGCACTACGTCGAAACTCGTGATGATCTCGAATTGAAAGTGGCACGAATCAATCGAAGATTACTTAAACTAGTCGAAGAAGGTGATCATGTGAGTGACTTCAAGGACCAGATTGATGAGAGTTACGATTGACGTAAACACTGGACTCTAGTGGAAACAACAATTCGAAACTTTTGAAAGATACGCCGATAAACTGGCTCAAGAAGCTAACGAATTGAAGATCAAGATCGATAGAGAGAGACGTGAAGCTCGTAGATTGTCTAATGGTATGACTCATTTCTATTGGATTTGGAGTAGTGTCGATAACAACTGATCCAATTTATAGTCGCTAGCGAGCAAACCAAGGTTAACATGGAATTACAAGAGAAATTGAGTAACACCGAAAACGCTCGTGCGGAGGCTATGAGACAATTATCGGATATGCATCAATCGTATGTTCTATTTCTCAAGCTAAACCATAGAGCAAAACTGATTCAATTCACAGTATTCAAGAGCTCGAACGTGAAAGAGAGGAGGTTATGAACATAATCGAAGCTCAAATCAACCACGCTCTCGATGCTATACCTGATGGAACCGAATCAGAAAGTACAAGTGTCAGGGCTGATACACCAACAGACTCCTTGATGAGTTCACCCAAAATACGTACATCCAGAATCAGACCTGCTACCAAAGATTCCAATCGCAGCGGATTATCTCGATTCACCGTTGAATCTAACGGGATGTCTGTTTTGGGTCAGGTTAAAGGTACTAGAAGAAGTCGTAGTATTTTGGATAGAGATCCGTTGGCCGCTGTTGATAGAAGTATCCATGATAAGAGTGATAGTATCGCTGAGAGAGTCGCGTTGATTCAAGCCAAGGTCAGTTGTTTCTTTACTCTTACGGAGGGTTGTTAGCTGACGATAAAACTTCTTAGCTCGAAATGGCTTTAGGTCATCATCGACTAGCCACTGATTCTACATCAGTCAGTGGGACCGAAGATGAAATTGAAACTCCCAACAATGACAATCAATCACCTGATCCTGCATATGAAGCTAGATATAACTATGACATGTCAACATCAAATTCTGGTTCCACAATGGTTGATTTGACTCAAGATGGAGAGGGTGGTTCAGACGAGGATCGAAATGTCGATAGATTCAATAAATCAATTTTGAACCACCAAGAATCTATCGAAACCATCAACAAGAACTCGATCCACGTTCAACCTCTAAACAACATGTTTGACGTTGAGAAAACACCAATTCCAACTCCGACTCGTAAATCAGAATCAGACAATCTGGTTGTTGAATTACCATCAGGTGAATCACCAATCCTTCCGATCGACCAAACAGGAGATGCTCAACGGGAGGATGAAGATAAAAGCAACGAATTCGGGACTTCACCTTCGAACACTCATACATTTGGATTAGGTTTGATTAGACCTGATTCAGGTATGAAGATTCGACCTAAGAAACGGATAGTCTCTACTTCGAATGGATTTGATGGGGATGAACGAAATGATCGTGAAGTTATTTTGGATTCCAGTAATGGTCATCATCAAGAAGAGGACGAGGTTGTTGATAAAAGATCATCAACTTTTTCGACTGATACCATTACTTTCGGAAAGGCTTCATAGGTGATCAGCTCTTTCATGTGGTCTTCCAAAGTCTTGATTTGAATCGAAAAGATAAAATGTTTATAAATGAAAAAACTGAAAGAAGGATTGGGATTCTGATGGAAAAAAGTGACTTGTAGAAATTGATTGGGATGAATCATTGATACCTATATACATTTCATTTGAACGGAGTCTTCACACGCCGTATCTACAATTCGACAGTGTCGGCGAGAGCATGAGCTGGATCACCTTTGTATCTATCCCCATAGACTTCACAATCTTCGATAGCCTTTCTTATTTCCTGAATCTCCTCGGTGGTAAGTTTAACATCGAGAGCACCTAGGTTTTCTTGGAGATATTTGACTTTCTTCGTACCTACACAACAAGTCTTGATTATCATGGGGGTGGTGATGTACCACGATACTCACCTGGGATTGGAATTATGTCATCCCCTTGGGCGAGTAACCAGGCTAAACTCAACTGTCCAGCTGTACAACCCTTCTTTTCACCTATAGATTTCAATTTATTAACCAAATCGAGATTCTTCGGGAAATTCTATATGACATACCAAACACAATCAGTTCCTCCACCAAAATCATACAAAAAAGAAACACCAACCTCATCACTATAACGAGGATGACTACGACGATAATCACCTTCCTCAAAATCAAATCGACTCTTGTAATTACCAGCTAACATCCCCCTACCCAAAGGGGCATAAGCTACCACAGCAACCCCCAATTCTCTACATGCATCCAGTAACCCGATTCTCTCAATGTCAAGACTGAACGGTGAATATTCCACTTGGACAGCATCGATGTGGACGATTTTACAGGCTCTTCGAAGTGTTTTGGCGGAAACTTCGGAGAGACCTAGGTATTTCACTTTTCCGGCTTTCTGGAATTCTGACATTGCCTCGACGGTTTTTTCGATTGGGGTCACGGTATCGACTCTATGACTGGAGTTGATGGTTTGTTAGAATGAAGTTGGACAGTTGATGAAAAGCCACTTACACATAGAGTAAATCAACGTATGGTACACCAATAACCTTTAAACTGTTTTCGAAGGATCGACGACATTCTTCAGGTGATGAATTGATCTCGTAGGTTTTAGGGTCACAGCCGAATTTCGTTGAGATGAAGATGTCATCACGGTGGTCTGGATGTTTTTGGAAATATTTCCCCATAGTCGCTTCATTACCTAGATACAATGCTGCAGCTGGAGTAGAGTCAGAGGAATCTTGACTTTAACTTACAATCCCAATTCCTACTACCTAGTTCATAAGCTGTTTCCAAGAATTTCATCTTTTCTTCATCACTTGGTGGTTCACCGTAGAATGCGTCCAGACCCCTGAAGAGGGAGTTAGCAACTTTGATGACTTGATATGAGGATTAACTAACATTAAACCTAATCCCATAGCTGTAACTTGTGGACCATTCTTACCGAGTTTTCTGGTTGCGAGAGACATTATTATAGGTTTGTTGATGTGATTGTTAAAGAAATATCTCAAGACGTTACAAGAACGATGCAAAAATGAAGAAAGAGTGGAGCATTCTTGATCTATATATATGTAGATCGGACATGGATATCAGATGATCGACCTCCACTTTATGCCTCACCGTTGCCGATGTTCGACCGTTGAACCTGACCGATTCGGTGCCGCACTTGTACTCGAGTACATTCCTTTTCCCCTCGAGGAGAGCATAGTCTAGTACAGTACAACATGGACATCGTTACCCATACATTAAACCCAGAGATAACCAAATATCGTCATTGATCATCAATTCGATTCGAATCTAACATCATAACGGACCCGATGCTTGCTTTTGTCGATCTTCCACCTCGCCACGACCCTCTCAAACCACCGCCCATCATCCAACTAAACTTGTCGAGATTCCTGCACAGAGATTGGATTGACCTCCGCAACAGCTTTTGGTGGTAAAGGGCGACCTAAAGCTTCAGTGACTCCTGAACTCTGCAAGAACTGAGCCCATTTAGGTTCAATAAACAATGCCCTGAAATCAAAAGTCAGCTCATCCAACTCAACATAGTCTCTATTACTCACCGTGCATTCGCCAATCGTTCTCCATCAAGGGTCTCCATGGTTGCACTGACGTTAACTTTTCTACCTTTCTTCTCGTCAAGCTTGGTTCGGATTATAACGAACTATGAAGAGATACGTTAGCATTTTGGGGCTCTATCATCGTTGGTGTTATTTACCTGATCGGCAGTTGTAGGTGATTTATAATCTACTGTGATAGTTGCGGTTACTCCAATATGTGTGGGGAGGTTTAGTAAAGCCTAGATTTGTTAGTCTTCGATAATGGCACTGCTCCTGAAGAATCTACTCACGTTACGAGCCAAGCTCTCATCAAAGACAGTTGCTATTAAACCACCATGAACTATCCCATCATGTCCACACATAGCTCTTCCTAAATGTATGATGACTAGAAATCGAGTTCAGCTAGATTCCTCTGGTTGTCGTTTATGATTGGACCTACCAATAGCCTCTGATTCATCTTTCTTCGCAAAAGCAATAGGAGGAACAGCCAACTTCCCAGGTCCACGTAAAGTCCCAGCCGTCAATGAATTATGAATCTTCTGGGGATCGTATCGTTCATAGGGTCCTTTATTTTGATTAGTTTTCTACCCATGTATTAATACGATAAGAAGCCAAAATACGTACGAGTCTCATACCATTCCTCTCCGGCATTGATCTTCCCTCTCATTTTAGCAACAATGAACAATTTCTGGATATCTGTCTCCACATCGTTCATTATTGCTTTGCCAACGTTTGATTTGGCGTCTGGCGGAGGCGGTGAATATCTTGGATAAAGAATGGTTACAGCTCTAGGTGGATAAACTGCGCCAGCCATGTAAAGCGTTGGGAAAGCTATCGCGATCGCTGATGGTGATGATCAGTTGTCAATATCTTCACGCGACGTCTCAAGGATGAGTCGACTCACCGAGTCTTCCAGCCCATTTCCTTCCTGCAGAGGAAGTTTGACGAGGAGCTTCAGTTGAAGAAGATGCGAATCCTCTGGTTTGTTTGAATGCTCGACCTCGAGTGAACGGTTGGAAAGATGAGGTTGATGATGTTGAACATGATGATCGAAAGGATGACGTTGACGTTGCTGCTTTCCTGAAAGACATTTTGAAGTGAAGTACAATAAACTTATTCGCTTGCTGATGGTGATGCTATCAGTGATTTAGACTGAGGGATGAGACCTTGAATGACCAGTCCAACCACTTAATGTTGTTGATGAAAAAATGAAAAGTATAATGGAGAAGGAAATGGATAACCTCACTTACGGTTAACGGCTATGAAAAAGGTTACCCACCTAAAAGGCCCCGCCCCCACACACCACTGCGGGTTAAAACGGCCCGGATGAGCAGGTTACTTTTCAACCTCATGCATTGGAGATAGTATAGAAAGAGTTGATGTTATCACTTCTCAGCTCATTCTCCAAGAAACGCTCAGGAACTGGACTCGTATCATCGCAAAGCATTGGCAAGAATTAATGGCAATTTTGACTGGAGGATTTCCATTGTGGCGAAAAGTCATGCAAATTTGTGAGGAAGGGAAGGCAAGATATACGAGTACATCTCGATTCACTGAAACCAATTACCTCAAGGACTCGTCTGATATAAAACACCACCCTCAAATTTCCTCCTTTCTCACTCAAACAGTTCTTCAGCTCGTACCCCAGACTTCACACTACTAGCATTTGGTTGGTTTTTTGAACCACAACTCCATGCTGAACTGAGTTCCTCCTAAACAAACATCAATATCTTCTTGAGGCTTGGGAATATGACCTGGGACACCTTTTACCAGATCTACAACATAGTTTGAAGGGTCTAATTGAGCATGCCTTGATATATCGCTTTTGAAGTCCTCTTCTGAGGGGAACATGCGATCGAAGGTAACCTCCCCTTCAGTCTTCATATCAAAGACGTAGTGACTTTCATATTCCATTGGATGTTCACTATAGATTGGCCCTTTTGAATCATTGTACTCAACGGATGTTTTTTGATGGGAAGAAGCTCGGACTTCTGAAAGCGGAGTTCCACTGCATGATGCTTGGTAAGACGGAAAAACTTCTTCTTCGTCCATGTAGTTTGGACAAGGTTCATCGCCGGTTTCGTCGTTTATGGACGGTGATTCTTGTTTCTCTTTTCTAGCTTGTTGAAAACGTGAATAGCTGTCTGCAGTGACAGAACCTTCACCTTCTTCCTCGTTCTGAATTGATGGAGGGTTAGCGACTTCAGAGTTACCAAGGTTGTTAACGACTTTTGAGTGAAGACGTGAATACATTTTTTTGACGACGGACTTTTTCCCTTTGTGCAAGGTCGAGTTGGAGGTAGATTCTTCGTAGCTAGTGAGAGTGGATTCTTCGTAGCTGGGGGAAAGGGGGTCGTCGACGTCGCTTGCAGTGACTTCTTGCTCTTCTACTTGAGTTTCGAAACACCGCGGATAGTATTGATCTAAATCAAGATGCCGGTGTACGTATAGTGTCTGATCTTGACCCTCTGTAGCTCTTACCCCTGTTACATATACAGTTTCAATTTCAATCTTACAAATATCAGAGAAATCAGCCCGAAAAGTCTTAACTCACTCTTGATTGTATATCCTAGACCTTTAGAGACACAAGTGAGAGAACAATACCGAGAAATTCCATTCCACTTGTTGAATCTATTGGAGACAACCGCTACATCTCTCTCCCCAACGCTAAGATTAAAAGAACCGTTCATCTCGACGACAAAAGATGAATCGGGATTGTCGATTGGCTGATAAATCTGAGCACCCAAAATTCTTTCAACTCCTTTCCCAACGCCTGCTCCACAGACATGTCTGTAATCTGTTCGCTGTCTTATCCTAGCATTATCTGAGAATGCCTTGAAAGAGGTTGATGTTGGTATGGACGAAGGTCCCGCTTCTGATTCACACATATCTGAAAGTCTTGAAGTTGTTTTTGTTATAAGTAAAAATCAAGAAGCCAGTGGCAAATGTCTCATTTATTAAATGAAAATATACGACTTTCCTCCCTGCCTTCTAAAGGAAGCAATTATTTTTGATAGACTGCAATGGATCAGAAATAGGCATATTAAACCTTGACCTTTGTTCAATGACATTATCTGAAGTTGAATGCATGTTACATCGTCAAACAGAGGAAGAAAGGTAAATAATTGTGCGATGTGGCACCCAGCCAAAATCTCCACTAAGAGTTTGCATCGATTCACTGACAACACGAAGCTACATATACATATAGACAACTACCCTCTCTTAATCCACCCCTTCCTTAAAATTTGCTACCCCGCTACCCCATTACATTTTATCATCGCTTTTACAATACCCAGCTAGCATTTTGAAGGCTTTTTGAACCACAGTTCCAAGTTCGTTTGTTTTCCACCCAGACAAACGACAATATCTTCTCGGGGGCGAACTGGATGGTGAGATTCTCCCTTGATCAGGTCTAGAGTATAGAGCGAGGGATCTAAATGAGCATACGTTATAAGATCATTTTTGAGGATCGCTTCCGAAGGTAACAATCGATCAAAAGATATCGGCTTCTCAGGTTTCATGTCAAAAACGTAGTGACTAGAATAACTTAATGGAAGATATTGGTAGATTGGTCCTTTTGAATCATTGAAAACTGTCGAATTCTCTTGACTTGAAAGATTATTTGTTGAGGTGAATTGATTGATTCCGCTAGTTGCTACCTCATAAGTTGGAAGAGGTTCTGCCTCGTCGTAATCTGGACTGAGATCTTCTTCTGTGGGCATCTCGTTGTTGGATTCTTCTTTTTCTTTTCTGTCTTGCTGAAAACGAGAATAGCTGTCTGCGATAACGCAACTCTCACCCCCTTGTTCGGATGGAAGTACCGGAGAGCTGCTCGATTTGGGTTGGCGGTGAGTTTTGTCGATTTTGTTTTGAAAACGAGTATACATTGTTTTGATAGCAGCTCGTTTACCTTTGAGATGTGCGTGTGTGGCTGAACGGTTGGTATTAGGGTTTTCTGTTTCGAGATGTGCGTGTGAGGAAGAACTGTTTGTATCAGGGTTTTCTGTTTCGATATTGAATTGATAATCGGGTGGAGGTATGTCTTCCATTTCAGACTCGAGGTACCGCGGATAGTACTCATCCAAATCCATATCTTCTTTCATTGAAATCAGGAGCTTTGATGTCGACTTCTGAGGGAGGAATACAGTGTTAGCAAGATAAATGCGAAGACGGACTGTCATACTGCACACGATGTAAGGTTTAGGACAGCCACTTACTTGCGATTTCATAACCTATTCCTTTGGAAACACAAGTGAGGGAATGTGTTCTGAAAGTTTTGTTCCAGCGATTATATGTCTCTGAAGAGATGAACGCTTCTTGTTGAGCCCCAAGGTTTAGCGAGAAATAACCCGCTAGCTGAACAACGAATCTTGTATCGTTTTTTTCAACGGGGAGATAAATTTGGGCACCGGGAATGAAATCGTCCCCGTCTCCTATGCGGCTTCCATAGCAATGCTCAAAGTCGATTCGTGATCTCACCGAAGCATTTTCTGAGAACGCCTTGAAAGAGGTTGATGTTGATGCAGATGAAGGTCCCGCTTCTGATTCACTCATATTCAAACTTGTCAAAGTTATAAGTTAAAATCAAGAAGCCAGTGGCAAAATCCCCAGCTATTATCAGGACAATATGACTTTTGTCCTTGCCTTCTAAAGGAAGCAAACGAGGGTGAAATCAATTTAGAAATTTTGTCTTCTAAACTTGAAGGCATTGTAAACCTTTGGTCAATGACGCCGACAGTGATTTAATTTGAGATTGATTGCGAGGCAAAGTGAAACAAAGACAAATTAATGACGAAACTCATTTATACATTTTACTTGTAAGAATCGGAGTACATTACTCGAGTATGTAACCTTTGTCCTTTTGATCATCTTTTTTTTTGATGTGAAAGTACATGCAATAAGTGCCACAAACAATGTGGAACGCGAAGCTACCTCTACAAATGAGTATGACTATTGCATGATCAACAAGAATAATAACTATGCTACAGAACGTAGCCTACTAGGTAAATGTTATTTACAAAAGCGAGTAGAAAATCTAGACAAAACAAACAGAACTACGAAACAACAGACAAGGTTTTTTTGAAGTAAACGTCCGTCGAGAACAAGAAAGTCTAAAAATTTCTAATTTAAGAATGTCCAGATAAATATTTAATTGATCGAATAACGATGTACGAATACTCGAGGAGTATACGAAAATGTCCAAAAATTTTGTTGGGTGTTTACAAACTTCCACGTCTGCCTTCAGAACCTGGAAGAACTTTCTTCTCCATCCCGATAGCTTTTGAGAAACGTTTGAATAAACCTCCTTTGTTTTTCTTGCTTTTACCACCGACACCAATCGTGATTCCCGATTTCATTGATGAGCTTTCCTCACTTCCATCAGCATCTCCATCAGATCTCGTACAACTAGCTGTAACTTCTATCATGGCGTATTCATCAATGATCACCATCGGTTTATCTGAATCGGTCATTTCTGGTGATGAGGGGATTTCTGAATTTGAGTTTGAATTTAAGTTAGGGCTTGAGTTTGATGCTGAGGTTGAAGTGAATGATGACAATGAATTCTCTGAATTATCAGAGGAGATCGATGAAGACGACGATGATCTTGTCATCATGAACGCTGGTCTGGGTGGTGATAAAGCTGATAAAGCTTGCAAACCAGCGTCGTTGAGTTGTAACTCAGCCTTCGAAGTTTCACTTAGAGTTTTCAATCGATCCTGACCGGAGGAACGAAGTGTTGAAGCTGATGGCGATCTCTTCATTGTTTTCTTTGATGATAACGAACTAGTCGAAGTGGATGATAAGGATGATGAAGATGGATTGAGTAGATTTGACAAGCTTGATTTTGACTTCGATTTTGTAAGAGTTGGTTTGGAAGCCGCTACAGGCATGATCACTGATGATCTTTTCAAAGAAGATCTAGAGAATTTAGGTGCGCTATCGATTTGAGGTAGATCGGGGAAATCAGGGACAGGTGGTAGATCATCTTTCGTCGAATCAGACCATAAGCCAGCGGGTGCTGATGCTGATCGAGGTAGATGACCAAGTAAAGAACGACGTTTTGACATTGAAGGTGGCGAATTGGGTGGTGATAACAGACCGAATTCATTTGTAAGATTGTTATCTCTGACGGGAGCTGAACCCCATAGACCACCATTCTCTGGTGTTCTAGGTTTAACTGGTCTCTCTCGATTGATCATCGAACCTCTTTTGTTATCAGGACTGGATGGTGGACTAAGCAGACCGCCGAATCCAGCGTAAGAGGCGTTCTTTTGTTGTTGTTCATCGACCTCTTGTCGTAAAGGACTCGAAATCCTAACCATACTTTTTCGATATGATGTTGAACTTCTAGGCATGGAAGGTCGAGCGTCGAGTGATGGAACATCGAAATTGTTCATTGTTGATGATTCTGCGACTGCAGGTAGTGAAGGTAGAGTTGACAAGTGTTTTAGATGACGTGGTCGTGATGGAGCAGAAAGTGGGACTGAAGATGGGAAATTCATGGCGAGATATTCACGAAGTGGTTGAGGGGATGAAGGCTGAAAGGAGATGGTTAGCAAGAGGTCCAACTATGTAGTTCATGTTACAAAGTATGCAAGATCTGAAAGGAATTGGCTGCGATAAGCTGATTGGATTGTTTCAAAAAGCTCAAACGCCAGAATAACCGATAATTAAGGGGATGATGATAAAGGAAGGGATAAAATTAACTTTAACTCACAGGTAATGAATGTCTACCAGCACCGTCCCAACCAGTAACGAAAGCTTCAGCAGCTAATCTGGTTGAAAACGATTTATAAATTGGATCAGGATGTCCCATTAGTTGACGTTCAGCTTCTTGCCACTGAGTGTAAACACCAGTCGAGTGACCTCTTCGAACAGCAATGAAATGTCTTGGGGCAGATGATGATTCGGATTGTTGGTTGTTCGTCATACCAGTCGACGAAGAAGATGATGATAATGAAGGATGTTGTTGAAAATCGAATTGAGAATGAGATGAATAATTTCGTCCTGTCGAAGAATGAATTGGGGCTGGGTAATTGATTGTTGCCATGGCGTCGTTCAGTGACGAGTGGAGCGATTAGATTTTATGCAATTGAACAGTGCGTGAGAAAAAAGGTAATGAGAGTGTTTGATTTGATTCCTGTCAGACGGTCCAAGTGTAAGATTAGACGATGAGTTTGCGTGTGCTCTGTAATAGAGAAATATAAGAACGTATAAATGTATAGTAAGCGAAAGCGAAAGCGAAATAAATGATAAGGTTGCAGTTGAGAATGTCCAATACCAGTCTTTATTACAATAACACACAACCAAGATCAAACCAAGATATACGGGAAGCTCGACGTGGTGAAGATAAAGTTGATTACAACGGGGAGGTGTTAGATATTGTTGGAATTCACCAGATACGTGTTGAGAAGAGATAAAAATTTGAAGAGACGCGACGGGATGTACTATAGTTTCTAGTTTCTAAAACTGGAGCAGTGGTGGTGGTTACCTGTGTCCAAGACAAGGCTCAAAGCGAAAAAGCGAAACCCAGGTGAACCCTGCGAAAGGAAAGGTCGAAAGACGGGAAGAAGAGTCTTGGTATGAAAAATAAAATACAGCACTTAAGGGAAATTTCAATAGTCGAAAAAGACGATCTTACTTGATTTGGGTGGATGGCGTTTTTTTAGAAGAGTTTTCCTTTCAGTTCTCTCTTTATACGACTGAGCTGAACTGAACTGGACTGAACCTATAAGACGTTTTTTTTTCTCTCGATGCATGGACAATCCGTTATCGTATCGCACTTGCGACGTTACTGATGTGCAGAATTGAAATGAAAATCTTTCGTAACCTCCCTTGAATAGATTGACCATAGATAAACCTTGGGCAATCTGAGTGATGAACGGTCGAGGTAAACTCCCTCGAGACCTTGTAAACGACCTACATATTCGTCACCAACCCCAAAAAATTGAACCCACCTCGGCCATTTGAGTGAACTAAGGGTTCGGAACACAGGTTAATCTATTTTGACATATTTTCGAGGGTTACTCGTGCTTTACTCTGGTCGTGTGCATTGTGCTTAACCTTGTGCATAAAATTGGAGTGCGGTAATGCGGTGTAACTGACGATGAGGTAGTCATATTGTCGTGGGTTCTCTGGATCTCCTGTACCTCTTGGACTTATGGCTTCGGAAAGGCGACGGTAACGGTCAGAACCCTTAATTTTTAATATTACATAAGTACGCGCTTCTTTAGTAACTGTATGGATAAATGGATGGCATATTCGATTTCACATGCTAGCTCAGAACTCTGAACACTGATCATGAGCTACTCGTATAAACAGACTACTTGATATACACATTGTATCATGAAACGAACCATCTGGTACTCAGTCCCACTACTCAATACAAAGCCAGATAAAGCACTAGCTCACCCTTCATTCAAACATCACGAGTCCTGTTCAACGATCGTATTAGTCATAACGACAATATTCAAATCGACAGGACCTTTAGGTTCAGAAACGTTAAGCGGAGAAGTGAAGTTAGCCAGCTATCGAAAACAAGTCATTAGCGTCGAGTCATGTCTCGATGACAGAATAAATTGAGAAACCTACAGCTCGAGGAGCGACATTAAGACCAGCTTCTACGTCCTCATCATTCAATCGTCTAGCCCCAGGTTGAGCAGCGAACGGTAAAGAAATCCCACTATCAGAAATCCCACTCTCATTCACATTACCCCGATAATTCAGATGCTCCATATCGAAATCCATATCCTCAACCACATCCCTTTCTAGATTCAATCGTTCACCCAAAACACCCCATGGCGTACTGGGCGCACTTGCCGTTGAATTTCGAATGGATCTGTTTGATGGGAGAAAGGATTTGAAGTTTCTGGTTTTAATGGGTGATTTTGATGAGGGAGGTCTAACGAAGACGTTTACTTGGGTTTTGACCACGCCTGCTTCCGCTGACATGTTTCTTGGGAGTAGGATCTGAGTGGAATTCATATCAGAATTGGACCCGATTCATTTTGAAATTACTTACAAGAACTGATATAGCTGTCGAGGTGAAGACGCAGAAATATCCAATGATGTATAAAGCATCCAACCAGAATCTATCCATTTCACTGTTGAGTGTTTCTTCGCGACTAAGAGAATAGTTGACTTACGGAGTGGTGTTCAAGAACATATGTTCAGTGAAGCCATCGATTGAGAGTGACAACAAGGCAGCGGCATAAACACCTCTAAAGACAGTTCGAACAGCGTTCAATTCCTATTAAGTTCAGCTTCAGTCAAGAGCCCCCAACCTCTGGAAGTGGGAACTAACTTTAAAGTATTGAAGTCGAGTAATAACCTCTGGATTAGCTCCTTGACGACGCTACCATCTCTTGTTAGTTGACGTCAAGAACCAAATGAAACGACATACGGATTCCTTGATGAATCCCGGGAATACTTTGACTAGCCACAAAGAAGTTATGAAGAGTATGACCGCGAAAATTGATCTGTGTCCAGACTATCAACACCGAATCCAAAAACACTCGTACACAGAAAGACTTACCCAGCCATGAAGATGTTACCCTCCATTTTAGTCAAAACAGTAGTCTCCATCTGGGCAGCACCGATCAATATCCCAAAAACCTACAACTTCACCGTCAATTCAGTCATCATGATAAAGACGTTCGACACGTACAGTAACACAACATAACAACCAAATCTTGAAATGGACACTCGAAAACCAAGGTACCGTATTCCTATTCCTGATAGCTCCAATTAGGTATGACCAATATAAAGTTTCTTCGGAATGGATGGAGAGGAGGAGGGCCCATGCTACGGAGAGGATTTGATAACTCGATCGACCGAGGGTTTGGTGTATCGGTGACCACTATGGTGTATCAATTGCAGTTCTTTTAGCATGGTTAGGGAGGAGAACTATTTACCAGTTGGAATGGTGTTGGGACAATTTCAATTTCAGTGGTTGAAATTGGGATCACCGCGTAAAATTCTGAATATTTCACGACAACCAATAAGATGTTCCAGGTTAAGAACTATTTCATTCAGCGGTCGAGTTCTCTTACCAAACGAAAAACGTACCAGAATCAAAGACATGACTAGCATCATCTGAACGATGTTAGTATCAAAATCGAAGACTAAAATGTGTGACATACCATGATCACTAAGATGGTTTTTAGCTACAGTCATCGTTTCTGATAAATGATAAACCTGACTTACCCCATCTGAAAGCGTCTGTTCGGTTGTAAAGCAAACATCTTCCTTTATCAAAACACCATATATGCCATCCAACGAATAGACATCCCATAGACACGATTAAGGTTGATAAAGCCTGAGCTGCAGGTGACGAGTGGCACATGATGTTTATTGAGAAATGGAATAAGTGAAGATTTGAGATGGTACTTCTATATAAATGGTGAGAGTGCTGGAAGTCTATCTTCTTTCTTGTTAATTATTGTAGCGAGGTCTCGCATGGTTCGATTCCTTTTAAAGGATTTCAATAGTCGATGATTCTGTCTAAGGGGAGCCAATCCAAGGATAGGTGATCAAAAGGATACCTTGAAAGCTAGGCTTGATAATGACAAAGGATACCGTAACTAAAGCTAGTATCGTAACTTAACTCGTATCGGTCTCAAATTATCGAATAGCTCTTGCATAGACTAAAAAATGAAAAACAAATAATCAGATGATCAACACAACAAAACGTGCCCCCACCCCCTGACTACGTCCATTCCTTAGCACTGGAAGATTTGAAGCCTCCCTCCTTAAAGAAGTTGTCTACGACCAATTTCAATCTCTGCCTCGCAGCTTCTGAATCCCCCTTAATAACCACATCTTCACCTTGACCATTCAACCCCTCTCTCGCTATAGCATCAATAATCTTCTTGACCTGATTGACCCCAAACGTTTTTATGACGCTTTCACCGACTATCTCCGTCCATACACATAACAAATGGGCGGTGGGTGATAAACCTGGTAATGGGTTCTTTAGGATGTTGGCGATCCATGACCAAGCTGAAGGGAGTCTTAGAGGTTTGATGATTAATATCGGTAATTGATCTTCCGTCGGGATATTACCGCCATTTCTATTGACTAAAGATCCCAAAGATGTTTGTAGAATAGCGAAATAAACAGTCAGAATACCAGCCTGACGCGAAATGTATTCAGATACACTTTCGTCTGATCCTCTACCAGTTGATTTCTCATATTCTTCACGAGATTGATCACGCCCTCGACCTGGATAATAGGGTATGACCCAAGGTGATTTTTTAACGAATCTGGTGAATAAGATTTCTCCAAACGCTGCATGACCACGTAAGAGGAGACCTAGGATTATTCTGGCTAGCGGGAAGGCTGCGTCTGGTTTGGCGTTTACTTCGGATTCGGCTTGTTTGATTACTGCTTTGGAGAGATGGGATAGTAGGTAGCAGTATGGGATTGGTGGTGGTTGGGATAATAGGGTCGGTTGGGCGGGTGTAGGTTGTTGCGGTAATTGTGAAATTAGGATATTGTGGATATCATCGGTCTAGAGGACGTTAGACCATCAACATAGTAAAAGCTACCACTCACCACTCTCAAAACCGATTCTCTGGTATTAACAACCTGACCTAAACCCCTCGTAATCAACCTCATCCCAACTTTCAAACTCGTCCTCAAAGCCTTATCAGCTTTAACGACATTGATAACGTTCGCTTTCATCATCTTCTGCTTCTCCACCCATAAACCCCATTCAACCCTAGTCAACTCCCCTTCCTCTTTCGACTTAGCCATCTCAGCTTTCTGAGCTTCAACCCTCTCCTTCTCCTTTTTCGCCGCCTCCCGTGAATCCTGATCAGCTTTCTCTTTCTCCATCTTCTCTTTAGCTAGACGTTCAGCATCTTGCCGTTTAGCTTGGGCGAGTTCTTCAGCTGCAGCTTGTCGAGCTGCTTCCTCTAATTTCTTCTTCTTCTCTAATGCTAAAGCTTCAGTTCGAGCTTGTTCTACTTTTCTATTAGTTTCAGCGATAGCGGCGTCAATGTCCTAATCAAAGGAAATGAGATCAGTGACTGTACAAAAATACGATTTTAAGGAATGAAAGTGAAATGAACAAAACTCACGGCCCATAATTTACGTTCCCTCTCAACAAACTCCCGTTCCCTCCTCCGATCATCCTCCACCTCCTGAACCTTCAACCCAGCCAACATCCTCCTAACCTCCTCATCCTCTTTCGCATTCTGTCGTTCCCTCTCAGCCTGTAACGCAATCTTCGCATTCTTCTTAATCTCCCTTAACTCGTCCTTACGAATCGACGAAATCATTTGTCCCTCTTTCCAAGATTCTTCTTCTGTTTCTTTGATCCACCCCTCGAATTTACTTGGGGTTTCGCTGAGGAGGTCTTGGATCGTGGGCTCGTTTCGTCGCCAGGTTGAAGGTCCTGGTTGGTTAAGTTTGGGGGTTTGGAATTTGACTTTGAATGGTTTGGTTTTCTTGGTGATTCTGGAAGGTTTGACATCAGGTTTATTCGGATTCAAAGAACGTGGAGTCAACAGTAGATAAACTTACACAGGTTTCTCCCTCCATCCTTCTTTATTCAATTTCTTGTTTGGTATCGTTACATCACCACCACCCAAAGTCAACCCTTCAATCTCGTCCTCAGAATCAACGTCATAATTCGACTCCTCATCAGAACTATCAAACACTGCCCGTATAGATTTTCCAAGCACCGATCGAGGTGACGAAGGACGTCTACAGTTCATCGTCAACAACTTGATCAGAGTTTCTTGACTTACGTTCGATATTTTATCGGTGAATTGGAAGCATCCGAGTCGTAGTCGTTGAATCGTAATTGTTCTTCATCGTCTGATGAATCTGGGATACCGAATCTCATCCTCTCGTTCGTCTATCTGACGGGTTGGGTTCATATATTGTCCTATGTTTTCTTGTTGTTTTAGGTGTTGCTTTCGAGAAATGTTGAATACTGGCGGTTAGTGGCGGCTTGAATAAGTTTCAACTTTAGTACTGTATTTATATTCGACAGTTTATATCTATGCCATGCATGTAAAACCACTTGTAATTATACAAGGAATCCTTATGTTAGATGATGGAAAGACCGTACAAGTCCAGAGACTTTTCAATCAGAGGATTGGCCCGATTTTATGAGAAATTCGCAACAAGAAGGCAGGCAAATCATCAACAAACTCACCCCTCACCTGAACATTTCACAACCTTACCAAACTCTCTACTAATTGTCGACACATACATCTCATCGTACAAACAACTGGGTATTGATATATTAAAAGTTCTTCAAACAGAAATCCGACTCCACGATACAAAACGACACGAAGCAAACTCTATCTATAATCCAGACTAGCATGTACAAGCCTGTTGGGATTCCGGTTCAGCAGCGACTTTAACGCCTTTAGGTCCAGTCGAACGTTGTTGAGGTGGAGGTGCTAGTGGTAATTTCCTCGCTATCAATGAAAAAGTTAACAGACGATCCCAATTTATGAGCATAGTCACTCACCAATCTCCATAAATAGATCTTCAACACCGTCCCCACTTTTCGCACTTGCTTCCGCAAATAATAATCCTTCTTCTTCAGCGAATCTTTGTCCAATCTCTTTCGATGTTTTTCGGGACGCTTCCAAATCGAGTTTGTTGCCTACCAACATGATCACGATTCCTGGATCTGCTTGACGTTGAAGTTCTCTGACCCATGATTTGGCCTTTTCGAACGATGTCTATGGTAGAAATTAGTACCAATAAACAAATCTTGAAATAGACAAGATTTTTAGGTGGGCATATGTGATATGGGAATGAATGCGGTCTATCGACGTACCTCTGGAGGCTAAAGGTCAAAGGGTGTCAGCATTTGTATGACTGAGCATAATGACCTCCCTACCTGAGTAATGTCATAAACGATCACAGCGGCATTCGAATTTCTGAAATATATAGGAGCCAGAGATTTATAGCCTGGAAGAGATGTTGAGACCAATATTGACACAGTGAGTTGATTTCTCCAACTTACGTTCTTGCCCTGCCTGTAAACCGTAGGTAAACGTCTGCGCTATATTTTAGATAGTAGCTTGTCACCTACCGTGTCCCAGATCTCAAACTTGATATTCGTAGTATCGTCTAACGCGACAGTCTGAGTCAAAAATGCAGCTAGAGGACCGGTCATTAAAAGTAAATGTGATACATGAGAACATGTTACTTACCACCTAAAGTTGGAACAAAGGGGCATTTCCCAATCAGTTTTCCTTGTCACAAAGCAACTTGACCAACATACCAATCGTCGATTCCCTAAGTAGACTATCAGTTGATGGGACAGTGAATCCAATTATGGTAGACATACCTGAAATCTGAAAACTCATTTCGTACCTACGGTGAGAAACGTTAGTTGAGACCACCTTGCGATGAAGTGGTCAAGTCAGCTCACGAATCGTAACACCAAACTACTTTTTCCAACTGCCGATTCACCTGGAGACGGTGTTAGTAATCTTGTGTTTGTGAAATACGATGTGAGCGAGTTGTGCTATCCGCTTCAAGACCTGGCTTTCGTCGGACGACCTTAAAAGGTCTTTGTGACTTTTGACTTTGGACTGAGAGATATGGAAAGAGGATATTCACCTAATAAAACAAGCTTGAATGAGGTTGTCCTGGACATGGATGTGATGATGTTTGTCTTGTCTAGAATGGATGTAGGATATATGTCGATGTATTGAATTGAAATTCAAATGGAAGTTTTAGTTGAGTGGCAATAAGGTAACACCACCACCGCTTTGGTGCACTATAATTGTATGACGTTTGAGCCCGAGCTGGTAAGGTAAGTAACTATGACAGATTTACTAATGAAATTCAAATTCATTAGTAAATTTACTAATGCTTCCTTAGGAATTTCTAATCGACTAGTAAATTGCTTCCGCTAACCTTTTCCCAAACATTTCGACATCATCCACATCACAACCCATCACTGTATTCCATCCATCATATCTTTACTCTGATACTTATACGATAAACATCAATTCCAATTTTCATCCACTTCACCTCACTTCATCGCATTCTGTCTCGAATAAGGTTGAGATCCCAATTTGAGTTAGATATTGAACATCGATCATTCGAATTCGAGGAAGTTTTGATTCGCTGAAATTCATTCCAATCAACTGTCAATCTGAGGTGTCATTATTGTGAATAGATAGGTAGATTCCCAAACCCAGTAAACGATTCCTCAGTTATCACCATCGAGATCAAAATTTGAAGATTTCTAAGTATCAATCAAAGACAGACAGACAACGAAAATCAAAATCGAATTTAAGAAAAATCATCCCAACTTTTACGAAAAAAACATGAGTTATCCACCACCAAATCAATCTTATCCACCACAAGGAGGTTATTCCAGTTTACCACCGCCACCGATTCATTTTCCAGAAAGACCACCACCGTTGAGAGAATATCCTGATAGTGGGAGAGATCGGGATCGTGATTATGGGGATGGAGGGAGAGGGGGAGGAGGAGGAGGAGGGGGGAGGGGAAGAAGAGGTGGTGGTGGTGATAGAGGTGGAAGAGGGGGTCGAAGGGGTAGTCCAGATGGTGAGCTTGTTGTTCAACTTACATTACCTTTTTTCTTCGGAGAGTCATTTCCTCTTGAGTGTAAGACGATTCTTTTCGCTTTAAGGTGAGGTGAAACCTTGAGTAAGACGAGAAATCCATTAAGACTGTTATTTAGTGAGATGAGCTACTTGTTTCGTTTTATTCTTCTTGCTTCTATTTTATTGTCTTTGAAAATTAGTCTTCAGGTTGAGAACAGCTCCTTACCATACTCACTTTATAGGTCGAGGTGCACGACGACCAAGAGAAAAACCAAGTATAGAAGAACGAGTCAGTGCCGAGAGACCATGTAGGACGTTATTCGTACGAAACATCTCAGTGGGTATTCTCTTGTTCGTCTTGATTTTCACAACTCATTCGAACTCGATAGTACGAAGCGGATCCTGAATTGATGCGAGAACAATTCTCTCGGTATGGAGAAATAAAGACTTATTTCGATATACTCAAAAACAGGGGGATGATCTTTGTAACCTACGTACGTTGTCTCTGTTTGGAAATAATTGTATTGACCACTACGACAGTTCGATTTGAGAGCTGCAGAACAAGCTCGAGATGCTATGCATTCGAGTGATGTCTTAGGTCGTCCGGTATGTTCTATCCCATATAACCACAACCTAGCTTATACTCGATGCCAGATCGATGTTCATTACAGTTTGCCCAAGGACGACGATAAGAACTCCAAATGCGATCGCGAAAAAAATCAAGGTACCATATTGATCACAGTCCGTCATCAACGAATGATCGATGAATTCGAATTGAGAAGACTGTGTGAGCGATACGGTGCTATCAGAAATATCGCTCCGTGTAGGGATCCAGAGTCAGTTCGGGTTCAATCCAGAGTCAGAACCATAAAACTGACAGTCTAAATAGTCAAAGACGTGTGACTTATTACGATTCACGAGCCGCTGTATTGTTTTACGATGAGATGCAAGATAAACCCTTTATGAACGGGGTTTTGGATTTGAGTTTTGAATGGGATGACCCAGAGGCTTATATGGTTCAACCCCAGTAGGTCCTATTCGTACATTTACATTTAATAGGGTGTACTAAACCATTTCGTTTTATAGTTACCGCGATCGCGAACCAGTGCACGATAGAGGTCGTGACGAACCTCGTAGAAATAGAGATGGACCCGGACCCGGACCCGGATCTGGGTATGGAGGTCGTGGACCTGAAAATCGATATGGTGCACCACCTAGAAACGATGGTCCCGGTCCAGATAGGTCTTTTGGATATGATCGACGAGGTGAGTCGGTGCATTGTTCTAGCGTACGGGGCACTGACAAAGTGAGATACAGGCTCTGGCGGTTACGCACCACCCCCTCCTCAACGTTATGCTGAACAACCTCCTGCCGTATGTCAAGCAGATTCAAGTGTTGATAAATACTAACCATATCAGGCCGGCGATGATCGATTGGAACAAGCTCGTAAAGTTCAACAAGTACGTTACTTTGAGAAGGTAACGCAAGTATACTGATATATATAGTTACTCGCTAATCTTGGAGGAGTTGCTCCCGCATCTGGTCCACCACCTTCAGCTCCACCACCAAACAACAACTACAACTATCCACCACCGCCCAACAACTTCAACAACCCACCACCAGGAAACAACTTCAACCAACCCCCACCACGATACCCACCAGGACCAAATTCAGCACCCGGACCAGGAGGACCACCATCCCGTCCACCACCACCACCAGCGAATTACTATCCCCAACCATCATCTAACACCCAATCCTACCCACCTAAACCACCATTCCCACCAGCACCATACCCAAATAACAACCAGAACCAACCGAGAGATCCCAGAAGTCCACCTCTCCCCCCTCCACAGAATAACACCGGTTATCCAGCCTACCCACCAGCTCGACCCCCACCACCAACAAGTGGTTCAGGATCATCTCTACCCCCCGATATCGTTGCTTTATTAGCTCAACAATCCGGTGCTGGTTCCGGTACACCCTCTGGTTATCCGCCAAATCAAGGTGGTTATCAACAGAATGGTGGTTATGGTTCTGCACCTCCTCCACCTTCGAATCAGAGATATGATCAGGGATATCAGAACATGGGTGGTTCTAATTCACAGGGTTATCAATCTCAAGGTCAGGGAGCTGGACAGAATGTTACACCAGCCGAAACTCAGAGTAACGTTAATTCCTTGTTGGCTATGTTGGTAAGTCCACTTCTTTTCACTTGTTTATGAGTCAGTGAAGCTCACGATCTGCTAGCAAAACAACGGTGGTCGTTGAGAGGAGATCAAGATGAGAATGGGGAGAGGAAGAGGGAAGCTGATCTGAAGGTTGATCGAGGCTTATAATTCAACTGAAAGTGGCATTCGTATACAGTATCGAAAGCGAATAAATTGGTTTCATGATCTGAAGCATATAGAATCTTTTGACATTCATCCTTTGCATCGTCCACGAAGCACTACAACCAAACGCCTAAAATACTGCGATCAAACGACTATAGCACAATCAAGGACCGAAAGGCAAGGCCTTACGGAGCTTTGTCCAGAAGCTTCCTTCTCTACTCTCAGCTTCTCTTCTTTCCCCGAGGATTGCCTGTGTCTCCGCAACAATAAAAGAGAGAATCTGCTTTGACTCTTCTCTCTCAAGCCACAAGAACTTCTTGATCTCACGAGATTCATAAAGACCAGGCTTGTCTGGATGGAACTTGTCACCCCTTAAATCTTTCCAAAGCCAATGTGCTTCTTCGGAGACTGGCATATCACTTGCGATGGTGACAAAGCTCCATTCGTTGGTTGTTTGGTTTTTGCAGTCGGGAAGAGTTGAAATTTTTTGGATGGTTTCAACCTTATTTTCCTCGGTGTCCAACCAGAAAGAATCAGAAGTGTCTGGAAAGGTGTGGTTGATCTCCATATGGTGAATAGTGCTTGGATCAAGATCTGTGATAATCAAGAAATCTTTGTTTTTGATGTCAGCAACGAAGACCTGACCCATGGAGTGCTTGTTGTCTCTTGGAGGATGTGGTTCTTTCTTGAATATATTGAGCCAGGGATGTTTTATCCAGAATGCAAGGGAATTCATGGATGATTCCCAACCATCTGGAAGTGTGTATGAGCTTTGTTTTGACATGTTGATCACTGTAAAACACAAGTTTGGATTGATTTGATGTCGATAATTGAATTTATCTGTACCAGTGGCAAAAGCTGATGGTAAGAAAGAGGAAGAAGACAGAAACCCTTTGGGGGCTATATATTACTCAATGAGACGAGACTTCTTCGGTGTAACCCTTTGTCTTCATTTCTGTGGAGCTGAAAAAAGTATTTTGTATCCGAGGTGGAGCCTTCACAATGGAAAGATTCGGGATTCTCTCATGAACACTTCTATCAATCTATTCTCGGGATAAGGAAATTGTAGCACCTTTACATGTGGCTGAATTTCGAACGTCTCAGAAAAGAAGTTCGGAATTTGCTGTATCTGTCTACCTCTTTCACTTCGTGATACGGTCAGAAACGTACTTTCAAATATACCCATCCTCACTAACTACAGTACAAAAACTAGAAGGAACTTTTTACACTATTTCTGCCTATGAATCCTCCACACAAATTATCCTTTGAGCTCACCAACCCCCTCTTCTTCACCTGATTGGCCATCGTTAACAGTTCCAAAAGCGATTCTTTGAGTCTCCGCTACAATGAAGGAGAGAGTCTTTTTCGAATCATCACTGAGAAGCCACTTCGCTCTGTTGACCTCTGGTGGCAGATATCTTGACCAATCCTCCCCAGCCCAAGGAGGATACCATTCCATCAACCCTTTGTGTATTCCCTCTGCCTGCTCGGTAACGGATTTGTCGCTGTAGATTTCGGTAGCTTCACCGTGACGTATGTTTTGAGTACTATTTGGGATGGTTGCGCGAACCGTCAGACCATGATTATTGCCTGGACCGATACTTGCAACGAGCAGAATGTTTTTGTTTTGAGTGTCAAAGACGGAGAGATAACCTTTGCGGTCGTAATCACTTACAGGAATCTCACAAAACCTTATCAAATTGTGTTTTAACCAGAATGTTTGGGTATCTTGGGGACCAAAGGCTGATTCCCAACCATCTGGAAGCTGATATGATGAATTTGGAGTTTGGTTTGCCATATTGATTTGGCGTGATTGATAAAATCAGTTACTGGGATACTGTTACGGTAAGTGGCAAAAGATGGAGTGAAAAAACACTGTCACATCATATTCAATGAGCCTTCTTCTACTTTAATCTGTAATCCTTTATCCCTTTTTTGGTGGAGCTGGATAGGTTTTATTTCATTGTAAATGACGTCTGAACAATGGAACGATTCGGTATTTTACTGTTCTCCTATGAAGTCTTTGTCATTTTCGGAAAATAAGAAGTACTGTACGACAACATCGAAGTCTCGCCTCGTAAAGTTTTCGCCACAGTATAGAAACTGTACTTGTACACTCTCAATATTTCATCTTCACTAACGACTAACGGCTAACGACTAACATTTGAAAAAAAACCTTCGCAAACCTTCTCCTGCCTATGAAAAACTATCTACATTTTACTCTTCGGCATGGTTATCTCCCTTTTCTTCGGCTATTTGTTCATCCTTTACAGGTCCGAACAAAAACTGTTGAGTCTCCGCAACAGCAAAAGAGAAAACTTTCTTCGAATCATCACTAGCAAGGCCCTCCAACAACTCAATCTTGCTTGACTCATCAGAGAAGTTTCCACCTCCCAACTCCTTCCAGAGACGTTCCACTTCTCTGCTAACAGGCCCCTCTCCAATTTGTATACCACCACGGGAATATTGTGATGTTCTTTTCGTTCTCGGATGAACGCTTCGAGCATCCAAAGTATGATACTGGCCGGAATTGATACCGACCATGAGAAGAATGTCTTTGGTTTTGATATTGGCTATTGAGAGAATACCGATGGTGCGATTACTTGGACGGAAAGAGCCTTCCTTGCAGAGTGTGGAGAGCCAAGGATGTTTACTCCAGAAAGCTTGAGAATCCATGGATGATTCCCAATCCTCTGGAAGTTGATATGATGAAATTTGAGTAGACATGTTGATCTGGGGTAATATCGAGTTGAAATGTGGTGGTGAAGATGTTGGTTAAAAAGAACGGGGATATACTTACAGGACAGCATACAGTATGTACTTGAAATGGAAGACTTCGTTCCCTTGTCACACTTCGAAACAGAGTCACCTTTGTTGCTCATTCAACAAAAGCCGACACTCCATTTCCTTTCAATCATTTAGTATTTTCGGGGATAAGAAGTCTCCTGTGCTCGTAGTGAGTTGAAAGGACAGTCGCTCGCAAAAAGGAAAGTCGGTCGCAAATATGGACATCAGAGCTTGAGAAATATGTGGGAGTGAAGTGAAATGAATGTTCTTGGAAGCTGGGAACAACGGCAGTTTGGTGAATTTACCAACTGAGGACATTCACTTCACTTCTCGGAGTCGGCCAAGGTATGTTTGTAATGTGAAATGAAGACTTTTCAATAATGGCTTCTAAGAATGGCGTTCAAGAAGACATCCTGGACACCGCTGTCTCTTGTATGCCGAAATAACTGGTGTTTTGAGATGTGTACGAGATTAAAGGAGGTAAGAAGCCCCTCCCATGATACGCTCCATCAATGTTGCGCAAAGCGTACAAGGAATTATTGTACCGCTTCATATCCAGTGAAAAATGTAGAATCAATCAAATCCGATACTCAGTTTGCAAATCATAAATCCTAAAATACTTTGACAGGTGGATGACAAATTGAGCACATGGTCCTCCATGTCTTTTTGGAGGAAGTCTCAGAAGTTTCAGTATGATTGGACGTCTGTAAATCTGTACAGAATGCATTTGTAATAATCTATGACAACAACTCTATGAAAAATCCAAATCAAACTGCATCTTCCTAATCCCTCTCACTCTCTCACTCTTCAGATTGAGAAACTCTGGCCATCCATTGTCTTAGGGTATCAGCCAAAACCCCAGGTAGGGCTTCGACATCCCTGAGAACCACATAAAATTCGAAAGGGAATGTATCAAGATAACGTTCCATTTCCAAAGTAATTTCACCGTTAACCTGTTTATACGCGACTGTCTGCATTGAAAGTATCGAAGGTCTCTTTGAGTTTCCGTTGCCGTTGACGGGATTGACTGGTCCGTTCGTTGATGTTGACGTGTGTAAAGAGTCGACGATGACGAAAACGATCATGACGCGTTCTTCAACAGCTCTTCTCAACAATCTTCGTAATCTATCATGATCTTGACATACACCATCCGAAATGATAATCTGCAATTGCCAAAGATCAGGTGATGAGCTACTTGAAACTTGTTTCTGTCTGGCTTCACCCAAGAAAGTCAAAGTTCTTTCAACCAAAGAAGCCACATCGGTTTTATGTTGATCAAACTTGAAGCTTGACATGATTTTTGAACCGTCACTATCACTGAAAGTGGTTTCGCCAAATTCGTGTAATATTTCGACAGATTCACCAAATTTAGCGATCGAGATTTGACCAACTTCGAGCTTGTTCAACGCTTGAGAGACCAATGCTAACGTTTGATAAGCCAAATCAACAGAATGTGATTCGGCCATAGATCGAGAATCATCCAACGAAAGTAAGACCTGATATTCCCTTTTCGAAGGTTTAGTTCTTCTCAACCAAATTTTGTCTTTGGTGTATTCGCTGGCGATGTAGGGAATGATTTTCCTCATATTCAACCTTTTACCGGTTCTGAAATCACCTTGAAGTCGAGTAGCCAGTGTCGGTTCCAGGATGAGACGAAGTTGTTCGCATAGCGCATATGACAGATCAGAAGTGAGTGAGGAGTATTTTCGCCAAAGATCTTCTCCAGGCGATTGGGAAGTGGTTGTGGTAAGATCAGCGACCGTCAAGTCGATCTCATCGACATCGATATCTGGCTGTACTTGTTGTCGAGGTTGGACACCTTCATCGTCTTCATCGATATCCATCGACTCGTCAACAGGAGGTGCGGTGGAAGTACCAGTGATATCCGCCTGAGTCAAAGCCTTCTCCATGGATTCTCCTTCAAGATTATCGGATTTGTAGTTGAAATCCTGTTCTCGATGCGGAGGATCCCGTTCAACCTTTTCGGGTGTATCATCCATCCCCCCAATCTCGTTAACTTCCATATCTTCATCAACGATGTTCAAATCTGCCAATTTCTGCTGTTCTTCTTCACCAGCAGCTCCAAGGGCTTGTTCGGAATCTTCCTGATCGTCGTGAAGATATTCGACTTGACCAGGTGCTTCGTTGGCGGATGATTGATCTGTAGTTTCCTCTCGTTCAGATTGAGATAAAATCTCATCACGTCGTCGACGAATTTCTTTAAGGATATCTCCAAGACTGCGTGGTTGAGGTTGACCCTGACCTTCGGATGGCATTGGTGCACCACTGGAATCCGCTGGTCCATCACCTTCTTGTTGAGTGGTTGAGTCGCCAGTCTGAGGTGCATCGGGTGCATTTCTGTCATTAGCCGATTCAAAATGTGAACTCACCCTTCACCCTTCTCCTCAGCATCAACTTCCATTTTCTCAACGTCGTTATCGTCAGATCTCTCCAAGTCTTCATCCTGAGCTTCTTTCGCTGAAGTATCCGTCCCATTGGCACCTTTACCGCTCTCCTCTTGAGCTTGAGCATCATTCGAAGCTGACATGTCGAGATTTTGATTAAGTGAAGCTTCGGGTTCATTTGATTCCTCTTCAGTTACTCCAGTAGCGTCTGGAGCATTCTCCTCAGCTTCTCCTTCAGCATCTGATCCAATACCATTATCTTCTTGATCGCCACGGTCTTCTTCGTCGTCGCCAGGTAACGCCATATCATCCATCGCTTCGTCGTCACCTTCATCCTCTTCTCCGTCATTTCCCAAGTCCAGATCATCTGGTAAATCCAGCTTATCACCTTCTGGAGCAGCCACTTCATCTTGATTTTGACCACCAATCTCGTTTTCATCTCTTTCATTCTCATCGTCGCCAATTTCACTCATTTCGTCAACTCCAGAGTCGTTATCGTCGTTGGTATCATTTTGCTGGGTATCCTGTGTGGGTTCTTCTGTATTCTTCTCTTCTTCCTTTTTATCGTTATCCTTGTCATTCTTTCCTTCTTTGGATTCATTTTCTTTGGCAGAAAGCTCTGTTTCTCCTTCTTGCTCTTGGGTTTTTTCGTTCATAAGATCTTCACCACCTTTATCGTCTTCCTTCTCTTCATCACCCCAGAATTTCTCATCAACCGCACCAGGATCAAGTGGATCGACATCACCAACATGATCATCGTGCTCGTCTTCGTCTCCATCATCACTTCCATCGTCGTCATCACCTTCTTCTCCATCTTCCAGATCGCCCTCGAAATCATCCTCCATTTCCATCGTATCGTCATCACCTTCCTCTTTTTCCTTCTTTTCTTGTTTTTCCTGTTTCTCTTCTTCTTCTTCACCCTGTAATCCCTCAACCTGACCTTCTTCTTCAATTTCACTACTGACATTCTTGTCACCAGTTCCAGCTCCCATCCCAGTACCTTCGGAAGTATCACCTTCTTTATCGTTCTTTCCACCATCAGATTCCTCTTGTGGTTTACAGAAACCTTTCTGAGCGAGATCCAACATGACTCGAGCAACGACGTATGCGAGTTTGTAAGTTGATTTGACGGTATAAAGATGAGCAGTTGTAACTTGGGCATAGCTTTCGGCGAAGATTTCAACAAAAGGTAGAATCCGAGAGAGACATTGAACGGCTTCAGTCGAATAGACTTCAGAGGTATCGTTGTTGATGTCCGAGATGACAGACGTCAGCTTCGTCATGATCTCCGAGGTATGGAGTAAAGCAGCAGCTCGTCGTTGTCGAGTAAAGTCGGTTGCGATATTCAACCGCTCGTCCTCCTTCACCTCCGCAGGTCGTATATCCGATAATTGTTGAGCAACGACGAGTAATGTCTGAATGAACTCGTCACTGTTCTTCCAGACGTCGGAAGAAAGCTCGGTAGTGTGGAGAATGTTGATAGACGAGTGTAGTACCATGGACGAAAGAGGAACGAACAGATGACTGAGCTCTGGAGTGACTCGAATCTGAGATTCAAAAGTCTCATTAAGTCGTCGGCCAAGATCGACAGATTTCTCCAACAACGCGATTTCATCTAAACATCAGCATTGCCTGGATAAGACAACTCACCTGAGCGGAAAAGAGACCATCCGGAATCCCTTGCAGCTGAAAGAGCCAGAGAAAAGGCGTCTTGCAATAATCCGACTTCTTGTCTGAAGGCATGTACACTTGCGAGTTCATTTCCAACAGCTACACCTTGGAGTTCGCGGAAATGATGAACACCTTGATCAACTTCACGAAGAGCGTCTTTGACCCGGGAACAGTGTAGACAGGCTTCAGTCATGGCTGTGAGTAAGACAGATCCACCGACTACAGTTTCACTCTTGGTAAATTGTCGTAAACGGTGAACCATGTAGCCAAGAGAAGACAGTGACTGAAGACTTTTGGCGGAACTAGATGATCAGTATGAGTCATCATGGTGTACTCACTCGTCACGCTCCACCAACGCCATAGCATAAACAGATTCTGTAATACCTATACCTCGCTGAAGATCTTGAGAGGCAATATCCGGATGATGACCGTTGAATGCAGCACGTAAAGTATCCATGAGAACCACCAATCGATGATGGTAGCTTTCAATCTTTGGCACGTTTTGATCATTATCCAGCAGAGCAGGACGTTCAGTGAGCCAAAGTTTGTTTTGCTGCTTGGCCAATTGATCGGCTCTAACATTTTGAGAGAATCCAGAAGCTTTCAAGGCTTTGATCAAATCGGCAAACGCCTTTCTCTTTTGACTAGCGAGACTGTTTACGATCTTGGTATTTTCTTTGGTGAGTGTCGATGGCGTTGCTTTTGATAACATGGCCGCTGTTTCGATGACCTCTACCGCCATCTCATCTAGTTGAATACCACCTGGGCTCGAAAGAGCATTACGAGCTTCGACATGGACTCTACTGTATCGATTGAGGGTCTCTGGTAGACGTGCGAGAGCAGTGGAACCCGCTCTCGATACGAAGTCAGGTTCAAGCGGTGATTGTTCGAAAATAGTAACATGAGACCATTCCGAGGATTGAGGTAGATCTTGAGGACAGATCGACAAAGAATCACCAAGGACAGGCGCGACAGGCTGACGAAGGATATCTCTGAACTTTCGGATATTCCTGTGAAGCTGTCGATGGGACTTTTGGGCACTAGCCTTCAAAGCGAAGACATTGATATCCTTCCAACTAGCTAATTTGACGAAATCCTTGATAGCTCTGTCGATAACCGTTCGTTTCGCTGTGAGAGTTTCTTTGATTTTACCAGCGAAAAGTTGAGCATTCGCAACGACGTTGTGTAACATTATTGAAACTCTGGATAGTGATTTAGAACCGGTTATATCAGTCGTGGCTAATTCTCCAGTCATTTTCGCGAATGCTGTAAGAATAGCTAGACGAGATTCGATATGACCAGCAGAGCTGTTATTGAGATACGTGGAAATCATCGGGAGGATCGTGGTGAGATGTGTGTCTATTTCATCTGTCGTCACGGCTCCGTGGACTAGAGTACCGTATAATCGAAGGGTCCATTCATTATCCAAAGCAATATAATGTTCAGCTTGATCGTCCAAAAGTCTCATCCAAGATGCCAACTCGAGTCTCCTCCATTCGACGATTAAAGCAGAAGCATCGGTCTGGAAGATTTTCAACGAATTGTCCCTGTTGGCATAAGCCTCCCAATCTTCCGTGTGAAGTAATAGTTGTTCAAGTGCGGAAAGGATCTGTGCGACAGAACTTTTAGAATCGAGTTGAAGTACTTTATCACATCGATCTCGAATGTGTTGAAGAACCATTTGCTCCGGCCATTCTTGTATGAGCAGATCCAATCGTTTGACGAGAGCAACAACCAATGTATGACCTTTACGAATTTCGGGTTCGTTCGGTGAAAGGTAGAAATTCTGTTGAGTGGGTGATATCTTAGTAGCCGCCTTTCGATGATACAACTGCGTGACTTGGAAAGCCAGACTGATCTTGTCAAGAGATTCTTCATGATTTGTAGCTTTGAATGAAGATCTCAGTAAATCAGAGACGGCGGTTTGAAGGACGTGAGGAGCTGTAGTCGAAGATGTACCAAAAACGTCTAGGATGAGATGATGGAAACCAGCAATGCTGGTAGCAGAGAACTTGGAAGCATCATCAATCTTGGTAGGTAATTCTGAATCTTCATCGTATGTTGGGAAAAGTTCCGCAAATTCCTTCTCCTCCTGTTCAATGTCTGAGAGGACTTCTATATCGGTCTTTTTGACTCGATACAAAGACTCGGCAGCTTGTTCATCACGTTGTTCTCGAAGACGAATGGCGCTCCAACTTTGATAGAGATGATCCAACCGAGCAACCATGGCAGGAACATGAGAAGATCTTTGACCAGAGATGGCGATCTCATAAGCATGCGCTGTTGCCGTAAGAGTCGACAACTGAATATCTTCCAATCCCACATCAGACAACTGTTGCAGTTGAGTGACTCCGTTGATAATAGGAAAACCAACAACGACTGGAATAGCAGGGTTAAACGAAGAATTCTTCAACTCGGTTGATCTTGCCAAACATCTCATACCAAATCGAGCGAAAAGCACTGCAGAAAGGATCGGTTGAACAAGATCTGCCATGTCGGTAAAGTTTACACGAAGTCGATGTAGAAAAGTCGCAGTAGCATGTTGGAAAGAGCGTTCTCTGTCTAGACCCTGTGGATGAGAAATAATGGCTTGAGCCAAACCTCGAGAACGATCAAAGTCGAGGGTATCTTGCAAAAAGGCATGAACCTCTCCAAACATGATACTGAGTCGAGACGGGTTGGTCAGACGACTGACGGTACTACCAAGAGAAGATTTCTCTTGCTGTAGATCGGCGACTCGGGCTGCAATGTTGACAGAGCGTTGAGAATCACTGACACCTTTGACAGCTATTTCAGCAGACTTTACAGCATCCAGTTCCTCTTCAAGTAACGCTAGTCGAGCGTCAACCACTTCGCCAAGAAGGACTCTTCGAACCCCAGGATCAATAGGGACATTGGTGACGTAGATTTCCAGGATGAATGTTGAGATAGCCAACCAAAGATAGCCAATCTGGATAAGATTCTTGGGATCGATGGACAAGGTTTGTAAAGCAGGAAGCATAATTCGAGCGAAAGTTGTCTTGAGATAGGTCGACGACTCCGAAGTGGTTTTTGCAAAAGATTTCTCAATACTTTCTGCCAGATTGGGTGTAGTGGAATCGAGATCATGTCCTAAAGCAGAGAAAACCTGGGTGTCAGTAAAGTTTGCCAAAACGACTCACTAAAACAAGAGCTTTGCCAGCCAAATCAGTGATACTATCTCTAGAATCAACACCTTTAGCTGCATTCCATAACACCGATTTAATGGAAAACGACAGAGCAGCTTCTTCCTCCTCTATCTCATTCATCTTGACGTTTTCATTTCCATTGAATCGAAGAACGGAAGCGAGGGATGTCGGTTTGAACAGACTTGCTGGGCCTTCAAGGTCCTACAAGAGTTGTTAGCCATTGACTATATTTATCTTATCGACAGACATACCTCCGCTTCTAGATCCGAATGATCCCATAATCGCTGCAACCATTGGTTAATAGCACCAAAAACGACTGGTGAAGAATCTGTCGTATAAGTTGGGTTTTATTCATCTACTCACCAGAACTTTGACTGGTCTGTAGATCGACCAAGCCTTCCAAAGGGATTTCCGTCGAACCGAGTAACAATTTCAATGTATCCTCAGATGAGTCCTAAGTCGCATTAGACAAACGTCTACAGTGAAAACCTACTTTAGAAACCAATGCAGCCAGTTCCACAACATTGCCAACATTCCAATTACTCCACCTACTAGACAACTGTATACCAGATTGAGAAATTGGTAAACTAGCAATCAAAACCTTGATATCGTCGTAATCAGCCGAATCCTGTTCATTGAGTGCAGCAAGAGCTTGTAAAACCGAAAAGCGAAGAGCTAGATTGTCAGTGGAAACCATGAAACTAAACTTACAAATATCAGACACTCGACTTAGAGGTTCAACAAGATTTTCGAGATCAACGACGGTTGATTTTCGACGGAAAAGATCCCAAATCTCGGCTTGTGCTAAGCCAGAGGTGATTTTCACTGATTGAGCGAGACGTTCCAAATGCTCAATAACTGGCGTGAGAATTTGGATAGATCGGAGAAGTTCTTGTAACCAAGTCGCTAAGAGTTGAGTGGACGAGTAATCGAAGACTTCCCCTTTCGCGTGTTCTTCAATTAAATTGACATAGACAGCGACAAGATCGAGCGTTTCCAGCGATACCTATTCAGGTCAGTACAGATACATTAAACCAATACTCACGTTATCTTCTGTGAACCCTATTTCTACTAGTTTCAACCTCAACAGACCTCGAAGGGCAGAAGTGAATGGATACACAGCGTTTCCTGCACTTTGTTTGACCCTAGTCGGACCTCGTTTCATAGATGCCGACGAAGTTGAGAGCACAGATTTCCCATTTTCGGCACTATTGATCCAATTTTGAACATGGCCTTGATTCACATGGTTACGTAGGAAAAGTTGAAGCAAGCGGAAAACATGTCCAGGAATCGGTAATGATATGTTAGGATTGGTAGAGGGATCGATTGGCTGCAAATGATCAGAGATAATCTTCATATCCACCATAGAACTCACCAAGTAGCGTATAAAGTCCCGTAAAGTGGATGAGGGTATAGAGTCTTGTAACAACAGTAAACCATCATGTACCACCGGATCCAGCAAAAACTGTCCAGCCACAGAATATAAATCCAATTCAACAGCCCTGCCAAACCTCTGCATAGTCACGAGCGATTGATAACTCTGACAAGTTATAGTATTCGCCACATGACTAGCACCGGCTTCACTAGATCGATGTAAAACCAAACCGGATTTCAAGAGAGAATGATCTGCCAACGTCGAAGATTCTTTCGAAACTATATCCAGAGGTCCAGAATCGATATACAACTCGACACCACGATTTCGCATTGCACGAGAAAGTTCACCATGCCTTGGATCGTAGGTCATGAACAACCTGAAATCTTGATGCGGTTTGATGACTTCTGGTGTACCGGTTGAAGAACCTTTTTCGGACATGACCAACACACCATCAGTTTCGCATAGACTGTTTAATCGATCGAGAACCGAGGCGCTACATAGATTAGCGTCTGAGATCAAGAACCATCCTCCGTTCCTGATAGCTTCTAGTAATTCACCATCGATCCAAGCGAATCCTGTGGAATTGTGTCCACCTTCTAACAATTTCTGTAGGACCTCAAAACCGGGTGAAGAGATGTTGGCGTCAAGAGGTTGTAACAACGTTTGACAAGTGGCGATAAACTCGCTGATAGATTCCGGCCGATCACTATGGCATTGAGAATAAAGTTGATTGACCTGTAGAACAGAGGAAGATCCAGGTGATCTCTCGTCCAGATCTTCAAGGATAGATACCAAAACGTGATAAGCTTGACGTAACAATCTTCCAGAATCCTGTTGTTCGAAACTACCCAATATCTCGGAAGTATCAACCCCAGGGTGCATGGTAAATTCACCCAAAGATCTACCGGAACCATGAGCAATAGCTTTGATCAAACTACGTTTCCCAACTCCACTGTCCCCAGCTAGAATCACCAACCAGCCCATCTCTATACTCTTCAATATTGATTCTGCAATCTCAAGTTTTGAATGTACGAGATGGTGATCGATTGTAGTGTTCATCGAACGGTTCACAAGAGAATGACCGATTTGTAACCATTCAGGTGAGATGTATGGCGTAGGTCGAGTCAAATCCGGCATTTCTCCAAACACTCGAATGAAAATCTCAGACACGATTTCACGATCTTTTGGATTCCTGAATCGTTGAAGATAGATCAAACGAAGATGTTCAACCGGATGTAAAGTCTTTTCAAGACCGTTAACCTGAGATAAAACTCTGAACCATCTCGATAAATCACGTAAATTGAATTCCCAAGGACTACCCTCTCTACCCAAAGTTTTTGAAACCATCGTTCGCTCCCTGATAATCTCGTTGAAACTGATCATTCGAGAAACCAAAGATTCTTCAATTGATGAATCAAGATTTCTACAGATGATCAATAAATCTTCCGAGGTATGTTCTTGAAGATAGACTTTGGTAAATCTGTTCAAGAATGATTTAGGTAAACCTTTCCTACCACCTCCTTGTTGTAAAGGATTCTGAGCGGCGAAAACTCTGAAATCTGAATGACGGGTGAAGGATCTACCTAACTCGGGTATGAAGACTGTACCACGATGATCGAGGACTGCGTTCAAACCTTCCAAAACAGTTTGTGAAGCTAGATTCATTTCGTCGAGTAATACCCAATCACCTTTTTGCATTGCGTCTAAAAACGCTGCATCCCTCCATTGGAATTCACCAGCTTGTCCACCTTCGACTGGTAGATCTGAACCGAAAAGGTCGATCAAATCAGTTTGATCAGATAGATTGATTCTTTGGAGGTAATGTCCAGAGAGGGCAGCTAACGCAGCGACGAGACTCGTTTTACCTACACCTGGACTTCCTTCCAATAAGATAGCTTTAGGTAGTTGAGCACCACGTAATACTCTCATAGCGTTTAGCGCAGTTGTTGGAGCTTCGAAGCGGAAAGCAGAAGAAGAAGTTTGGTGAGTACCCTTTGAGATATTGAAACCACCAATCCCAACAAAATCATCAGTATCCTGAATCCGGAGATCAAGAGTCTGAATCACAGATCTAGGACATAATTCGACCAATTTAGCCAAACAATCCTGTCGAAGAGTAGATACAGAAGCCGAAGACAACCCAGTAACCTGAGGCAAAGATTCCAAACCGTCCACAACGACCATTTGACCACCATGTAAAAAAGATTCTTCAGGTTTCATGAACCCCTTGCCGAAAATATGATTACTGAAATTAACCCAAGCTAGAATATCTCGTAATCCCAAACCGGAGTTATCACCAGTAACTCTAACAGTGAACCATTCGAAGAAATCAAGAATCCTTTCACCGTATTCAATCAACTCGGTGAATTTCCAACTTTGTCCAATGATCTGTAACAAATCTTGACGATCGTCAAGTGGTGGAACCCAAATTTCAGTGAATCGATTCCTCAACGCCGGTGATAATTCTTTTTTACCGAAATCACCACCTGGATTCATGGTCGCTATCACATGGAAATTTGGATGGGCGACGAGAGTTGCTGAATCGATATCTGATCCACCTTTCTCTGCCAGGATCAATGTACGTCCTGGTTCAAGGACCGAGTTGAGACGTTCGAGAACTGAATCATCGGCTAACGACACTTCATCGAGTAGAAGGAGATCACCAGTTCGCATGGCGTGTACCAAAGGTCCATCTGACCATTCGAACAGGGCTGAAAGTTGTTGGATCTCCACCTGAGCCTGTCGAAGGGTACTATCATCAGGTGAAGAGGATAACAAAGATTGACAAATCGTAGCCAGAACCTCCTCTGTCGCCGAAGAATCAACCGCTGTATAACCGTTGAGAACAGAAATGACCTTGGCTTTACGATCGTTCCGATTTCTCACAGGTCTTTGACTACCCAATAAATCGGCAGTTTCCATGTTCTGATGACAATTGACCCCAACCATAACCTGTTGATAAGCTTGAGCGACGACCTCGCAAATGGAAGTTTTACCACAACCAGTTTCACCAACCAACAGAACAGGTTCATCATGCGCAGCAGCGGCTGCCACAAGGACAAAGAGTCTTTGCATGGCTTTGGTCCAAACCATTGAAGTGGATTTCGGGATCGAATCGAAAGGAAGTCGAGCCAGTGTACCTTGTGGGTTATTGAATAAATCGTACATCCCCCCGGAATTAATCGTGACCTTCATGATATTCTCAATGACATCTTTGATGACAACTCGATCTTCATCTTGACGAGCACGTTCAGCTAAAAGCATGAAACCATCCTCCGCAAGCTGTTGATAACCAACAGCACCTCTTTCCGCCCATCTAAACAAATCACGTAAAGTAGCGAAAGATGATTTCGATTCGAACACTCTAGAAGCCTGTCTCCGATGTCGTAACTCTTCAAACACTTGAACAATCTTCTGAGCGTAAGTCGGAGCAATTTGACATCTTTGACATAGAACAGTCTCAAGTTCTTCCTTTGGAACGTCATCGAAATGAACTTCTAGGAAACGATTCCTGAAAGCCCTAGACAAGACTTTACGACCTGCGTACAAACCTGGTGGATTTTGTGTAGCAAACAGAATAAAGTTTGGATGTGGTTTGATGATTTCTTGAGTCTCTGGAATGACCAGTTCACGATTATCGTCGAGAAGACGATTCAGAGCTTCCAAGACATCTGTTGGTGCTAAATTCAATTCATCGAGGACGATCCAATGACCTTGTCGAACGGCTGTAACCAACAAACCCTCTTGGAAAACCAGGTTACCAGTTTGAGGATCGGTAACATATGTTCCTAGATATTCTTGAATATCTGTATGTTCGTGGTTATTGATTCTAACGAATCGATGTCCAGTTCGACGAGCAAGGAACTCAATCGCACTAGTTTTACCAGCTGACGTTGGACCTTGAATGAGAACCGGATAACGTTTGGTGAGTATGACTCTAGCTAGATCAGATAATTTAGATTGAACAGAAGGGGTGATCACGTATCGCGATTCGAGTACTGGTGGGAGTGGACCTCGATTGAGCCAGAACGGACCGAAACGGATGTAATCGTCTGGATCGACGTTTGATGGTAGAGATGGAATTTGAGATAAAGCAGCTCGAGCGTTCTTCATTGGAGCGAGTAGATGAACTTCACAGACTTCATGAGCACGCTTGATGCTGGTAGCATCTAGCGACATTGTGAAAGCCATCAAACAACCTTCCCATAATCCCCGTCGTAGACCAAAGAGAGGAGCTACCTCGACAGCAAACATCAAAGCTCTTGCTAAAGTTCTCATGCTGAAATGAGGAGCCGTGTTTGAACCATCAACAATTTCTTTACCAGAGGACAAAGCTTTCAACGTAGTGTACATCTCCACAACGTCTAGTATGACACTTCGATCACCAGCTGCGGCATCACCAAGATACTGAGACACGATAGTGATCAAAGCGTCTCGATCATCATCAGGAGGTGGAACGTACAACTCTGTGAATCGAGCTCGAAGATTCGGTGGTAAATCCTTCTTTCCAACATCGGTCGCTGGATTCATACAAGCGAACAATCGGAAATCAGGATGTCGAGGTATTGGTTCAACATCACCACGTTCCGTAAGGACCAAAGATGCAGTCGATCCCTCCAAAATTGTCGAGATAGCTTCCAAAGTTTCTTGAGACGCAAGATTCACTTCATCAAGTAAGAGCCTGAACGTCAGTAAAGTCGTTTAAGCTAACTCACCATTCTCCTGATCTCAATGCTTTGACCAGAGGGCCTTCAACGAAAGAGAAGACCAATTTACTTTCCATCTTGACATGGTGCAAGTTGAAATCAGCGACATCCACCAAAAGTGATTGCCAAGATAAAGCAGCTTTACTACTTTTGCTTGCATTCACTTTACGTCGTTTTCTAGGATCAGCAGTAGAAGTGATATCACTTTCCCTATTGATGTCAGTACAAAAACCAAATCAAAACCTACCCTTCATCTTTTTTAGACAATTTATCCAAAGCACGTTTCGCGGAGGTTGACCAAAGATCAACACATCTACCCCATTTCCTACCACTCAAAGCTTTACTGGCAGCCTCCAAATAAGCCCCGTTTTGACTTTTAGCCATACTGAAAGCTTCACAGAATAATTTCTGCCATCTCGTATGTAGTTGACGTGCGGTGACACTTGCGTCGATAGGTTTGAAACCACCTAGCAAATCAGATGATTCGGTTTGTGTCGATAAATTCAATACGGTCATCGTTTTACGTGAAGTGGTTGCGAGATATTGAACAGCTGTCGTTTTACCTGTTCCTGTTTCACCAACCAGTAAAGTCGGTTCCCCTGTGGTCACCGTCGCAGCTATTCTTTCTAATAGAATCAACGAGGGTTTGGTCAAAGCAAACGGTCTCGACGGAGTCGCGTTCCTTCTGCGATCGGACGCAGCGATAGGTATGGAAGCTCTACCGATTCGAAGTTGACGGACAGAAGGTGAAACTTCCAATTGGGGTTTACGAGTGTCGAGAAGTGAGATAACCCTTTCCTGATCTAAACCAATCCTTTCTGCAATAACCATGAGCATCTTCATCCTTTTATCAACTGAAGAGGTCTTGTTGTCGAGAGAAGCTACGAATATATCGGCAGCCTCTAGAAAGACTTCATCCTGAAAAACGGGATTCGCAAATAAACCATCCTCGCCTTGATCCAAGATAGTGATCGATGCAGAAGGCGGTAGGCATCTTTGAACTCTGTTACACCATTTCTCAAGATCTCGCAAACCAATGTCTCTACATTTGACTTGACCAGTTATAGCAGATAACGGTCGAAGATTTCGCCATACATCCACTAAAGCCAATGTGACTGAACGAGGTAAACCAGGGAATTGTGCTGATAGGATTGATAGGATATCATCATCGGTCGGTGCTTCCAGTATGACTTCTGTCATGTTCTGATGACCAAAGAAGGTTGCTGGTGTGAATGTACCTAGACGAGTAGTTCTAGTAGCGAAAAGAGCGAAACCGTTACCAGCTTCAATCTCTTCCCTGCCAGGTACAGCTAATCTTGCTCTTCTTCCAGCACGACTTGTCTTCAGACTTCGAGCTAGTCCAGCAACAGTGACCAACATCTCCATACTAGCCCTGTCGATATCTTCGAAGACGACCCAACGACCAGCTCGAACAGCTTTCGAAAGCGCACCCTCCATCCATTCGAATGAACCTGGTTTGGTCGGAGAGGAGACGTAGGTTCCAATCAATGATTTGACATCGATGGAGGTGTCAGCTAACGGGATGTTGAGTATACGGTTGATTGGATTTTGGGATGGATGGAGTTGGGATGAAAGATAATGTAGAATGTGGGTTTTACCGGATGAAGGAGGGGAAGTGAGGAGGATGGGTAAACCTAATGAGAACTTTTGAATGATGGCTTGCAGAGCTATTGTTGCTGATTGAGTGTCGACATGAATGATTCTGTGATCAGATGTTGAACTTGAGCTTCGTAAGACCATTTGCTCAGCTACGATGGCTGTATGTCTGGATAGACAAGTAGGATCAAGTGAGGGTGATGGTGTGTATTTGACATCATCCAAAGTAAATGCTATTCAATTAGCCAGGTTGACAACAAGTCAACTTACTCTTCAACCTCTGACTCTCGAAAACAGGCAACATCCATCCATCCACCATTCGTTTAGTCAAAGAGAAACCCCCCTGGATACCTCTGATCAAATCATACGAGTACCCAATCTCCGCATCAACTTTATCGATTTCCCCAACCCATTCTTTCTCCATTGATATACGTTTGACCTCACTCCAGCCTCTTTGTACAGCTAAAATCTGAATAGAAAGTAGTCTGACACCGGTATCTGGATGTTGAGTACGGAGGATATGAAGAGGGGCAGCTGGCCATTGGTTTCTGGATGCGATTCGGGTGTCGGTGATGATCAAACGATAATAAGCTAGCAGTAAGGAATGTAGACGATCTGAGGGTATGGATAGTAAGTCTGGAGTTGGAATGACTGAGAGAGGTGATGACGAGAAAGGTGAGACTGAGATGAAAGTGGTGATAAAGCTAAGATACGGTCAGTCTAATGCTGTTCGAGGTAGCTTCGGACTTACTTCCACAACTCAGGATGCGTCTCGGCCAAAGCAGATACCACATTCAACCGTCTTTCCCAAACTTCTATCGAAACATCTCCAGAAACGTCCAACCACCTAGCTAAGAGATCTAGAGCGATTGGATGAAACCTATTAAGGACGATTGAATATATCCCATCAAAAGACGCCAATTGAGACAAGGAAGCTAGTAATTCCGATGTGGAGAGAAGAGCGGTGTTGTCGGAGTAGGCATAATCGAATATTATCTTTGGTATGGCCACTGAAGATGAGGAACTGGATTGTGAGATATCGGTGTATCCAAGATCGTTCAAGAGGTTGAGACAACTTGATGAGAGATCTAGATGAAATGGTGAACAAGATGATTTTGAGGATTCAGCTTGAGGTGCTGTAGGTGTAATTGTCTCCTCCATATCATGATCCATTGTAGTAACGTTGTTGTTATCACTGCAGATCCAAATCTGCAAAAGTGATATGTTTAGTTGATATCAGAAAGTTGTAAACAAAATTTCCAAAATTCTCATCTAGCTGGACTGGACTCAGAAATCTTGAATGCCGACGGAACCTTTTTTATTAGTTTATTCTTATTATTCTATATTTATCCTGACTCTCCCACGTGCTCACTGCGAGTGTCGTGTAGCTTCAGTACTGATATCCCATCTTCAGACCACTAACACAACACCACTATATACATATACCCCCAAAATGAGGTTTCACTACCTCTACTCCTCCTTGCTCTTACCTCTAGCAATAGCTTCAGTAGTACCACAAACCTACATCAACACTGCTATAGCAAGAACAATCGAACTTGGAGGTGCAACAACTCAATCCACTACCCAATACAACGTCAAAGCCAAAGTCGATAACCCAGGTGAATACATCTTAGCGTTATCAGGTGAACATGATATAGAACCTTCCTGGTGGGAGGTGATGATTGGTGGTAAACCTGTTGAAGGTGTTAGATTGGTATCTGAATTTGGAACGTACGTCAATAATCGTACTGCAGTGCTGATGGTATGGTAGTGCACCTACTGTTTCGGTTCCTTTGAAATCATTGAAGAAAGATGAAAGTATTACTCTTTCTTTGACTACTTTGACGACCTATTCTGCGATCCCTTTACCAGCTAGTATCAGTCAAACGGAACCACAATATCTCTTATGGAAATCTAATTCGACCTATGTTGATAGTTACTATCCAACTGACGTTGAAAGGATCAAGATCAGGTAGGTTAACCTCCACTAGCCCCTTGCTGACCTCTGTTTTAGATCACCATCCCCCAATATCTTGTCTTATGCAACCGTCCCAACAGTCTACACAAGGGATTCAACAGTCACCAAATCAGCTTCCACTATCACCCTCGGTCCTTTCCATTCGGTCCCACCAACGTTCGATGACAGTTTCCAACAACAAACCTATCAAGTTCATTACGAAACCAAAGAACCTGTCAAGGGAGTCAAAACATTAAAGAGATTCGCAGAAGTTTCACACTGGGGAGCTAACTTGAATATCCAAGATGAAGTAGCGTTAGTGAACATGGGACCCAAGTGAGTTACAGAATACCATTGGTCATCACCACTAACCCCACCCAGACTTAAAGGCCATTTCTCCCGTCTAGCCCACCAACAATCAAAATACCACGCCTCAACTCCCGCCCAAATCCTCTCCGACATAACCTTCCGTCTACCCCCAACAGCCCACGGCGTCTACTACTACGACATAATAGGCAACGTCTCAACCAGTCATTTCAGACAAGGTTCCACCCCAGCTTCCCTCTCCAAATCAAGTAAAGTCAGAACCAGTCCCAGAACAGTCGACGGGGTATTGGAATTAAGACCCCGTTATCCTATTCTAGGAGGTTGGAATTATACTTATACCACTGGGTTCGATATGCCGCTTGGTGATTCTTTGGTGTTCGATGTGAAAAGTGGGAAAAACGTTTTAAGCGTTCCTTTCACTTTACAACTTAAAGATTTGGTTGTTGATGATTCGGAATTAATCATTATTTTACCTGAGGGTGCGAAGTGAGTTGGTTTCTAACCTACTCCAAGTCGCTCAAACTAATCACATCTTTAGGGATATCGAAATCTTCACCCCGTTCCCTGTGGACAGTATCTCCCACTCGATCCACAAGACATATCTCGATTCCACAGGTCGACCCAAGATCACATTAAAGAAATTGAGATGTACCGAAAATCACGCTCAGAACGTTTACGTATGTCCAAATCAAGTCTTGACATCGGAATGAAACTGACGAATGAATGACTTTTAGGTGACATACTCCTATCCACTCTCTGCTCAACTTCAGAAACCGTTCACGGTAGCCGCTGTCGTTGGCGGGTTATTCCTTTTGGCAATGGGATTGAGAAGGGTTGATTACAGGATTGAGAAGAAATAGATCAAGATTAGCATATGAATGACCCCGATCTGGATCGGGATCGTTTATCTCCTAAGCAAAAACCATATGCATGAAGAATCCATCTAGCACCGTACTACCATGTAAAGAATGACTACTCCTCATCATCTTCATCATCATCAACGATCCCAACGATCCCACCACCCTTCTTAATCTCCCCAAGCTCCCTTCCCAATTTCCTAACTCTCTCACCGAAAGCCTTCCTGGCTCCAGGATTAGAAGCGACGTCCCAAATCTGAACCGTCGCTTTCGATCCAGCAGCAGCAAGTGTCAGTGGAGTATTAGGATCGGTCGACCATCTAGTAGTGAATATTTTTCCCTGTTTCCCAGTACTATCAGTAAATCTGTGCGTTTGATACAATGGATTACGTACCAATCCCAAATCCCTCGATGTCGCTAGACTGATCTCCCGTTTCCTACCTGCAACACCCTCGGTTTCTTCATCAGATACGTTCCAGATTTTAACGGTTTTGTCCATTCCACCGGTAACTAGACAACCTCTGATATGAGGGTTGATATCTAAAGCAGAGGTAGCTCCGTCATGAGCTGAGAGTGTGTATTTAGGTTGTTGATTTTGGTTCTTTGATAACATTCTTGAATCGAACGCTAAGACTAGACCATTCTCTAGTGATACCTATAGTCGTTTTTGGTTAGTACTTGGATTCACTTGGTTCGAATTGACCTACAAAGAACGACGTTGGTTCCCATGGATCCCATCTAGCACATTCAACATCACTCCCGACAACAACCTCAACCCCTTCATCAGCAGCTCTACTATCCCAAACTTTAACCTTCCTATCCCATCCAGCACTAAGTACAGCTTTATCCAACGAACCCGATTTGTTCCATTCAACAGCCTGAATTTTTTCACCCCCATGAACCTTGTTCCAAGATTTAATAGCTGACATCGGCGATTCCCTCGTTAGATCCCATAATTTAATAGTCGAATCCGCACTACCTGAAAGTAACAGATGTCTATGATTAGGTGTCCAAGATAAAGCCAACACAGCTTGGACATGATGATCATCGTTGATTGAAGGTTCTTTCATGACCTTCTTTTTTTTTTTACCAGTTCCAACAGGTTGAGGGATAGGTTTCTCAGCTGACGGTGAAGGTCCCAACAAAGCGTGTGGATATAATCCATCAATCAAATCCGCATCCCAGATTTCGATGCTTGGATCAAAAGTTCCGACTGCGATGTATGAACCGGTTTGGTTTGATGGTCCGGAGAAATCTAACCATTCGACACAGAGGGGGAAAGATGGTATCATCAGATCATGGTGGACGTAGAGGTTTTCTTGGGATTCGTCGTAGACGTGGAATTCCATTGATGAAAGGTCGGAATCGGTTTTGGCTGTGATCAGTACTGAATCCGTTGGTGATATTTCTAGATCTTCTAGTTCTTCGTCATCCTTAGAGTAAGTATAGATCCCATTTAACTACAAACTCACTTCTTTCAATGTGATATAAGGATCCTCGTTGTTGTCTCTGTAAAAAGCTAAACCTTTGATATTCGAAAAAGCGCCCATAGCTATTGAATCAATAAAAAGGTCCTAACCAACATCAACTCACCAGTTCCTTTAGATTCTTCATTATCGTAATTATCCATATCAAACTCGGATAAATCGTTAGGATCAAAAGGTTTCTTTTCCACATCAACGTCCATGTCCGCATCACCAGATCCAGAAGCTTCACCATCACTCTCGTCGTTTTCACTGAACGGGAGTCAGTTCAAAGTTCCGACTCAAGACTAAGCACAGACTCACTCTTCCCAATCCCCCTCATCGTCATCACCTCCAGCACCACCTTCAGACATCTCCATACTCTCCATCTCCTGTCTCAACTTTTCCAAAACACCTTCACCACCCATTTTACCAACTCTTTCCAACTCCTGTTCATCTAGATTATATTTCTTGGGTTTCAAAGATGATTTACCTTTTGGTACCCATACCAAAGATGATATGAGTGTTGCTGCTGAAGGCATGATGTTGTTTTTGACGATGTATGAATTATACCAACAAAGATTTGGTTAAATTCGATACTAACTGAAATTTTGAACGGTAAGGTTGAAAATCAAAATAATCTTTTGTGGAATGTATTTGATCCGCCCATTTAAGTTGAACATGTCAACACGGGGCACCGCGTTGGTTTTACTGTACAATTACAAGTACTTACTGTCGTTCTTACTTTCATCTCCCTCCTCATCCACCACTTCCCTTCAAAGATCACTTGTCAAGATGGCAATGATAAGTGATACAGAGTAAGTCAAAAATCCCAAAGCACTCCCACTAACAACCCAGATACATCCTCCAAGCAATAAGACTATCGTCACTAAGGATATCAGACGATCCCTTAACACCAAGAATCATCTCTTTAGATCCCACATTCGCCTTGAACCCTTACATAGAAGCGTCAGGTTTATCAGATATAGATCGATGGCCAGAAATAAAACGCGCTTTAGACTCACCACCCCCAGAACATGGATTCATCTCAGACGAGGAAGGGAATCTGAACCCGAGCAGATCGTATGAAAGAGAAAGACCTAGACGAAGGGAAGGGTTTGGGAGTATCAACAAAACAGGTGGTGGTGGATTGAAATACACCCAGACTATCATGGGCGGTAAAAAAGGTGGAGCTGGGATGAGAGTCTCAGGAAAACTTGAAACTAACGGTACACGACGCCAACGAACTAATTCAGCATCCATGATGACACCTGATGAAAGGACTCCAACGAATCTCAGACCACCACCAACGATTGATAACGGTTTCTTCTCACCTGTTTCAAGACCTCGTGCCGATTCCGCTCCTATGCCATTTTTGAACCCTAACTCGAATCAAATCTCAACTAGTTTAATCACAGGTAGAGGATTAGGTTTGCAGGCTACGTTAGATACTGGTTTGTTGGAATTGGCAATGAGTTCAAGCGAAACTTCTGATCAAGCTTATGTCGATTTCGATAATGATCAGGATCAGGATAACGACATTGACGTTGATAATGATGGGGAGGACGAGATTGAAACTGAATTTGGAAACAAAGAAAGTCAATTGGATATCGGTTCTTCGATTGGTGAAAGTGCTCGACCGAGTGAAGTCAATCCTGGAATGAACGAAGAAGTGGTGGATGAAGGTAGTGATGTCGATGAGGATGATGAAGATTTACCCAGACGTCTTCCGATCCAACGATACTCAGAAGACGACAGGAGATCTTCAATTGATACTACTGAATTTGAAGAATTAAACTTTTCACCTGTCCCAATCTCCCAACCCAGAGTATCAGCTTTGACCTCCTTACTCAACAGACATATACCTCATCTAGTATCGACCGGAACAACTTTGAATACATCATCTACAAACCACCCCAACCCATTCGAATCACTCTACGCAACAGTTCAAGCTCCACCCACAATCTCGTCTCTAACTATAGAACTCTATTTCCCACATTCAGAAGAACCCAGTAAACCCCTAACAGTGAAGATCAGGAAGGACTCGACGGTGGAAGAAGTGATTGGATTCGGGTTGTACAGATTCTGGGAGGACGGTAGAGAACCTAAATTGAGTGAGGAGAGTGATGAGGATAAATTAAGTGGGGTTGGGTGGGGGTTGAGAATGGTTGAAGATGATGGAGAGGTTGATGAGGATTTTCCGCGTAGGTTAGATTCGTTATCCAAACTAACAGTCAAAAGCTTTGGATAGGGATAGTCAGATATCTAAATTCTCTTATGGTCAATTTGCGATTGTTGAAGCGACATCTGCTCAAGGTAAGTCAAAAAGTCAGTTTTACCCAACTGACATGAAGTTCGTCAAAACATCATCAAAGCCCCAACGATCCAACGTAGACCTTCGAGGGTGTTAGCCAAACCTGGTGGTTATAAACCTTCAACGAGAGGGGTACCGAACATTCCACCACCTGGTCAACCTGTTCTAGCTCGTTCATCAAGTTTCTCATCTGACGTTGGAACTTTGAAGAACGGTTTAGGTTCTTCATCGAGTAAACCTGTCTTACTAAGGGTTAGAGTGTCAGCCAGTGCAGATGTCCATTTCACAACTACCATCAGTGTGTAAGTGTAGCCCTCTGATTCATAATTACAATTGCTCACCCCGGAACAGACCTTTCGACATGTACATCGCCGATCTAACAGAGGTCCTAGTGAAAAAGAAAAGACTTCAGAATCCACCTTCAGAATGGGTCCTTTGCTTAGCAGATTTAACCATAGCTTTACCTCTAGACAGGACGGTAGCGAGTTTAGAGGGTAAACATGATTTAGCACTGGTCAAAAGACAATGGGCTTCGGAACATGGTTTGAAAGGTGATCGACGAGGTGGTGATCCGAGTGGTAAGTTGAAACGTGATTCTTGGGACATTTGGTCTAACAGGGTCGTAGCTTCGATATTCGATAAAAGAGTTTCGGAGCCTTTGTCAAACATCAAATACGGTGGTTTGGGTGATATCTCCCAAGGATATAAAGTGGGTCCATGTTCCAGTATAAGAGATATCTGTATTAAAGACATTTAGAAATACACGGTCCAAAGGAAAATCGCTATCGGTCGTCATGAACGATTACTAGTGATAGACGGAGATTACATCCATGTACGTCCATGCCATCGCTCCCGAACCTTAAAACTTAACTTGAACTTTCTTAGATAATGCCATCAGACAACAGAGCTTTCTTTGATAGTATGAAAACGACGTCTTTCCATATAACCTTGGTATCGAGTTGTAAACTTACCGGTCGGGGTGGTGGGTTCAAAATCAACGTTTGGAGAGAAGGTGGTCAGAAGAGATATGAGTTTGAGGCTGAGAATGGGAAACAGGCTGGTAAGTGGAGCGAGCGAGCGAGCGAGCGAGCTCTGGTTATACGAATATGGAATGTATGTTAATTCCTATTTTTAGCTGAAATCATCAACTCGATACGAAATTTGTAAGTCTCCATTTGATTAGGTCATTTAGGTTTAGAGGCTGACTGGATTTTTTGACTTAGAATGAAAATCTACCATTCAGAACGGACTTCGATGTTACCACCGCCTAAACGGTAGTTTTACTCTTAGGATCAGGACGATCTTGTATAAATACTTTGACGGGATGTTGTATACAGTGTATAACTGTATTATTTTGTAAATGTTGTACAAATGCATGATATCATGGTATCAATACATATCAGTGCATGAATAGAGCCGGCAGACAAGTCTAATGGATCACGATCCAAATCAAGCCTAACCAATTTGATCAGTGTCTCAAACTCCCTCAATGAACTAAAAACGACCTTACCGACATCTTCATCTCAATCTTTCCCAACGGTTTATAATCCAAAACCTCAAAATCCTCATAAACAAACCCATCAATCCCCCCGACCTCCTCTGGCGACCTCTTAAACCTCAACGTAGGGAATTCTCGTGGCGCACGTTCCAATTGAATTTTGAGTGGTTCGACGTGATCGTTGTAAACGTGTGAATCACCCATTTGGAGGATGAACTCGTGAGGTTCGGTGTTGGTTATGTACGCTATCATGTGGGTTAGGAGGGAGTAGGAGGCGATGTTGAAGGGGACGCCTAGGCCTAGATCGCAGGAGCGCTGGTACATTAGACAAGAGAGTTTGGGTTTGGTGTTAGGGGTTGAGGGGAGGGTTACGTAGAATTGACAGAACATGTGACATGGGGGGAGGGCCATCAAGTGGAGATCTAGAGTGACGGGTGTTAAGTAATGAACCAAATAGAGGAGACAAGTGTGAGATAAACATGGATTGATACAAGTCAATGAAACCCCTACTTACCAGCTGGATTCCAAGCGCTCAAAATAATTCTTCGATCCGTAGGATTATTCTTAATCTTATCAATAACTTGAGCCAACTGATCAACCCCTTTCCCCCTATAATCAGTCTCACAATCCTCATAAACAGCCCCAAAGAACCTCCATTGAAATCCATATACCGGTCCCAAATCCCCAACTCTACGATGACCAAGTCCGACCTTATCCAAATACTCTCTACTCCCGTTCCCTTCCCAAATGTTGATTCCCTTTTCAGCGAGTTTGTTGCCGTCGGTACAACCTTTGATGAACCATAACAGTTCTTCTATGACGCCACGGGTGAAAACTCTTTTGGTTGTTAGGAGGGGGAGGACGTTGTTTTGGAGTGAGAAGCGGAGGGAGGGGGGTGCGAAGAGTGCGATGGTTCCTGTTCCAGTTCGGTCGGGTCGGTTTTGACCTGTACTGATGATTTTGGTTATCAGATCGAGATATTGGTATTCCTCTAAAGGATGGGTTAATTTTCATCCTGGGTCCTGGGTCTTGGTCTTGGGTTTTGGGCCTTGGGGATGACTTCGACTCACCGTGATCTGGATTCTCTCTTGTTGAGATAGCTGTAGGCATTGTGTTGTGATGTTTAATGTGAGGATAAAGAAGTAGATGTGGTGTATCGAGTTGATTTCTTTCACACTACCAAACATTAGCAATCGCGTCGCGTACGGTGGCAGTGGCGCGTAACAGTGGCAAACACAACTTCAGTTGACTGGACTGATGAAGGTCGTAAATCGTACTCCATCCGCCTACTAATACTAAGCATATATACACAATGAGAATAAACATGAGGTATAAACTAAGATAACCAATGGAAAAAGCATGTAAATATAAATATAAAAATCAACCCAACCCGATCAAAATCAATAGTCCATCCATCCTTCCCCTAAGATTCATCCGCAACCAAACTCTTACTCAACCTCTCAACAGCCCTTGCAATCTTCCCATCCTCCCTCTCCCAAACCCTCCAAACCTCTTCATCAGCCATCCCCTTCCCCCCCTCCAAATCCAAATCCAATCCCAACCCACCCCTCATCTCGTTCTCACGCAACATACAATTAATTTTGTATCCCCTAACCCCGTTCCCATTACCGAGTTTAACCAACGAGACCAATCCCAAAGTCTCAAGATTCGAGAGTAAGTCTCGATAATCTGATTCAGAAGATGGTGGGAAAGGTGATGAATGATGTGATAAGATCTGTGTATAGGTCGTGTACAACGTTGAAGTCGTCAATGAGTTATCCACTTTGGTCGGAGTAGAATTAGGTGTTAACAATCCGTTACCGGATGAACCGTTTAATCCCTTTTGAACCCGTAGATTGAAAATCAAGATACAAAGTAAAACCATTTTACCTTGTAGCGGTACCGAACGAATTTTTCTGCCTGTCGCCGAATCGTTTCCCGTGATTGATTTAGTTCCAGCTGCAAGTTTCAGTTGTTGAGTGTAAGACGCTAAAGCTTTGATAATATGTGACAGCGAGATTTTGATTAAAACCGATTGATCGGGTTTCTTGGACCAATCGATTTCAGCCAAAGTGATAGCTGAATTCATGACACCGAGACACATTCTTAAATCACCATTTTGAGCTTCAACTTTACGACATAAAAGTTCTATAGCTTTCGAATCGACTTTAGCAGTTTCCTCTGTAGTTTGTTCAGTAGCTCTGGTGATTCTTGATGAAAGGATCGAAGTCATTTCTAATGATCCATAAGCTTTGAAGGGGAGGACGATGGGTTCGTTTTCTTTTGATAAGATTAATCTAGCACGGAGGGTGAGATCGAGGGTGTTGGAGATGGCGATGAGTTTACAGGAATTATTGGTGGGGAGTGAGAAAAGTTTACTGAGAAGATGGGAAGTTGCAGGTGGTGGAGATGACGGTGGTGGTGGTAATAGTGAATCGATTTCGTCGAGGATAATCAGACTACATCGTTAGTTATCATCCCTAAACTTTGACATACGTTTTATGACCATCAATGAAATCTCTAACTTCTTGTTCAGATCTACCGCAACCTAATTCTTCGCCGATCCTTCTCCACATGTCAACGACTTTCAAACCCATACAACCAATCTCAACAACTCTGTAACCGTCCTTGACTACCTCTCTGCCTAAAGCAGTGACCAAAGCCGTCTTACCAGTTCCAGGTGGACCGGAAACATAAATCCCAACCAAAGATTCGTTTGACAAGTAAGATCGAATAGCGGATTTCTCTTCGTCCCTGCCGATAATCTGATCGACCAAAGAACAAGTGGTGGAACTTGAAGAAAGTCTCAAGAAAGTTTTCAATCTTTTATAAGGGTTCATATTTGATTTTCCTGAACCTGAGGTGGTTTCTTCATCGTCCTCGACTGGGTGAGTAGGTGAAGATGAGGACGATGACGAGGAAGAAGAGGAACCACCACTTTTGACACGAATCATACCAAAACTCTTTCTAGTGGTCTCAACGACAACTTCAACGTTATCAACCGGTGAAGAAGGTGGTGGAGTGGGTAACGTGACTCTAGTTTTATAAACAGGTTTAGCCGTCGATTTTGAACGGGATTTAGTTGGGGTTCTATGAATATCCAAATCCATCGTCAGATCGTCTTCATCGTCTTCATCGTTCAATGCGTCGATGGGGTCTGAGGAAGAGGTCGAATCGAATGAGAAAGCGGTAGCGAATGACGGTGTTGGGGAGGGGAGTCTTGAAGTTCTCATGGATGAGATTTCAGAGAATGAATTGGAAGGTGCGAGTGATGGGTTACGAGCTATCAAGGTGTTAGCATGATACGTTAAGTAGAGTTGACTTACATCGACCTTCACTTCTTACACTAACCACACTCCCACTTCTCCCTCTCCTCGCTGAAACTCTTAATCTCTTCCTCGAACTCTCATCATCAGGTTTAGGAGGAATATTCTCTTTCCCCTTCCCGAAACGTTTCTCAAATTCGAAATCATCCTTACCGTTCCCATACCCACCTGACCCAGAAGCGATAGCTAATTTATCATAAGAAGGTATAGAAGAGCTAGATTGAGTTCTGAGTAAAACAGCAATCCCATCAGATCCTCGTGAAGGCAACGGTGAACCGTTCGATGAACCATAAGAACTGTTGGATCTACGCGTGGAGGGTGCGAACATTGAATTTGAACGTGTTAAATGATTTGAAGAGGTCGAAGTTGAAGTTACTGAACGTGTAATGACAGGTCGAACTGGTGGTGGTGGTGGTTGAAAAATGTGGGTTGGAGTGATTAAATTCCTGTTACGTGTTGGGGTGGTTGGTTCAGATCCGTCACCATTGTCATTGCTATTGACAGTGACATTGTCAGATGACGTTGTGGTTGTCGTTGTACGTGTACGTTTACTTGGAGCCATGGTGGTTTTTGCTTTGGATATGGATACGGAACGACTGCGTGAATCGATATCCAAGTTACAGTTACGGAAACTGAGAAATCAAAATCGCGTCGAGGATTGGGGTTGGGATTGTGTTGGAGTTTCAAGTGGTGTGTATGTGTCTGTATGAAGATTGATGTGAGAAAGAGGAATAGATGTGTTGGTGTAAAAGTGATAAGTATTATATATCAACCCTTAAGAAATACTATACTATATATTATATATACCAAGGGAAGGTAATGTGCGATGTGAAGTGTCAAGAGCAATAAACGTAAAGAGGCGTCAAGAAAAGCAAGTCGCGTCAAGCCAGTGTGGCACCTGGACTGCCACTTTCACTTCCCCTACAACGCACGCCCAACATCCACCTCACCACCAAGTCCAAATCTGACCTTATCTCCCTCACCCAACCACTTCCCATCAACATACTTGGATTTAATATAATCAGATATATCCCTAATCATAAATCAGTAAATGCAGTCCATATAATACAGTTACACCCACTCATCATTAGGTAAAACGTTATCAGGTTTCAAACTCTCCCAAATCAAATTAGATTTTTCGTTACCCCATTTCTGAGCTAGGTAGATTGAATCGACTGACCAAATATCTAAATCCACTGATCTGGGTTTTGAGATATGAGTACCGAGACTACGATGCTGGTGAAGTTTTCAGTTTGCAATTCACGATCTCGTCAACGACCAACTCACCACACCACAACATCTTATACACAAGAAAGCAACCATCGGAACTCCACGCAGACCTGACTCTATCAGTCTCCCCCAAACCCAAAATAACTCACTTAACGTAGCCCATCGACTACTTTTCATTCCTTTCCCACAATCCGCGCATCTATCGTTCCCAGGTATCTCCGCTATCCGTCTCAACATTTCCATGTCAACCTCTGCAGAATCAACATGCTTCTTGCCGTTCTGACCTCCAGTCAATCTCTCCAAAGCCTCAGAATGCACTTGTCGAGCTTTCGTCGTTTGTTCTATCCCTGCCATTTCCAAGACCCGTTTCTCGATTTCCGCATCGGCCGATTCTTCAAACCATGAATTCCGATTTGGACGATCACGCTCACGATCTAATCGTGAAGATGAAGGTGAAGGGTTGTTGGATTGTTGTTGACTAGACGTCGGTGTCGTCCGTCCATCCGAATTACTTATCGAAGGTGTAGTTGAACTTCTTGACGTCGATCGAATTGGTTTAGGAATATCCAAAGTCCGTTGTGAAGTGACGTTGTTAACCACCGATGACCATTTCTCGCCAACAGCTTCAGTAGATTGTTTGAACGCTTTTTTAAAACTTGTTTTTCGACTTCGTTTACCAAACCCAATATCGTTGTTGAAGATGTTGTTGTCATTTGTCTTTGAAGGTGGCGGCATACTTCTTCGATTTGGTGTACCTAAACCTTCAACCTGAAGTCTTGTTGAAGGTATCGGTAAACCTAAACCTATCCTGTTATTGAAATTTAACCCAATTTTACTTCGAGCTGGAAGAGCGTGATCGTCAAGTGATCCCGAAACCGTTCTTAATTTGGACGTATCAAATGTTCTAACTGACGACGTTCCGTTGATGCAAGATTCGATGGCGTTGCAGATAGCATAAACCCAAGTTTTCATTTCAGATTCCGATGTTGCTTGATATAGTCGTCTCCCCTGTGAAGGAGTTACAATTTCAAACACTGCTTGTCAGCCGACGTCCCATTTTGGATACATACCAAAACGTCGATCAGTCCCTCTGCCCTCTCGTACACTAGCGAATTTAAGATCGATAACCGCATGTGCAGTTTCAGGTTTACCTAAACCAGAATCTCGGTATTCATAAATCCTAGAATGTTCCAAGACAACCCAGAATTCTGTCGTCAGTATTTGATTTAAGACCCGACTCACTCTCCCATTTCCCTTTGTTACCACCTTTACTTAAACCTTCCCAACTTCCCGCTCCCCAGAGTACACCTTCTTTCTTCCTTCCGACCTCCTCCCTGAGCTCGTCTTCATCGCCACCACCGTTCATCCCACCCACACCACCAACACCTACATGCTGCTTCTTAGCCGGAGATTCAATGACCACATCAAGCGTTGATCCATTCATTCGATGAACCTCCCCATTATCAGTATCGCTATCATCAAGAACGAAAGGTGATCGGTAATCATATTCGCCATCTCTAGTAACCTGTATCGAATGTCTTGAAGTTAAATTCGGTCTGGAAGGGGTTTCAGGTAACGGCGGAGGAGAAGTTAAAAACGCATGTTTGAGATCAGGCATTGAAATTTTCTTTTTCGGTTCGTCGTTCAGATTCACCGTTTGAATCACTTTGCTGGATCTACGATCACCGCCATCGAAACTTAATCGACTTCTATTTGAGGGTGCAGATTTGAGAGCTAACCTGTCGATATCCAATGAACGTGAACTACCAGAAGACGAGAGCATATCACGTAAACGACCTCCAACGGATTTATGGATCTTATGAGTTTTAAGTCGTTTGCCATCCAATACTGCCGAGATTGGTGTTGGGGGTATGTCATCTGTTGAATCACTTTCCACACCTTCAAGTTTTGCTTGTTTCGACTTGCAATCTTCTTCGATTAATGCAGTTTGTTTATCCCTACCTTCCCAAGAAGACATCAGATTGGATCGAATTGTACCAAGTTGAGTTAACGATTTTGAGAGATTCTGTTTAAGTTCGTCAGGTGATGATTCGTCTGGTCGAGGGGTATCATCTGTTGAAATCCTTTCTCCAATTATACTTTCAGCCCAACCGTACAACCCAACCAATAAATCTAAACATCCAACGGAACTTGGTGGAACTGAATTCAACAAAGTTGAATGATGGTTGTAACGTGCCAAGTCGAATTGAGCTGATCTGGACGCTTGAGCCAAATCTGAAATCGTCGATTGATTCCTGGAACCTGAAGACGTTGATTGAGGTATCGTTAAGGTTGAAGAGGAAGCTGCAGATTGTGGACTTAGGTAGAGTGACGTTTGGTTGTAAAATTGTTTAGCGGTCGCCTGCGATCATCAATTAATAGGTCGTAAACAACCAATCTCAAATGAGCCTACCTCAAATCTACCTTGCGCATGACCACCAGCCAAACCTTGCCGTTTCAATTCAGATCTAACATTCCTTAAACCTTGATCTACCAAAGCCTCCAAACATTCTTTCTCCCGTTTCCGTCTATCCTTCCCAAATTTCTTTATACCCCTTTCATCCCAAACGCCCCCACCAGCACCCTCATCAAAGATATCATAAGAATTCTCAAGATATTTACCTAGATCGTTTAACCCGTCAAACAAATCTTCTTCGGCTTTGTCGAGTTGATCGAGGATACTTAGGACGATTGAGGAGGAGGTTTGGACTGATTTGATTAGTCTTTTCAGAGTCGTGGCGCTGTGTTCTAGCGATGCGAATGTTGCTCTTAGGAGTAATGAATCCGGGAGGGGGTTTAGGGGTATGATGGGTTCTTTTTCTGGTTGAGGTGGAGTGTTGAAGGTAATTGTTGTTGGTGGGAGTTTCGATGAACTTGGGCGGGGTTGAGGTTTGGGTTGAGGATTAACTTTGGGTTCTGGTTGATCGATTTTAGGTGGACTTTCCATTGCTGCTAGTGGGAAAGCGAGAGGTGAAGTCTGGATTGGTAGAGGTAGAGTAGGGGGATCATCGCTGTGAGTAGTGGGTACAGACATCGGGGAGGTGGAGATGTATGTGGAAATAGATGTAGATTCAAGAGTCTAACCTTGAGAGTGAAACTCTAAGCACGCGCAACAATACAATAACAATCAAAATGACGTGTATTTATTTTACCAAAGATAAAAGTTGAATTTACCAGAGTCATCCACAAGATTCTATCCAGACATCCATCCAGATTGTATATCGAAATATATAAGTATAAGTAAAGTACAAGAAGACGTGGAAGTCAATCAATCATCTATCTAACAACACTTATATCCTATCCAACAAAAATCATCTCACAACATGTCATTCGACGCAGAAACAGCAGGTAACGCCGCAGAAATAGAAATGCAATTCGCTGTAAAAACAGTAGAACATTTAGAGGTAAGCTCCCACACAACACAATACGATGGACAAAAAGCTAAAATATATCCCATAGGCATACGAGAAAATAATAACATCAATCCCACCAAGTAAACTAAAACTTACAGCGTAAGTTCCGTTCAAATAAATTTACAGTGGCAAAAAAGCTGAAAGGATCAATCTAATCAGGATGGACGACGAGATCCATGCCCATCTACTTGAAATTTTTCCTGAATACAAATTCGAAGCTGCTCTCAAAGAAATCGATGAAGATGCAATGAAATCAGCTGGTGGTAAAGATAGATGGAGGAGTTTCATCATGAAAGTGAGTATTGAATCTACTGGTTATATATAACAAATCTAATCGTTACTCCAGTACGAGAAAACATTGACAGATTATAATTTCGGTACATTGATCAGAAAAGATGCTTCGAGACTTTATGGTGAAGATAATACTATCTTAGTTACTAGAGTTCAATTTTTCGCTTTGGAGGTGAGCTTCAACTTTCTCCCGTGGTAGGTTATAGCTGACATGAATCGTCATAGATTGCAAGGAATAGAGCTGGACTCAATGACAAAGTGTACCAAGAAGCTCAAGATGCTAAGAAAGCTAGCTCGTGACGCAATGCATAGAATCTGAAGTTTAGTCTGGTCATGAGAGCGGTGTCATGAAATAGTTTGTTACTGACCGTAATCATCAGAAGCCTATTACGTCAAACTCACCGTAAAGTCGAAGCAGTAATACATCATTCGTCGCAAGTCCAACGCCTTCCTGAAGACCGCCAGAACACGCTAGAAGAAAGACCTCCTTATCCCGAAGTACTTCTGGCGAAGAAATCACACGGAAATCCAACGACGGCTTACTAATATATGAAGATTGCTGCTACACCCTTTGATTCAATAGATGTTTCTAGATTGGCATCCTTTCAGAAAATCCAGTGGAGTTTGAATCGATCAGAGTCCTATATCCCAACATGAAAACACATTTTGTCTTCGCCACCCATTTGTCATTTCACAATAACACCCAACATCATCCCAGAACACAAGCTATAATGACAACTCCCTTCTTATCGAATTTCGCTTTCGACGGTCCACCTCTCATGCCAAACACGTTCCTCACCAACGACATCATCGACACCTCACTGAATTACGATTCGTTACAATTCCTCGACTCTGAATTACCAACTTTATCGATCGTCGAACCGAGATATCAAAGTTTATCTCCAGTGGTTGACCTGTTGGAATCCTTAGCTGCAGATCGGTACTCCTCCGACTATCTATCTAACACTCTTCCCGATGATACTGGATTTTATTCTGATGGACGTTCAACTTTTTCTTCCGCAGATACATTGAACGAAGGTGATTCTGACTGGGGTGAAATGGGTTTTGATATCACTAATTTTGATGGGTCTGGTTTAAATCAGTGGGTTCATCATATCGTTAGTTTACTGACACCCTACAGCCTGTATCCAACAAGTCAAGCTACCCGGAGTCCTGTTGAATCGGATTCTTTAGACAGTTCGAATCCTTACAGGCAAGTGTTTTTGGATATTTGTCCGCTATGAAATCTAACACAATCTGTCAGTTATGGATACAATCTATATCACGCTGCAAACCCTTCAATTACCAACCAATTGTCGAACGACGGCATATCAAATCCAAGTGTTGTAACTCACTTTCCTTCTCTAACGTAAGTCTTCCGTACAGTCACCTCTCCACATCGCTGACGTAGGTTAGAACAACGATATCCACTAATGCGGAACCTATACACAAGATTCGTCGAAAACCAGTACCAATTTATGAACCGACTGCACCCAGAACTAAATTCGATGATTTCAACAGTCTTCTGCCAGATAGCCAATTGATTGGTCAGAATTCAAGAAAAGCTGGTAAAACCCATATCCTGTCAACAGCAATCTCTTCTCTATGGAATATTATTCGACCCCGTGAAGCCGCAAAGGTCAAAAACAAATCAACGAACGTTAACGTTAAATCAAATATTCGTTTATTCCCATGTTTTAGAAAAGGCTCTGACGACGAAATCCAAGATGATTCAACCAGAGAATACGTCGGTGACACATTCGTCGAAGACTCCTACACGACCTTCAACACTATTCAAGAACCCACCAACTCTCAACTCTCAGAAGATGATCTATTGACATACAACGCGCTAGTAGGTGATCCAGACAGACCAGACGACGTAGCAGCCTACCTAAAATATCTTGATGAGCAAATATCACTCATCCAACAGCTCGAAGATTCAAAGGCTGCATTTGAGGTGGCTAGGGTGTCATTGGATGGTCGATATTATGATAATGATGTGGCGACGGTTTTGTCGGATCAGGACAGGTTATGGAATGTGGCTATGGTTGGTGAATCTGACGGTGGGAATCGGAGTTTGGATTTGGAAGGGTTCGCTCGTGCTACCATGATGGTTCCTGATTGGATTGATTGAGTATTGAGGGATCATGGGTGGTTTATTGATTGTACTCACATTTTGTATATAGCACTCCATAGAATTGTTTTGCGTGCTGCATTAGATATAAATTGTGTGTTACTGTCTTATCTGTAAACGATCACAAGCAACCGTCCATTGTTGTTATAGCTGTTTTATCTCTGTCATCCTTTCACTAAAGTCCGGTCAAAGTGGAGCTCAGCTCAAGAAAACAATGATTTTCAATACTACTTTCGAATCATTACTCGAAAACAATAGCAAGTTGTATCCAACTCAATTCGATATTTCTTCAACTAGAACCAAACCAACTTGATTACCCATGGGCAATCAACCATTCATCGAAAACATTTTCGACCCATCATTCCAATTCGGAAGGAGTGAAGCCGATCTAGACAGTGAATTGACATTCGAATATCCAATCCATCCTATCTACGATGACGAACATTCGACCAACCTCTACTCGGGTTTTCAAAGCGTGAAAAGTAGTGTGCCGAATATCACTGTTCTCAAAGATCGATCGCCACTTTCTGCGTTTATTGGTGATATCTCTGATGATTATGATTCTAGTGATGATGATTTTGATGAGGATGATGGAGGGGACTTGCTGAGCGATTTCTCCCAGAGTTCTGTCGGAAGGAATTCCATCGGTGATTCCTCGGAGGATGAGGATGGTTTGACTTCAGATTCCTACTCTGATGGTGAAGATATCGAAGACTCAGGCGATGAGATATCGACTAAAGCTGGGGTTGGTACAAGGTGAACCAAACTCTCATTCCAATCATATCAGGTTTCTAACCATGGTGAAATGCAGGTTATCTCCTATTCAGGAATATTATTCTGATGATTCCGGTCGTTCTGATCAAGAAGATTTCGATTACGATACGGATGAATCAGAACTTATGAGGTAAGGATCAAGAGTACTTCGCTTCCACATGCATAGCTGAATCATTTTTATATAGTTATGCGTCAGGTTTATCTTCCAACTTGGACGAACCTAGTTTGGAACAACCTGGACAGCGATATTTTGTTGTAGATGACGAACAACACGGAACGTATAGTAGTGTAGAGTGAGTAGCATTCCTGCTGTAAAAGCTTCAATACATGATCAGTAAGACTGACATCATTTCAGAACACCAAATTCCAACCTCCCTGAATCAGAAAGTAATACCCCCATTACTCGAAGGAAAAGTAATATCTTCGCAGATACAATATCAAGTGTCATGTCAAAGTTCACTCGCAAACACGACCATCCATCCAGTCGATCATCACAATCCAGAAGTTCATTTTACAGTCGACACCGACCCAGATTTCATTGGAACACCAAAACAAATGATGAAAACAAAAGTAGTCTAAGTCTAAGTGGAAATGCAGGTTCCTCATGTTCAACAAATTCGAATTCATCCATCTTTTCCCAACTTGGTAACATGTTACGAAGACGACGACAGAAGTTGCACGATTACACCAGAAAACCCCGTATCAAGCATGAAACAAGGTCTTCAATCTCGACTTCATCTGAACCGTACACTCGACATAGCGATAGTAGACGGTCATCAAACTATCAACCATCAATCTCATCCTATTTAAGCGACTACATGCGAAAAAAGAAAAACCTATACAGAGATCATCAAGACGAAAGATTGGCTTATAAATATGCTGAAGACAATTTCAGTCGTAAAAATAGTCATCGATACGGTATTGGAGCGAGAACTAGAACTAAAACGTTTGCCGAAAACGATCAAGAGATCTTATTTTTAGAATGTGAACTGAGGAATCAGAAACGGGCATTTGTAGAACTCGTTGATCGGATAGCTTCTGAATGTTCGGAGAGTGGACTGAGGGCTCTGACATCGTGCTTGGAAGGTTTGTAGCTTTTTTGTTTGATATACAGGTTTACAGATGAGTAATGCAGTAACTAGAGTGTAAACTTTCCAACCTATCATGAGTTTCTGTCCAATGGTAAGGCTACTCGACATTAGAACAGCTGTTGAGCTGCGTACACATTGCCATAAAACCATCGTAATTCACTTAGAAAACAGACATTTCACTAGAGAGTTTCATCCCATCAAACCAGATATGATCAATGGAGGATCTGAAAGCAACGAAATCCTGTGATTGAAAGGAGTTTCGTTGTTCTTGTTGTCGTTTCACGTTAAAGTCAAGTACTCAAATCGGATCATGAATCAAATCACATCGCTTCCAACAACGATTTCCAAAACTGTACGTCAATTTCCAATCGTGTCAACATTACACCAATCCCTGGATACAAATTCCAATTCTTCAATGGTTCAAGGCATGAAAGATTGATTCACCATGCATTTCTCAACCTCATCTTTTAACACTACCAAATCCTTGATCAAATCTTGTCTGGAAAAATTTCGCCATCACACATTCTCCCATGTATCCAGCTTTCCTCGCTCCACACGCTATCCACTATCTTCAAGGAACAACTCATCCACCGACGAACTGCATGTTTTCAGAGACGCTTACAAAAAGCACATCGATGAATCTGATTATGATTCGGACACTGATTCGTTATGGTTGTCCTTTGATGAGAAATCTTCCAGGTAAGTAATGTTCCTGTACCACATGCTGTATCATCTCTAATCCAATATCTCTCTGCCAGCTATACTCCGTCAATAAAATCCTACGTCGACAACCATTTCAATCGAAAATCTAGTATCGATTGTTCATTGAACCCCTCCTACCTGAAGAGCAATGAAATCAGGAAATCAAGGTGTTTCGCCTCAACCCAACTATCCAGATTAAACAGTAAAATACAAACTCTGTATTCGGGACTGAAGAATCTTCGCCGTCGTACCTTATCGAGTGGTGGATCGGAAATCTCGGTCACTAGGACTGGAACCAGCCTTTATGCTGTCCAATCGGTATCTCAAACAGAACTAGAATCTACTACAGGCTGTTCATTCGATACTCCCTCCGCTGAAGCGCCCGACTCAAACACCAATTCCAGTTTCAAGAGTAGGATCAAGGCGTTATTTCCAAAAAAAGCGAAGAAAAATTCACTACCTTCCAAGTCAAGTACTATATCAACTTGCTCTGTCCCTAAGGGATCCATGTGGGCGCCAACAGATGTTACACCACTCGACTCCACTCCAACCAATTCTTCTTACATTTCATCCAGAAGACTAAACGACAGGTTTTCAATGTTCTCAACTTACGATCGCGTGAAAAGTGGTTTATCAAGTATCATGACGAAAATCACTGGTTTAGGGAAAAAAACTCCGGGAAGTAATGTCCAATGTCAGTATGGCTACTTCCATATCAAATTCTATCTGTTCGTCAAACTTTTGCTTCAACGTCTCACAAGATGGTCTAGATCGTCCTGATTACGACGAGGAAGATCTTTCTTACAATAACGATGGAAATTATAGATATAATGATTATAGTGATGAATTTAGGTCGAGGGGAATCAACCATAGGAAGAGTTATCATTCTGGTTTTAACGGAAGTTTACTGGGGAAAATTCCGGAATGATATGAGTTTACTGCAGACTGGTAGATGGAATGACATAGTACGACCCTCTGTGGTCGACTGGAGAAAGATTTCGCTGGGTCAGAATCACCGTGTTGTCGGAAAGTTGGAGGTCAATATCGTAGTTAGCATAATTAACACCTGGATGGTAGACTACTCATTACAATGGAAGGTATGTAGGAGTATACGGTATGGTGTACTCGTCTGTAACGACTGTGGCGTGCCACATTCATGATTTTATGAATTTAGAAGCCGAACGCAGGAAGACTACGTTGGTGTATGAAACAAGCTGCAGCTAAAGATGAATAGAAAAACCTCTTCTAAAATTCCCATTTCTTCAAACAACGCCATCTACACTGACAAACACAGTTCGACGTGATTAATCAATCATTATGGACAATTCCAACGACTTCGCCCCGGAATATTCACAACATTGCACTTCACATTCAATTTCGACGCGTCCACTGGTAGAACTCGAAGGGTCAACCGACTATTCTGAGAGAAGACTATGGTAAGCTAAATAATACTTTGGTCTTCTTGTCTCACTGACCTGAACATAGGTCAAGGTATCAGGCAGCTCACCATTCCCAATCAGCTTACAATTCCACCGAAGTAGATTGCGCGAATCCAATCGAACGTCGATCTTCCATCCATAGAACAGTCCAGTCTGTACATTTGTTGGTTAACCAGAAGATTTGGAAGTTTCGGGTCATGCTTCGCTCGGCTAGAACCAGTTTTGATACCCACCTCAGTAAGAGATCACGGTCACGGGAAGATGAAGAAATTTGAGAAGGGAAGGTGAAGAGGATATCATGGACCTTGTAAAACTTCTGTTTTTTATAGTATTAATGATCAACAACAAGTAACCATATACTTTCATCTGGAAGGGCATTGCACTCTACTCTTGATCCAAGGCTTTGCTAAGTCATCGTTCAAGCTGAGCTTACTTTTTGGAGTTTTAAAATGAGCTGCATGTCAAATATCAAATCACTCCACTTTTCATCTATTCTCATCCTTTGTCTTTGTCACACTCAACAAGAAGGCTCTAGATAACAAGCTGGAAAGCAGATAAGGGATTGATAAAACTATTGAAAACTCTTTCATTCGTACTATCATCTCCACAACAAGCATTCTGGACCAATACTGTTCCAGCAGTATGACAGACTTCACAGACACACGCATCAAATCCCTCGATGAGACATCAGTGGCAAGTGACAATCTCTCGTATCGGTCTTTCCCCACCCCCCAAACCCTTGATATAGTCACTCCCTGCCCAATCAAAAGTGAAGACCCATCCCCAGTTGGATATTTCGATTATCCAACACCAATGGATTACTTCCTGATGAAACCAAGCTCAACCACTCAACAAGAAAGAGGTTCGATGCAAACGCAGATCAACGATGGTAGAGCTGAAAGTCTGAAATCAGGTGACACTCAAATGAATCTGACGTATGATGAGGAAAGTGATTTGGACGAGACAAGAACGCTATCAACAAGAGTTCCCGACCCGGGAAGTCATCAGTTTACCTTATTTGACTTCTTTCAGGGGAAGGACGAAACGGATTATGATTTTTTCGTGAGACTCGCAGAGTTTAGAGAACAACTTCGGTGTCCTGGTGCTGGTAGTGCTGATTGAGGAAAAGTCGTAGAGGAGGTTGACGGGGGTTGTGATAGAGTTTTGGGTTTGTAAGTTCATTCTTCTGTACCACTTTTATCTTGATCAGGATAGCTGACACTCATACAGGGGGAATGTGGATGTTGGGGGCTCTATTCAATATCATTATCAATTTCAAAGAGAAACCTCGAATTCGAACAAGCCCGTATCGAACCAAAACTTGTCGAGCGATGAAACAAAAAATCCTCATTTTGAGGACAACACAAAGTCAATACCAAGAAATAGGTCATCAGAATCACTTCCGAGTTCAATTTCGAAAAGATTCAAATCAACATGTTCCAAATTCCATCGGGTGTTCGAAAATTTCCAGAAAGAACTATCTTCTCTACACGATCGGTTGGCTTCCTTGTTAGGCTTTGATACTGAAAAGAATGAAATGAGTGGACTGACTGATGCGGAATGGTCGACGGTTAAGAAATGTCGTAGAGAGGTTCAAGCTCTGAGAACGAAGATTGGAAAGACGGGGGTACCTCATCCGTTGTCTGTTTTAGAGGAAGGTTTAGGCGATTAACTGGTTTAGGTATTTGTACCGATTTGGTGTCATGATATCAAAGAATTTGCTTGACACATCGTCGGATATACAGATACTGTTTACTCTAGGCGTTGGACGTGCTACATACTGTATATCATTTAACAATAAGTGCAAGCAGGAGCAGGACCCGAAATAGCCATCAATCTACAGTATCATAGATTTCTGCTCAGTGCCTCGTGATAAACCAACCACCTTTGACATTTCTCCTTTTTGCGAAATCTAAGACGAATGAATGGATGATTCTCAATGTAAAGTGCTAAAACATTTCTACTTTTAATAATCCTTTCAAGCGGACCTCGTATTGTTATATTCAACTTTTTGATAATTCAGTAATGCGCTTGAAATCTTACTTTTCAAACGATACATCCCGGTCCAGAATCAAGCGTACAAACCAATTCCATAGTCGAGATGCAATCAGCAGCAGGTGAGGTTTAGTACAGCCTTTTCATTTCACCCTCTTGAGCTCACGCTAATCCCATAGAAACCTCCAATTCCCAACCCGAAACCGATTATGAAGCGTTTATCCGTCTAACTCGTGAACATGATGAAGCCTCCAGGTGAGTCTTGATCCAGTGTGTATAGACGTTTTGTCTCTTATTGCCCAATCTCCCTCCGAAGTAACAATAGACACCAACGAGTTGACAGCCACACAAAGTCCGAATCCTCTTCTGAAGAAATAGTTCTCGATAGATGGACAAGAAACGTACACTCAACGAAAACGAAAAAGAAAGAAAAGTCCAAGGGTCGTAGATCCAGATTACGGGATTATACACGTCTCCGGTACTTTGAAATAAGGGAGGCTATGTTCAGTAAAAGTCAACGAAGACATGCAATGCAAAATCCTCCAACCAATAGTCCTCCAACGTCTACGAACCTTATTGGAAACGTTCCCAAAGAACCTCCGACTACGTCATCTCAGCAGAAGGACGAAGTTCGACCTCATGTCCACTCAAATGGTCGTAAGAAGTCCCCACAAGAAGAAGACGCTGTTAGTGGTTTCAGTATCGAGCCCCCTAGTTCTTTGGTGAGTGCGATCACTGAACGTAGTAGTCTGGACGATGAAGTTTCTTGGAGTACCACATTGAGACGTTGGAGGTGGTAGTAGAGATGATCGGGTTAGGGAGGCAGTGAAAGGAGAGATTGATCTTTGATGTATTGACTATGCTACATTTCTGACACGAAAGACTTGATAGTCGTTCTCAATCCTTCACCGGAAATCAACAGCAGAAGTGCGTTTATCAATGCATGCCGTGTAGCAGATTATAAGTCTATTTTCTAATCTTGATCGGTATCAAGGGGTATGACGAGTATGGATATAAGATCGTTCCCTATGTAATATGACGATAATATTAGTTTTGATTAGATATGATCAAGCTCGAACCATGTCGACCGCTTTGCGTAGTTGTTCCAAAAAGATGAACATGCAGATGGTGTTGGGTGTTAATCGAACTGTTTCGATCAGTACAGGGTATGAATATCCGTGAAAACACTTACTCCAAGCTGGTAACCATCCCTTGAACAAGAATCGAGGACCTGATCTGATCAGCACGATCCTCATTCCAAACAAAATTCAAACTCACCCTCCTTTTTGAAACTATCAACCAACAACCCAAGTGGACCTTGACCACCAGCCCCAGCTTTCATATTCATCACACGACTTTTGACGACATCAGCAGGTGCACAGATGGTAGTAGCGACAGTTCCAGCTGCTGCCGAAGCTACAAAATGTAAAGGCATTCCTTCGGACATGAGTGAATTGGAAAGGAGCAGGTCTTTGAAGAAATCGTAAGAAACTAGTTGTGAAGCGTTCATGAGGATTGCACGAATCTGTTCAGTCAGTTAACGAATCCGCTTTACAAGACTTACGGTATTAGGAGCCAAGCCTCTGGCTAAACTTGCTGGACCTTCTTCTTTCACCATCCTGTAAACCCCGTTCAAAGCATTCTTATATCTGACCTGCTGTTCAACAGGTTTAGTAGGATCGGCAACCATCCTAACCAAGATGATATCTAACGTTAGGTTCTGAATTTCACATAAACTCACCGGCAGGATTACCAGCAAGACCACCTAAAGCACCAGCGGTACTTGCGCACAAGACCAATTCGCCCGTTGATAATTTTCTTGTCCCTATAAAATCAGTGTTTACAGCTTGGTGACCACGTACCCTGCTGTGACATGGTGTTCTTCATCATATCATATGCCCCTAATCTCGTAACAGAATAAGTCATTTGACGCAATATAGATGCAGTAAGACCAGTGTATAATCCGCGAATACCTGAAACACATTAATTCGACTCGACTCGTTACTTACCATTCTGACTCAAGGTGTCTTTAACGGCATTCACTAATGTAGTTTTCGTTGCAGATGTTTGCATTCGTCTAAAAAGTTTAGTTTTCAGTTGGTCGTTCTCGTACGTACACTCTCATTACATCCAATGGATGCGTGCAACAAGCAGCCACTGGATTTTTGTTAGTATAGCTTGGTAAATGGTGAGACCGTACTCACTGGAAGCAGCGGCACCTGAACAACATGAAGAATAGATTATGAAGAAATAGTAGAAAATAGGTTAGACATTGTCAGCGTTAACCAACCAAAAATGGGATAAAAGTCACCTCCAAGCCTGAATGAAAGTCAGTAACCTTATCAAATATACTTCAAAGGCCACATACCAGAATGGATATTTCTTTCCAGGTGTCGACATGGTAATATAAACAGAGAAGAGAAGAGTCTAGGTGGTGATCGAATACAAGACGTTGCTGTTGATTGAGAAGTGAAAATAAATTGAAAAGAAATAAGGAATTCGGTGAAATTAACATTCGGGAATGGCCGACTGAAATTCGAAAATAATTTTGGGATTATCGAATTTTGTAAACACCACCGGACATTGGAGTTTGTCCGTCCGCCCTATCATCCAGGACACAAGAGATCCACAAGGTAAGTATTCACACAAATCCAATTCAAAATGAGTCTATCTTACATCCATGATACAGCTCTACCAATCCTCTTATCACCCATCCATCCAAATTTCCCAATAGCACCAATAGATCTCTTCGGTGCCATACGTCTAAGTTGTGTAGTAGACTGGATAGCCAGGGGAATCTTTGATCCACCACCTTCATTACACGATGCCCCGCAAGAAATCGTTGATTTAGCTGTTGTTGGTGAGACCGAGAAAGCGTTAACCAAGAGTCGGGCTCAGAAAGGGAGAGCTAGTGCTTTACAAGAATGTTTTGGGATTTTGGTGGTCGTTTTTGGTGGAGAGACTTTTTTAGGTTGGTTGATTGATTCGATGGGAATTCTGGACTCATGATTCACCGTTTAGCTGTCGTCACTGGAGCAACACCTTCATGGATGTTGTCATTCAAAATTCCATTACTTTTCACTCTAACCCGTATGTCCACAGCGGGAATCAATACTAACGCCATAGACTTGATAATGACTCGAACTCCCCTTCGAACCTTGATCCCCGAAAAACCCACCCTGTCTCAAGAACTAATCCTAGCCTTACCAGACGCAATAGGTCGTACCCTCCTCTTAACCAAATTCTCCATCCTCCCAATCCTAAATTCAACACCCGGAACCCTACCCGCAACACCATCAACCCTCCTCTTAACCCCTTTCATCCTAGCTGTCCCCTTCGCATCATTGATCTTCACTACCACTTCCTTCTTCTCCCCAAAACCCAAATTGGACACTCCAGCTGAACTCAAGAAAGATGGTTGGAAATTAGTTGATTTCTGGATACCCCTGGTTCTACCATCCCTATTTTTGGTGTTAATTGGACCAGTCGAAGGATGGTCTTTCGGCTTATCATCTGTTGTCGATCATCTGCGGTCATTTGGTTTAAATGGTTTTGAAAAATATCATAGATTTTCTGAGGGGGAGGCGATGGTTATTTGTTTCTTATTTTGTTGGGCTGTTTTTACGGCTAAGGTGGTTTACAATTTAGGTAGTACGAGGGAAGCTTGGATTGGGATGATGGGTGGGAAAATTCCTGGGAGGAAGATCAAGACGGCTTAGTGGGTTGTTTCAAAAACGTAGAATTAGAATCAACTCATGTAAGAAACTACATATTTGTATCCATCCTTCACACCCAAATTCCAATCAAGAGTAGCTCAATTTAAGGGAACCCAAGCGTCTTCTTGATAGCAGGTAAAAGAGTTTTCCTAGATCAATCAGTAACCCCCCAAAAAAGTCAAAACCCACTTCCATTGTTCACGACACTATCAACCCAACATCAACACTAATCTATGTCCCATTAAATTTGAAGATGTTACTCACCTGCTGAGCAGTCTTTTCATCTACAGCCCTCTCCCAATCCTTTTCACCGTTCTTAACAACGTGATCGAAGAGTTTAGCTTTCTGCTCTAAACTCCAGGTACCTGGACCAGTGGGTGTTTTAATGACATTTTTCGATTGTTTGGATATGCCTGGTTCTTTCTTCGGGGTTACTGGGGTATGTGAGCGATGTGCTGGCATCATGTGATGTTTGGGAATTATGGGGTGAGAAGAGAAATCGTTTGATGGACAAATGGGATTGACGTTGTCAAGGTAGGGAAGTAAATCGTCTGTGCTTGATTGTAGCCCCATTAGGTAGGATCATCATCTTAAGGAGATTGCAGTGCATATGTGGATACATGACATCTTAGCTTCATCAAAGAAACAAGAATACCACAAGTTGAATAATGAAGAACAGGTCTTGATTCAAGATTGATGATGAAATGAGCAAATCCATCTCAACCAGAATATATGTACAACGTCTGTATGTCTACTCCACGATCTTTCCAACTGGTTGCACGATCATTGCAACCCGCTGGTCTTCTTAATCATGGGAAGTAAGATCCTCCTACTAAAATCAGTAACCAAAAGAAACCACCGAAAAGAAAAAAAAAACATACTTCCATTGCTCTCTACACTAAAAGAGAATTAGTTCACGTCATCACCAACAGACAACTCTCGTTGTACCACAAATCCAGTACACTAGCTCAGACTCACTTGTTGAGTAGATTTCCCAGGAACCGCAATATCCCATTTCCCTTCACCGTGCTTAACGACATGATTGAACAGAATGATTTTATCTGATTGACTCCAAGATTTAGGTGAATCTGATGATGGGTTGTTGGATATCTTGGTTTTGGCTGGGGTGGTTCTTTCTGCTGGCATTTCGGGTATAATTCGTAGGCAATATGATATGGTTTCTTAGGATTGGCTTATTGTTATGTCTGTAATATTGGACGTTATGGAATAACTATGACTGTAGAAAACAAGATTTGATGGTAGTCATCTCAGTTGCATACATCACCAATACAGAACCTGACAACACTTCAACGATCATGAAAGCCCAACAGTCTTTCGAATAAATGGTAACAAAGTTTTCCTGTATCGTCAATAAACACCGAATATCATCAACGAGAAGACAGAACATACTTCCATTGATCACGACACTACGTGACATCAGTGAAAGCAAAATCAACCGACATACCTGCTTCCCACTTTTCCCAGGGACGGCGATCTCCCAATTCCTCTCACCGTTCAGGATGACATGATTGAACAAAGCTGTTTTTTGGGCTTGGGTCCATGAACCCGGTCCTGTGGATGTGGATGGCTTTGAATCGGGTTTGGGTTCTTGGGTTGATGACATGAGGGAATGAGTGGATGTCTTGGAATGATCATTGGTGATCTCAGGTCTGAGTGGTTAAGGGTCGGTTGTCATGGCGATCAAGTGTGCTCGTGCTTTGCTGATCAGTGTAGATCATCTCAACAGTAGACATCATTTACGATTCAAGACTCAGAGGAGTTTCAAATGCCACTATATATATGATTTGACGTCGAAACTTACGTTACGCGTTCAAAGGTACAAACACCAAACCAAAACATCCAATCGGCCGCGAAGAAGCGAAACGCGTTAAGGGTTATTTATAGCTCAAGGGAAAAGTGACGTTAGGAGTGAATTGATATTTAGCAGTCAGATGTCGTGTGATCTCGTAGTACTTATGTTTGCTGTGCTGTTAGTCAAGTGTGTTTCATCTCACCTCTACTCAGACTTAGATCTTGACACCGGGACAGCTTTGAACTACGCGTTAACGTTGTTGACCTGTCACCGTTCTAAATTCAACTTTATCACCTTCCGCCCGCAGTTGCTTATCTATGGACTACGTTTTTCAGTTTTCCATTGTATATACGTACCCTGATGGCGTTCGAAGCCATCCAATGCACTTCCTAAGATAATAGGTTACAAATCCGTTCTAATCATAGCAGCAACAAGGTCGTGCGACTCACGGAATCCATCAACAAAAGGTTAACTCACAAAAACCGCAGTCAAATTTCATGTTCTAATATTAGATTTTTTACAGCCAACATCCTTAATCTTCCTTTCGACTGTTTTATCTATGCGTTTGTTTCCTTATAACAATCATTTTTATTTATGGCGGGAAGTAAATATATAGTTTTCAACTGCGAACTATATATAGCTTGACCCAAAAAATTACTATGACTGCGATCACAATAATAACTTTTTATCCTAAATTCGTCGTTCAAGCATCGCACTGATTGAACTGCGAGATGAATCTCATAGGTATTCCTCAAACAATCTCCATTCATCTTTGATTCTTGATCTTCAAGGACGTGTTTTATTCACAACGACCATGTCATTACCTGTGCGATTCTTATCAACCTCATCCTCCTCCCCGGTATACTCCCTACTCCCGACCTCATCGACTGATCAACTATTGAATTCTATGGCAGTTCATTCGACCTCTATCAGATCAAAATCACGAGACAGAACATCAACAAATTCGTTATTACCGTCACCCTTCCCCAGTCCAAACGAAAACGATCATAACATATCATATTTTATCCCTCGACGTGAATCCCTCGCACCGTTATTGGGGATGAGGAAACGACGACCTATTTTTTTCATCTACAGTGTGATAGGTTGTATCATCCTCGTTCTAGCTGGAACTTCAATCTTGACCATTCAATATCTACCTAATAAAACTACATCAAATTATGATCCGTATTCATTCAACGATCCCTCGGTATTACCTTATTCCAATAACGCAACATTCGTTACGGCACCTATTTTACAAATTTCAGAAACTTCGTTGAAAGGTACGATACCTGTTGGTTCAGATTCAACACAGATCTTGGTACCCTCACACGATCAAGAGTTGTTATCGACTTCACCAAAGATCTTGCAACCACTCACAACACGATTACCGCATTCGTTGTTAGCATATTACTATACATACGGTCATTTACCTCCCAAAACTGAACCAGAAAATTCACCTTCATTACCACCTGTTGATTTAGTTTATCTATGGGTGAACTCGACATCACCGTTCTTTCAAGCTGAGTTGTTGAGGAAAGCAGAGAAAGAGGGGCTACATGAATTAAGGGGGAAGAAACACCATTGGAGAGATAACAACGAATTGAGAGGATCGATTCGGTCCGGTGCTCTAGCACTAGGTGATGGTGTGGGTACGATCCACGTCATATCTGCGGATTATCAATTTGAAAATCAATCCATCTCAGTGGATGATGAAAAGGTGTTTACCCCAGTTAAAGGTTGGAGGATTGGTCAGATTCCGAAATGGTTGAATTGGGAATCACAATTACGTTGGTCGGGTGTAACGTCCAGGACAGGCTTGAGGTGGCATTTCCATTCTTCACTGTTTCGTCTTCCACGGGACGAGGATGGGTCTTTACCCTCTGCATTGATGGACACAGAATTCGAAGATGAGGTGGCATGGAGGGAGACTTCTTTACCATCTTTCAATAGTTTCGGGATCGAAACTAGAGTCGGTTTCACTGAGGGTTTAGCGGAACATTTGTAGGTCCGAACAGTGAACTTGATCTAACCCTTTATTTAGTGTCATGTCAAACGACGATATGTTCATGATGACCAAAATGTCAATCACCGATTTCCATAATCCAATTTTCGGAGCGATGATCAGATTAGATCCATCGACGCATCTCTCTGTCCGACCTCAAATGACACCCGATTTACTATCAACACCAGGCGAATGGGGGGGTTTACAACATGCCTCTATGCTCCTATCTAAAAGATTCCCTAAAAAATCAAGAAACTACATGCATCATCTACCGAAAGCTTTAACCAAATCGATTATCCATGAAGCGTCCGTCATGTTCAGTTACGAACTTTCCGAAGCTGCCACTCGAGGTTTCAGAGAATCCAAACGTGGTCAAGGTGATTTAGAAATGGCCTGGTTGGTTTCACATCTACGAATCGAGAGATGGAGGGAAGCTTTACTTTGGTCTTGGGTCGTTGCTAAAGTCGGCGGTGTTAATGGGATCTGGGGTTCCGAGGCACGAGAGGAATTGAAAAAAGTGTTGGATATTGATGAAATTACGGCTGAATTGGATGGAGTCGCTGTTAAAGGTAACGATCGACAGACGTTGAATGATTTGGAAGGAGTGATGGAACAGGCTGGTTGGGAATTGCCTAGAAAAACTCAATACGTCTTTTGTAAGTACTCCATTCCAAGTCACTCGATTAACATAAATCAGCTTCAATGGATGGTCATCTCCCAACCAACCCACAAATCCCCAGATCATTAACAACATGTACATTCTCCCTCACCCAATGTCTCCCCGAAAATTTCTTGACCAGCAACACCATCTACTCAGCCACCGATATTTTCAAAACCCTAACATTCAAAGAAGCTTCATGTGGAGATTGTCTCATCAGTGCATTAATCAATAAATCCGGTGAACGGGGTTTACATGCGTTCTTACCTAAACGCGAACAAGTCTACTATCCCATTTCGAGGAATAGGTATGAATGGGAAAGATCTGAACCGATTTTACATTTGGTTGATGATTGGGAAATCGCTGATTTCGGCTTGGAAAGGAATGTCAAGTTGGGACAGGATCTTTGGGAGGGTTCAGAAATTTTCGATGATGGCGGTGTGAGATTGAGAGATTGGTGTATAAAGTTGTTATCGAGATATGCTTATACCTATGGTGAGTTTTATTAACCAAAATGTTGAAAACCCGCTGATGATGATAGCAACTACACCATCGACGTTCGCAATGGTTAAATCGTATATGCAACTCTCAACAGCTTTGACTTCGTTGGATAGGAACAAAGACATCGCTTTGGTTTGTATCAATGACGATTTACCGGATTCAGGTTCTATACCTTTGAAAAATAAATTCTCGATGTGGATGAACAGTCATTGGGGCGGTTTGAACAGGTTGGTGACTTGGGAGAAGGATGATGTTAGTTGGACGGAGTGAACGAGGAGTTTTCATTGTATATACCTTGCATTTTGATATTTAATAAGCATGTATCGCATAGTTGAAAGGGCAACTCAAGACAAAAAAACTGAAATGCCGCAATTCTCCGTGTGAAGATTAGCATTGCCGCTGCAAATGCACAACATTTGGAAATCTGAAAAAACCTTATGCAGGGGCAAAGCTAATTGTTCACACGGAGATTTGCGGTGAATGAGTTTATCTTTGAGCCACGTGGCAGCCTTGCTTTGGCTTTTTGTTTACCTTTTGTTCTTATTGTTCTTCTTCAACAATAAAAATAATTACCTTATTGTTCAATTAAACGTGATGCAGGTACAGTACGAGAGGAGAGGAGAGGAGACAATAACAGTAACCAAATAATTGATCGACTACTCACACATATCATTTCAAGCCTTTTGTTCGATGGCACTGACCATTTAACGAAAAGAAGCAAGCACTACTTATAGCTGACTATTCTCGTTCTAACTTCTACTTATACATCCTCTTTACTAACTACTATCCGACTCAATATCATTTACAATGGCATCACCTTCAGTCCCAGCCTGTGTAACCACCTGGTGAGTTGTTACCGCTTTACATGACTCTGTACTGGCACTAACAACAAATCCAGTATGGGGATTTCGAATATAGGAAATTGTACATCAGTAACCGATTATGTTTGTCTATGTAACTCGGCGATTTATCAACAGAGCGTCGCTGTAAGTCGTTCATTGAATTGATAGATTGTGACTGACGTTTTGCACTTAGAACTGTTGGGCTGGTAATTGTAACGTCACAGAGATAGCTTATGGTCAAGCCTATTCTGCTGCTGCTTGTGCTCAATTCGTATGTCCATTGACGTGGTCAAATAGCTTCAACTGATTTCATCTTAGGGTGTTACCATCACCAGTACCTATATTGGTTCAGCCACCGCTTCAGCTACAGGAACAGCATCAGGAGTTGCACCATCCGCTACAGACTCTGGCAATTCCACCAGGTAACTAATCGTCTCCAGCTTGAAAACAACAACTGACGTCGTTTATAGTGCCGCCCCGATCCCAGTCGATACCACCACTGGTCCTGTCACTTTTACCAGAGTCGGTACTAACATCTCCGCCATCATGTCATCTATCTGTGGTGCATTACTTTTAGCAGCTATCGCTGTGGGAGTCTACAGTGTTCGAACTAGAATCAAGAAACAACAACAAATGACACAGAACAGGTATGTCCCCTCACTTGATATGGAATAGCGCTAAACATTGAATTCCCATAGATCGTGGACAGCAGCTGGATCAGCCTACGATACCAAAGACAACAAATCCGCTAAATTCGGTTTCTCACGTAACGGTCAATCCTCGTTCGCCGCTTCCAGAGCACACCAAACTTCAACCTTCGCTTCAGACAACTACGGCGTAACCTCCTCAAACTACGGTACCGATTCCTTCCAACCTTCAAGATTCACTTCGTCACTTGGTGTCGGAGCCGGCGCTGGTGCTAGAGGTTTCACTAATCGTATGACGGCTGGTGAGAATTTAGATGAAGAATGGGAGATGCATTCGAAAGATGATTCTCAGAAGGAGGTCACTGCTGAAAGTCCTACTACGCCTACTAGTCGGGTTAATTTGGGGGAGAGCGAGATTGATTTGAGCTCTACCACTCATTTGAACAAGGGGAGTCCACGTGCTTTTTAGGCGGCTATTGGGGAGATGAGGGGGCAGCTTGATGGGATGTTCATGGTTTCATAAGTTTATAGTAGCATAGTTATATTTTAGTTTTAGTTTTGATTTGGTGGTTTAAGTATTTTGTCATGTAAACTGAATGGATATCAGCATCTGAATAAATGACACGTCATTCCCAAAATAGAAATTCCTTATAACACTTTCAAACATCTTCCTTCTTCCTCATCATCCAGCGATAAAATGAATGCATAAAACTAAGTACTCAATCAATCCACAGCAATCCCAACACCCACCCTCCTCCCACTCCACCCGCATCACGTGTGTACACTGTCCCCTGCAACCTACAGGATTCAGTGAAGTTAAAACGGATGCTACATCAAAGGTTTACCTTTCAGGTCGTGGTTCTTTTCTCATTTTGCTTTCGAGGTAAAAAAAAACAGGTCTTATTTTAGGTATCAAAGATTTGACTTTTGGGAGGGGACTGCACATTCAATTCTTGTCTACTATGCAGATGCTTAATTTAAATATCACAGTAATTCATACATGTATATTATCGATCGATCAGATATCACACTATTGAGCTGGAGGTTGTGCTGCTTGCGCTTGCGCTTGTGCTGGATCCTGACCTTGTTGACCGTATTGAGAAGCTTGCCAGGCTTGGACTAGAAAATATCAGTAAATTATCAATCCCAAACCGAAGAACACCTACAAGCAGGATCGTTAACGTCGTAACCGTATTGAGCCCAATAAGCAGCATATTGAGCAGCGGCATCACCCTCAGCAGCGGGTGCTGGTGGTTGACCACTTTGTGCAGCTGCGCCTTCAGCCGTTGCTTGACCGTATTGCTAGAAGGTTTGTCAGTCATAGAACCACAGGTTTAAGACGACGTACAGCGTAATAAGCAGCATATGGATCTTGACCATAGCCTTGAGTAGCGTATTGCCCGTTACCCTGATAAACACCTGCGTTACCTCCTCTGGCTTTCTCGTATTCTTCACGTAAAACCAACAACAGATCTTCTGTTAACACTTTGGCTCTGTCGATCTGACCTTGTTCAGGACCACTGATTTCGATTTGTCAGAATTGATGCGTGAATAGGTAGCAGACTTACGCTATGTTTATGTGCATTGGCTCATCTGATTCTCTACCTGTGTCTGTTTCTAGGAACCCTGATCCTTGACCTTTGATTTGAATCCTTGCTCCTGTCTCTGCTTGGATGTATTTAACGAACATTCCCTAGAAGTTAGCTCTAGACGTCAAAGAAAGACCCACCCCAGGCCCGACAGTCTTAGCTCTGATATTGAAATTCCTCAAACTTTCCAAACCGATATACAACTTTTCCTCTGGCCATTTCTGTCGTCCACCACTGGAGATACCTGATGGAGGTGGTAAACCCAAAGCTCTATTTCTAGCTATCATTGTACGATCATCGATCAATGGACCTAATTCTTGATTAATCAATTCGTTGACTTTCGCAACTGCTGCGTCCAAGATCGATTGAGTGGTAGCGACGATATGTAGATATAAAGGTTCTTCTCCTGCTTGCATTTTCGATCTGTCTGGGACCCAAATCCCTTTAGTCTGTACTGAAGCCCCAGTATCTTCTTGAATCTACGGGTCAACGTTGAACAATATAAAGATACACATACCTGCTTTTGAGTAGCACCTTTAGTTAAAACATATCGATTCCGTAAATCGTTGATCTCAATGTCCTTGATGAAATCACCTTCATCCCTTCTAACGAGTTCGTGTCCAACTGGTCCAGAAACCCCTCCATTAGCTCTAAGTGATGCAGCGATCTTTTGAGCTAAAGCTACTGCTGCTGATGTATCGATTTTCGTCTCGGGGGTGGTATCTCCTGCTGGCTCATCCCATCTTCGTTTACGATCTGATGATTCCATGGTGGCTGATAGTGATTGGAGGAGTGCTAGGTGACGATTTGTTATCCTTCAAGGGATTTTTATGGGGTTCTCGTTAGATGTGTTGTTGGAAGCTTTATATTTCTTGTGATTAATGATTTGGTAAAACGCGGAAGTATTTTTTCGGTGAGGTTCAAGTGACATTTGGTTGAAATTGTTGTCTTGACCACCAAAAATGAGGTCAAGAGCTGGTAACATAGCTCATTCACAGCTCAAGAATTTGAGTGGAGTGAGATATCGTCCCTCTTTGAGTATTGGTGGAAAAGTTATAGCCACAGAGAAATTGGGCAACGCAGTATTCGCTCGAAACTTGACTTCACAACACGACGTGAGTTGAATAGTCTTTCTATGTTGACCTTTAGGATATCTTTGGTCGAACGAGTTCATCTAATTTTACGAAAACTGGTTTGGAAGCTCTACTTAATCCACCCTCTAGTTCGACTTCGTTCCAATCACCCAACGCCGTGGAGGTTTTGACCACAGTCAAACCTCTGTGTTACTCTGTTGACGCTCATTTGCTTGATCCACATCTGCAACAGATCTCGACTATCATCAGTGAACATTACAAACACAATCTACCGGATGATGAAACCCTTGAAGCTGTTTTGGAGGTTTTGGGTTATTGTTGGCAGAGAAAGGAGATGCTAAAGAATGGTTCTTCCAAAACTAATCTTTCTGGACAGTACAAGGCATTCGTTACCAGTCTTGCAACTACACTAGACTCGTCTACTATACAGTCACGAAATGTCATCGAAACACTTCAAAGGTCATTGGAAAAACTGGCTGGGAAAGCTACTTTACCTATAAGGATATTTTCAACATGGATGATCATACTGGTTAAAGCTGGACGTCATGATATCACAAGTCTACGTTTACCGTTTCCATCGTCTCATCACTTACTCGTTGATATCTCGAGAATACTACCTGATCAAGATATGAAGGAATACAACGAAATCTTGGATACACTCACTCTCACTTCTATTCCCAAGACACCAGAATCTTTACGATCGAAATTGGAGTCTTTGCGTGATAGGAACGCTGTGGATGAGATTGAAAAGTTATGGCAGGGGTTCAGGGATCACAATCAAGATTGTGACTCGGATTGGAAAGATATCTGTGACCCTGTTCATAGGAATGAAGTTTTTGGGATTTTCGTCTACGCAGTGAAGAAATTTGGATCGGTTCAAGAACCTAAACCCGTGAAGGAGAAATTGGAATCGATCTACCAAGATATATCAAAGAATCTACCTCGACCTATACCATTACAAGTCCATCAGAAACTTTTATATCTTCGATCGAGAATTGGTGATTTTTCGAATTACGACAATGAATTACGATCGCTTGATGATAGATTTCAACAACTCAGTGGTAGTGCTAGGGAAACTGCTTTACAGAGTTTACTTGAATGTTGGGCAGCTGCTAAATCTGAAGGTATCACCAAGGACGTTAAACTTTACATGACTTTTATCGAGGGTTTGGGTCGGTTGGGTGAACTTGCAGAAGTTCAGAACACTTGGAATGAAATGGTTGGCGATGTCAAATGTCGGGAATTGTATTATTCACAGGTTGAAGGTGAGTGATTGTGTTGACCGTTGACTGACGAAAGATGACAACGCACCTTACCCTCCTACTCGAGCTCTGAATCAATTCATTTCTTGCTGTCTGTTGGTTCCCAAATCAGGACCTGACGTAGCGTTGGAAATTTTCAAATCAGCTTCTGAACCCAATTCATCCGTTCCCATCAATCTCGTCACCATCAACACCGTTCTCAGACATTTCGCTCGTATAGGAAACGTCACCGCCATGTCATCATTGTTCAGTCTCGCAGCTGAACGAAAACTCTCACCTGATATCATCACCTACACAGCTCTTATTCAAGGATTACTTCGAACGAATAACGTCGAAATGGCGAAAAAGGCTTTATCGGCAATGCAGAATCAAGGTATCTCACCCAACGAAAGAATGTATGCCTTGATCATTTCAGATCTGGCCAAACCGGGATCCAGAGATGGATTGATCAACGCTGAAATCATGTTGTCAGAGATGAAATCCAAGAAAATGGTTCCCAACACGGTTTGTTGGACTGGATTGATATCTGGTTATTTCAGAGGTGGATGGGAAGAAGATGGTTGGCAAGCTATTGAAAGGATGACTAGATCTGGACAGAGTTTGAACAGAGTCGGCTATAACATGATCCTTCGACAGGCTTTGATATCGAATTCCAGCGATACTTCGGTAACAACTTGGGTGATTAAAATGTTGGAACGCATGGTCAGAGAAAACGTTCTACCTAATTCTGATACTTTCACTATCGTACTTGGACCTCTGATCAAATCTAAATCCTGGTCAGAGGTTAACAGAGTTTTATGGATCATGGATGGGATTGGGTTTAGACCGCAGAATGGATCTTTGAAGAATTTGGTTAGGAGGAGTTTGAGTTCTATACCTAGTAAATTGATTAAACCGAGTTTGGTCGTGACATGAATTGTTGCATAACCGTCGTCTCCATAATATCTGAACAAAGCACCGTAAAGAAAGGTCATCAAGATAAACCAAAGAACGACCTTGTCAACCCAAACCTCTCATATCTAGCATAAGCTAAGATCGTCAGCATTATAGTCGACCAAAGCACTCACCCCAATAACTCCATCTTCTACCGAACCATTTCCCAAAATAAGGTAAAATAATTATCGAAAGGACGACTTCTAATTGACGTAAAGATTCCTCCCATTCTTCTTGGATCAACGCTGATTCTTCTATATCTATTGAATCGGGTTCTGACGTTGCGTAGGAAAGTGCTGGGGTTGAGGCCAAAGAGGACGTCGAGGATCGTCTGGTTTGGGGGAAATCTATTGGCATTTTGTGGTATGTGGAATGAATGGGGATGATGAGGTTGATGCACTTTAGGATCGTGCTGTCTGTGTGCTTCGTGAACCTTTTTGATGATTGGGTAGTGATGTTGAAAGGACAAAGCAGATCTGGAATTGTTACATTGTGGCCAATAATTGAAGCCGCTAATCAACGGTCAACGGAAACCCAATTACAGGACATTAAACATCTTTTCTTCCTCATCATTCATTCCTATACTTCAAATCACCAACCCCGTTAATCCCATACACCCCACCATGTCATCAATAATCAATCTATAATCCCAGCATCCATTCATAAACACCAAAACCGTCGGTGACATGCCACCACTTCCAAGGTTTCCACCAGGTGTTCAGCCGACGGGTTCATCCTCTAACTCCAATCAACGTCCAACTAATTCAAAAGGTGTCAAAGGTCTACCGGTGAAATCTCCTGCGACTGGATTATACGTTTCAACGTCTGGGAAGAATTCATTGGCTGATGTGGAAATCGAAGAATATCGTCCGCCAGCTTGGAGAACTGTTTTGAACAATCGAGCGGATCTTGGTAAGTAGATGTCGTGACTCCTCCTGACACCCAGGCTATCCCGATTTCTATCCCTCTCGACCTGGCCATTTCCAACCTGAAGACGTGTTGACTGAAGAAAACGTCAAAAATGGTTTCGTTGGTAAAGCTCCAATAGCGGCTAGCGTGAGTCATTTATCGTTCTTCCCTACTGACAATTAGGCTGAGAGTTTCTCGATGCATGGCCCTATCCATCAACATCTCCTAAGTGGTGGTTTAGAAAGACTCATATCACTAGCTCAAGAGGTCGAGCAAAAACGTAACGAAGCGAATCCCAGCTTTGGGTGAGTTGCGTGTTTGACCATTAGCTGATTTAATAGTGAGAGATCGTTTCGAATACCAGTCAGAGTCACGTACAACGATACCAAACGATTTCAATTTCTTTCTGAACTATCCAACCCTGATATCCCACTTCATCGTCTTATGCGAAACCCAGTTCCACATGGATTCAAAGGTGTCGATCTGCTCGATTCAATGTTTGCACCACCTGTCAGTCAAATGAACAAAGGTGGTACTGGTGTGAAACCACCACCTGAACCTATACCGGTTGAAAGAGCTTTATGGTTTATCAGGGTACTAGGTGTAAACGAAATCACAGCTCATAGAGGGCGAGCTCAACCTGTTCCAAATGTTCAAGCACCCTCGCCAGTTGCCGCTACTCCAAGTTCGACGACGACAGTCGTTACGCCAACTGTGCAACTTTCATCCAACGACTGGTACACGCAAGATTTCACGAACACTTTTACTTCCTGGTTGAGAATACAACTGGGACAATTGGCCCTGCCTATGAAAACCAAGGCCACTCAACCGGTCAAAGTTGGAGTTTTGGGAGATGAAAAGAGTAGAAACAGATGGTTGGCTAAATGGGAATACAGGTGGGTAGAGTAGGTGAACACGCTAACGACAGTTCTTCGCTGCTGAGGGAACTACACTCGAGACGTTTGATATCGTGTAGAATATTTTTAGGATGGTTATCAGATTCATTGGCTATTGCCAATCTCGCTCAATTGGGATTTTTAGGTCAATTGGTTGGAGCCTTTATGGGTGACTTGAATAACCATCTAACCATCGGTCGTCATTTGATCAGAGGATGCTGTGAGAAGATCAAGGAGGTGAGTACATGTTGGGACTGGCTGACATCAGATACGCGCTTCTCCCGCCGTGGCCTCTTTGAAGAAAGTAGAGGATATGCTCGTTACGGTTATTACTGTGAGTGGTATCAAGATCCAACTAATGCCAGACTCTATACGAATCCAATCCAGATGTCCTGTTGACCCCATCGACGTGGCGACTCCACTCTGCTTTACTTGAATCAATCACTTCCAACTCATTACACACTATCAAAAGTCGTATCGAAGCTCTCAACTTTAAACCAGCAGAAACCGAAAGTACATCCAGTCCACGTCGACTGCAAATGGAGGAGATCCATGTGAGTCAAGATGGTTGACCTGACTGACGACAGAAACTCGATTGCATATCCGCCGATACCAACATGTATTCACTAGTCAAATCATTCTTTAGTGGACCAGCAGCTCCAAACAGTTCAACTTTGGAGATTGCTAAATTGGAGGAGAAAATCTTTGTAGTTTTAAACTGGGCCATGAGTCTGTTTTATCTCGGTGGACATCGACCCTATGCCGTTTACACGTTGTTCAAAATCTGGCTCGAACAATACGACGAACAACCAGACGCTTCTCGTAAACCAGCTACAATAGATTTTTTCCCTTTACTCTACAATTGGTTGGACCGCTCTGACGCAGCCAAGAAGTCTGAAAACATATCAGCGATCGGAATAACTTATGGTGAATTGACTCGACAGGGGATGTTCTCGTATGGAAGGTATCTTCAGACTTTGATCGCTCGAGGCGAAACTGCTCGATATCAGCGTCCAGACGCGCCTCCGTCTCATCAACTGCTTTTACTCCAGGCGATGCCTATCTTTGTCCAAGCCAAGGATTTACTTCAGCAGAGAATGATTGCTTGTTGTGGTGATGATCCTGATCGACGACGTCAATTTGAGATGGAAGAGGAACGTCTACAGGATGGATTGAGAGAAGAGATCAAGGAGTATATTCCCGAGATTTTCGGAATGAGTGAGTGGGTAAAATGACCCGACTGACTTTAGAACGCTACGGCCAATCGCATTTATATCGGGACGAGATTGATCATCAGTTGCACTCCAGTACGCTTGTACGATACTACTTTGTTTCTTCCAGGTTCTGGATTTTCCCAGCCGCCGTCAACAGCTTTGTCAAGTGGGTTTATTCAATTTCTTAGCTAACAATTAGACAAGGATCCTTTCCCTCAATGGGACCATCTGCCTTTGCCAGGATATTACACTACTTCCAACAATCTAGAGGTTTTGCTACCGTCGGAGATGTAGGTCAGGCGAGGGATTGTACTGACGAATAGCTTATCATCAAAGCTCTTGCCTTGTCTAAAGACGAAGAGATTCTCAACATCATTATCGATACCGTCAAGCGTGAAGCTGACTCTTGGACATCTAAAGATCGTTGGGGTCCAATATCGGATGGACTAATGTTCCAATTCAACAGGTTGTTGAAGAAGGGGAAATATCATTTCAGCTTGGCCGACGTGATTCTCGAATTAGCTGAAGCGGGACGTGTCCAAGAAGACGACGCTGCGGATGTCAGACAGGCTAAAGCGAAGCATACAGAGGTAGGTTGGCGTTAGACCTAGCTGACGCCAGAAATATTCATCGTCTGGCACTATCAACATTAAGGAGAGTTTGGGGGAGATTCGACAATTCATTCTCAGCAACGACGCAGCCGAGGGTGGAGTTTTGGCTGCCAAACTTTTCAGTCGACATGGCCAGTTCAAACTTTGGTCAACACAGTGGTGGACCACTATCGTGAACACTGTTCAGTCCCTTCCTGTTGATGGGAAGACTGGAAGTCAAGCTATGAACGCCGCTCTTTCACACGTTCAACAAGTTGATGATTTATGCGGTGCTCTGGATGACACCGTCGCCATGTGGTTAGACGGTTTGACATTGGCATCTCGAATGGAAATGTTTGGAGGTAAAACAGCTCATACACTCTCTCTGCTGCTCTTACATTCGGTTGCTTTACGCCGATTGTCAGCCGTGACATTGCTGGAAAAATTGTGCTATTCAGAGTGGAAACACGCTTCTTCTATATGTCTCCAATCGCGGGGTCGATTCACCCCTAAACAACTGCATGCGGCGGAAATCATCATCAATATCTCTCGACAATTGTTGTTAACCGCCGCTACCAACGATCATCTCCCACCTTTCACCTTGCGACAATCTTTGATTTTTCAAACAACCAGAGCAAGAGTTTTCCATCGTTCTCATATACAAAATCTGATTCGACATTTACCGTTTTTGGTGGTCCTCCAAGAAGCCAAATGTTTGCAACAAAGTTTCAAGGATAGAATCACTTTTCTATTGAGATCGTTGGCGATGACTCCGGAATTCAAGACTGGGGCTTTCAGGAATTTGGATTTGCTCAAAGATGCGTTTCTGTCTAATGAATGGAGTCAGAGATCGGATGGGACATTGGAAGCTGATATGGTTGGGGTTCTGAAACATATCATGTCTGTGGGGAGTTCAAGTGAGTCATAGCTTTGATAGCACTGACAAGTAGGTTCGCGAACCATGTCGTCCCTTCCCACTCTTGATTCTGCGTCTCGATTCAGTGCATGGCGATGGACGAGTATAGTGTTGGAGATGAGAGTAGAGTTTAAACGTTTGGCTTTGAAGATTCAAAATGGGGAAGACGTTGCGGAGGCTAAACAAACTCTTACTCGACTCGTTCATAACAGTTTGAACAGAGAGGCTTCTGCAGACGACACGGACTTGTTATGCGAAGCGTTCCGTGGTATAGAACCTGTTGTTGTTCAAGAGGTATGTTGATGTTATAGCCTCACTGACATTTAGGTTCTCGCAGCTGGACTCGATCGACTTACAAGTCTACTGGGCCAAGTCATGGCTGCCGAACACCAAGAGCAAATCGAATCTGCCGGTCAATCTATCGATCTGATCTTAAGAATTCTCGATAGTGCCCGAAGAACATCGGATAAATCTCCTTTAGACGCGGTCGCTATCGGAGCCAGAGATCGATTGTTGAATCTCATGACTGTTGGTCTTCAATCTGTCGAGCGTCAGGTTACCACCGAAGCAGAAATCCAGATTCCAGGCATGACACCGCCTCAACCTGGTGATTTGTTCAGGATCGTGATCAAGCTGCTGCTTTTCACTTTGGGTTTGGCTGGGTTCGATAATTTACCTTTGACGGCGCCAAAGCCAGATTTCAGCAATCTTTCGGTTGCATTTTTGCGGGCCATGGTGGTGAGTAGTTGGATTGTACTTTACTGACGGTAGGCGGTTTCTGGAACCCTTCCCAATCATACTTTAGAATCATTGGGAGATATTTTGATATACATCATTGATTGTAAGTCGTCATGCGAATGTTACTAACGATTCAGCCGCTCCCACCCAGTCGCGATCAGCTGTTCATACAGCTTTGATATGGGAGGCTACAACAGCCAACATCCATACCACCATTGCAGAGTTCCCAAGTCTGCTTCGTGCGTTGCCGTACAAATCACCCATTCGTCGTCCAATGGCTCTCAAAGGTCCTCACTCCACTGATGGTAATCTCGACGTTCTCGTACCCCTCGACGACAGACCGTGGGAGATGTTTGAGGCGATAGTTCCCATACCAACTCACCTTTCCGCACAAGATCAATTCCTTGCGACGAAACCTCTAAAAGACACAGCTTCGGTCCCAATGTCACTTTTTTCACCTCAATTCAAGCGCGACGTCCCTCCTGATGGTGGACAGATGGTGAACGAAGGAGAAGAAACTAGTTGGTTGGATTATTCTTCTGAAAGAAATTTGGGTAACGGAGGTGGTGGTGAACCAATTTCAGCGAGACAAATTGCTACCAGACTCTATGATCGTGGTGTACGTCAGAAAATGGAAGAAATTCATGAAGAAGTTCAGACGGCTACGCTGGACGATACTATCTTGGATGTCTCGGCTCTGATCCCACAAGAAGAACCACCTTCATTGATTAGACCACGAAGAATGTCAACGAGATCTTCAGGTCCAGCACCAGCGATTGGTGGAACGAATAACGATCCGATATCGATCGATTCTGATGACAACGATTCGGATCTAGAAATCGTCGAAGCTCCACCAGCGAATAAGAGACCTAGAACGGGCGGTAAGACAACTACCAAGTCGACGACGGGGAGAGGTACGACGGGTGGGAAAGCTCCTGCGAGAAAGACTGTTGGGGGGAAGAACGTTTCCAAGAAGACTACGGCTAAGAGTGGGAAGACTACAGCGGGGAAGACGACGAAGAGGAAGAAGGATTAGGTTGGTTGAAGAATCGGAGACTGTTACCTGTTGTTTAAATATTTGTACTGTATCATTCAACTCGGCATTCACATTACCCATATGTTTGGCACTAGCTTGTAAATCAATGCATCTCAGCATATTGTTAACACATATTACTCGAACAGTACATTTCAACCCTTTTTCAATTTATTAAAAACACAAATTATACTTGTAACCCCGTCAAACATTTCTTCCAAACACAACTCAAACAACGTAAATAAAAGTGGGATTCCTCCTTGTCAGCTCTAGTTTTAAAAGTACTCACTTGAAATCTGTCAAATCATCGAAAGAGTTTTCGTACAATTTGGCATAATCCATACCCTGAGCTCTGAGAATTGTATCAAGTTCCGATCGATACGCAGCAGCCTCTTGCAACGGCATGATACTCATGTCCTTGAGTTGGCGAGGTAGACCGATAGCTGCTCTTTCACGATCCTTTTTGGCGTTCAGGAAGCGTAGATAGAAGTAGGTGAACACCACAGTGATTAGAAGTAGACACCAACAGGCTAGATCTACGTAGAGTCCGGTGAGATAGTAAGGTGCTTCTTGAGTGAGATATACCTTGATGGTTTTTAAGCTGCTTCTGAAGTGAGGCTTACCTGAGGCCCGATGATATTTCCCGCACATTGGAATACAAACATTGTGCTAAGCTCTGTTAGTCAAGACCTCAACGAGACGAAGGAGGCATGAAAAATGCTGTAACTCACGCGGTTGTTACCACTCTTTTGGTAGAACCAGCAGCATTCAGATTGGCCCACGAGATGATAAGTGGGAAAAGAGCTTGGAAGAAGTAAGCGACATAGTAACAAGCGAGTAACGCTCCTGGTTTGTCTCGTGGCACATTCACTAAACCTGCGGCACCTGCCACTGGGAAGATACAGATTGCTGCGATGACCGGTGCACGCATTTGGATTCGGTTGGTCAAATGGAAACCACCTAGCAAGAGTAGGATCGAAATTGCACCGGTGGGCATTTGCATCAATAACGAAGTGAAGGCGTCGAAACCGAATCCTTTGGTGATGAGACTGCCAAAAGCACCAAAGCCTCCTGAGGGAATTGCCGCCAAAAGTGACATTGCGGACCACAGGTAGGTCTTGGGATCAAGAAAGGCTTCTTTCAACTGTTCCCATTTGAATTTGGTGGACTAGAGTCAGTGGTATACGTTGTCTCCACCAACCTTGGTACCAGTGTTGTTCTCTCTCAAACGCTCCAAAGCGATCAGACGGTCGTTACCGTTACGTAAGAATTTAGCGGTTGTTGGAGAGTTTGGCATCAACCACCACACCAGAGGAACTAGTGCACAAGATAAAGCTCCTATGAAGATGAAAATCGCTTGATAGGGTTTAACACCTTGTGAAACATGTCCAATTCCGTAAGCCATTAATGGCGCAAAGATGGCAGCGCTAGATGACGCGATGAGGAAGCACATTGTTCTGAACGATTGTTCACCTAGCTATTAGTTGGAACAAAACGTATACCTACGTCTCGTCCACCACATTTGGCACATGAAGATGAAGGAGGGCAAGATTGTAGCTTCAAAAATTCCCAGTAAGATCCTACAGGTCATGAGTCCTGCAAAGTTTGTACTAGCAGCTGTGGCGATTGTGACGATTGACCAAGAAGCAAAGTTGAACATGACCCAGTATTTGACTATCGTCAGTAGAGGTAACTATGTCTACTTACCTGGGAACACAATAAGAGCATAAGAAGACAACGGCTGGAAAGCCAATTGTGTGACGTAAACGCATGAATTCAACCAGGCATACTGTTGACCAACGAGACCGGTACTCGTTGAAAGGTCAAACACTGCAGCATAAGAGATGGAAGATTTGTCGCACAGTTGTATGAAATAAACCAAGCACATGGGTACGCAAACCCACAGATCGATTTTTCTCAAAACCCTCTTCTTCTCCTCAGCTGAAAAGTCGGTTTGACCCCCAGCTTCATGGAGAATTCTGGCTGCCTCGTCCAATTGGTTATTGGCTTGATATTTTGGTTTCAACGACTCGACATCGTCAGCGGGTTGGTTTTCGTGATGAACGGGAACTATGAGATCTTTTTCTTTGTTGTCGCCCATTGTGATGGATTGGGTCTAAAGGGCTCTCAGTTTAGGGGATGATTAAAACAAAAACGGACAACTCCGTGGCGAGATTATATCTTCGATTCAACGGTAAATTTCTGTTGCGGAGATTCGTGCTACTTTTGTTGTTCAACTGTCCACATTCCCTCTTTCGAGTCATTCGGATCATAGCTGCACCGAGCGATGTCAAATGAGAGTCAAAAAGGCGTCCCTAATCTGCAAATTTGATCCACTTGACATTGAAAAGTTGCAAAATGTGGTGCGGCAGCAAAGTGGCACCCAACACGTTCAGGTGACCTTGTTTTAATTAAGAGTCGGTATGCCGATTTCGTACTACTCCAGTTTTTTTGCAAATAGTGATGATGTCGCGGCATCAAGACGCCGAGTGGGTTTATCCCAAAAACATTTTTGAAGACTCACCTCTACAAACTATGCACATCCTCCTCACTGGTACAGCAGGTAACGTTGGCAGGTATATGCTGCCATGGCTAGTGGACCGTGGACACAGAGTGACCGCTCTAGATATCGTTGCTGTGCCCCAGGAGGTAATGGACAAGATATCTTCAGAGTCCAAAGCTAAAGTGAACGCTTTGGTATTCGATCTCACCGATTACAAAGCTTTGGATCAACTCTTTGACGACGCGAAAAAGACTGAACCGATCAACGCTGTCATTCATCTTGCTGGTGTTCCCACACCCATGAAGTATGACCAGAGATATGTTCACAACAACAACGTCGTTTGCACCTATAACATTCTGCGAACAGCAATCGATCACGGTGTTACTCGACTCGTTCAAGCTAGTTCGATGAACGCTATGGGAATGAGCTTTACCCCGGAAGGTCACGCTAGATGGGATTATTTGCCCTTTGACGAAAAGTCACCTAAAAGACCGGTACGTGGTAGTCATTATGGCACTAACCATTGTAGGAAGATGCCTATTCACTTGGAAAACTGTACGTGGAAAAATGACAAAGCTGACTTTAGCATTTGCGAAGCACAGGCAGATTCTCTTTGTCGTTTGTATCCCTCTGTACGAATCGCCTCCCTTCGTTTCCACATGATCAGACCTAGTTACGACAAAGCATGGCCTGATGCCAGATGGCAAGATTTTTGGTGTTGGAACTCACTCGCGGACTGTGCAAACGCATCTCTGTTAGGTCTCACTACAGAGGGCTGGAGCGGTCATGAAGTGTTCTACATCATTGCAGACGAAATTTGCTGGGAAGGAGACTTGGATCAGAGTGTCAAAAGGTATCTAGAACAGGGACCACGGGCAGAAAAAGTCAGCAGTTTAGACCTTCTCAAGACAGCTTGGGCAGGTCGATATCAGACGGTCAATGAGGAATTCTGGGCTACAAATCCTAGACGGAGTTTCTTTGATTGTTCCAAAGCTGAAAGGGTTTTAGGTTGGAGACATGAAGCATAACGTAATTTATTCGGTGTTTGTATTTACCGTTGCAAATGCATTCCGCTTAAATACTTGATGTCATTGTCAATCGCTCTTCATCCACCATGTCCACTCTGCTCGATTTGTCCCACTTGTGTAAGCCAGAAGACTTTCCAGATCACGCATGGTCGTCGTGGCCATCGATACCTCCTCACCCCCTGGGTCGCCTTGTGTTGATCACTCCCGATGTGACCGTGGCAGCAGCAAAGACGATCACCGTAGGTCATCGATTCGGACTGGATTGGCCAATAGCACCAAGCGGTGGGAGACTCGGTAGTAGAATGCCTGCGGAGCATCGTGTTGTTCGCGTGGACACACTTCCCAAGACCAAAGAGGAGACTTTGGCAGCTGGAAAGGTCTGGGCACCTCACTTTGACGATTTGGTCAATTTCAACACCCAAAGTTCGACTCAATGGGATTACTTCATGCATTATTCGTATTCTAATAGCGGTATCTTCTATGGAGGATTGACTCCTGAAAGGATTATTGCTCAGGATACAGGAGAATTCGGTGTCTCTGGTGGGTGATATCTGTAGATTGAGCTGAAGTCAGCCATTGCTAAGACTGGCGGTGTTCAGACCAGGGGAATCCTTCTCGATATCCCCTTGTATCTGAAGGAGAGAGGGTTGCCACCCTTGGATCCTCTGTCCAAACCGTCGTCTCATGCTATCAACCTTGATTTCATTCAACAAGCATTCTCGCATTTCAAGGTCAAGCCGCAACTCGGTGACGTCCTGCTTGTTAGGACTGGCTACCAGGATTTGATCGTGCAAGATCACGCTCTGAAAGTAAAAGGTGGGGAAGGAATTCTAGCATCCAATCGCTGGGCAGGAGTCGAAGCAAGTGTTGAAGTCATGCAATGGATCTGGACCACTGGCATCGTCGCTGTCGGTTCCGACAATCCTACTTTTGAGGAATGGCGTGAGTGAGACTTGTGAATGTCACTGATTTATAGCCCATCCCTACCCTGAAATGTCTCTTCATCCGATTCTACTCTCTGGCCAAGGGATCATGATTGGAGAGTTGCTTCGTCTCAATGAGGTGGCTGCTGAGTGTGGACGCTTAAGGAGGTGGTCATTTTTCTTCAGCAGTAACCCGCTGTACGTTGAACATGGCATTGCAAGTCCTACAAACGCTGCGGTAATATTTTAGAACATGCATCTAGTATCCCTACTCCCGTTTCATACTACCGTTGGGAGCAAAGAGAGCAGCAACGAATACACCAGACGCCATAAAGGCCATCACTACCCATGCCAAATAACCGTGAAGTAATTGCTTCGAGACTGATAAAGCAAACAACGCGTTGATACCTGCTGGTACAAAGGATTTGACTATACCACTGATGGCTGCGGCGACTGCGTTCACTGTTGCGAGCCCTACCGGGGGCGTAGATAGGTTGAGAAGGAGTTGTACAGCAGCTGGATATCAGTAATGACTTGATACGGACCTACTGAACGAAACGTTGACCAATTGGCCCCCAGACGCGTACAGCCCAATCATCACCATTGCCATGGTATGATTGCCCTTTCTGGCGAAAACATTGGCCAACACCGGAGTAACCATCTGTAACGGGAAGACTGTAGAAATGAGGATAAACATCTTGTGCGTCCCATAGTGTCGATCAAGTCGAGGCATCACCACCAATAACCAAAGACTCTGAAAACACGCTGACATCATTCCTACTTCAGCTATATGTCTCGGATCGAACCCCTGACCACCAAGTTTGACAGGAGTGAACAGGTATAACGGGAAGAGGGCGTTGAGCGAGAAAATGACGGCAACACTCCAGCCAAAGATGGCCAACATACGGATAAGAGGTTTGGTGAGGATTTCTTTGATTGGGGGTGGAGTAGCGCACTCTGCAGGGCGAGTCTAGAGAGTCAGTTGGTTCGATTGATTCGCTTGCCTCTTTAAGAAACAATACACAAACTACCATAGCTGTGGCACAAAGAGTTCCGCAAACCAGCCCAGGTAATGAATAAGGATAAGAAGTGAACAGTTTCGAATCCTTGAAAACACCAGGATACTGCTTCACAGGGTTCGAGCAGAATCCACCGAGCATGGGTCCAAGGAGAGCACCGAGATTAGCGGCAAAGGCAAAAAAAGAGAATCTGAAATCAGCCAAGAATGACAGATCACTCACGCTCTAGCCTGATTGGTGTGGTCACAATTCTCTGTAAACAGTGTACGAATGACCATTGATCCACCACCAAACACACCAGCTACAAATCGTGAAGCGTACATTTGCCAGATATGAGTAGAGAAGCCGAATGCCACAGTTGCCATGCAGGATCCGAAAAGTGCCAAGATGAGTACTGGTTTTCTCCCCCACGAATCAGCAGCTTTGGCCCAGAAGAAGACTGATTTCAGTAAAGAGCTTCGGGTCTACCTACGAGACAAAAACTGAGTCCAGGAGAAACTCGCTTCGACCAAGCCAACAGAATATCCGACCTCCTCCACGGTCGCTTCACCAGTGTCCACTATCATCTGTTGAATGAAGGGAAGAAGTACGGAGAATGTTAACTGAGGTTAGCTGATGTCGAGTGAGTCACTTACTGGCTCGCATATTCGTGCAAGAGCTAGTACGGCTATTTGTTTCTTGTCCAGGGGAGTGGGTGTGCTTCTGTTATCTTCGACATCACCCCCAGTGTCAACGGCATCCACAGCACCATACACGGGTGATTCACTCAATAAACCCTCAGTATCTGAATCGGGCATCGTTGTAGAATCACAAGAGGAAATTTGCAATGATTCAACTGATAAATTCGGTAGGAGCGTGATTCAATTAAACCGGCAGGGATGCCGTACGACGAAACAAAATGACACATTTCAAGTGGATCGTGGAGTACGTGGGGATCAATATAGTCATCTGCATCTTGGCATTTGTGTTGTATCTGCTGACGTCTTGGAATTCGGTGAGAGATTGAACCGAATGGAATGTTGGAAAATGTTTATGAAAGCGTTGTCGCAGATGTCCGCTGACACAACAATGATTGTGCTCACTCTTCTGGTACTGCCTTTGGTTCACGGTTGGGTGGTGCCCGTTGCCACTCAGCAGGTGTTGGTACCGTCTCATCCAACTCTGGAATACTTTGATACCCACTTTGATCCCAAATCGCAACGTCAGAGACCCCTGTGCGTCCTCCATCCCAGAGGAGAGGGACTGCTTGACGACGATCCTTTCAAATCTGCAATTGAGAAATGTGGGAACGGCGGTATAATCCGTCTACCCGATGCTAACTAGTGAGTGATCACAAGAACAAACTAACTCCAGTACTGTCGGTAACCCACTTCAAATAGAGATGAACGATGCAGTTCTCGATGTCCACGGTTGGATATCTTATAGTACCGATATTGACAACTGGGTAGCCAACAGATACAAGTTTGATTATCAAAATCTAGCCTTGGCATGGGTAGTGACAGGTTCAGATATCGTTTTTGACGGAAACGATAAAGGTGGTATCTACGGTAACGGACAGGCATGGTATGATTGGGCCAAAGATGAAGGTAACAAATTCGGTCGACCGATGGCATTAGCTTTCGTCAATTCCACCAATGTAGTGGTTAAAAATTGGTCAATAGTGCAACCACCTTTTTGGTCTGCTATAGTGATTGACTCAGACAACGTTTGGTTCTATGATTACTATGCCAACGCGACGAATTTCAACGATGATCCAGCGGCTAAAGCTCATATTCATACTTGGTTACAAAACACCGATGGGTACGATATTTTTAGATCCAAAAACTGCGGTGTCGTCAACATGGTTTACCAGGGTGGTGACGATTGTGTTGCAATTAAACCTAATGTCACTAATCTATACATGAGAAACATCACCTGTTATGGTGGTACCGGTATAGCTTTCGGTAGTATCGCCCAGTACCCCGGTGTCAAAGATTGGATAGAAAACGTAACCATGAACGAGATTTACATGTATCCATCCACTCAACATGTTCAAAAGAACGGCCTGTACTTTAAATCGTGGATGGGGTGAGTAAATCATTTGAACGCGCTTAGACCAGTGACGTCCATGGTGAACCACCAAATGGTGGTGGTGGTGGGATAGGTTATGCTCGCAACATCACTATCAGCAATGTGCATATGGAGGCAAACCTTCGTCCAGTGTTCATTCAAACAGACGTGACAGGGATGAACGAGTGGATAGGCAAAGGCCACGATACTGGGCTGTTCCAGTAAGTCCTCCAGAGATCAAAGCTCATCTCTAGATGGTTCGATATGCACTTTAACAACGTCTCTGGTACGAGTGAACTGAACAGAGTCGTTTGGGTCGACTGTCCAAAATCCAAACCATGTCATGATATCACGTTTAGTAATTTTACGATGACACCGGGGAAAGATGATGATCCAGAGATTCATTTTGTATGTAACAACGTCGTCATGGGAGGTGAGGATGGTCTGAACCAATGCCATCCTGGTGATGACACGAGAGAGGGTGAGTAAAAGTGGTTACTCTGCTGACGTCAGGCTGGAAACGGGGCAACAAGGATCATCCAGATAAAGAATATGAGGATTAGAGAAATATATAGACGGGGTATAGTCATCATTTATAAGCAGCCTAATGGTCAGTTTGGGATCCATAAGTAACATACCTCAATCTCATCACCGTATTTCCTCGCAATAAACGGACGAGCGAGCTTCATTGCTGCCGTCAACATTCCATTCTCGGGTGACCTGTTGACTTAGTGAAATCTTACACGTTACATACCACTCCTCCGTTGTCAAAATGACATCTTTCAGCAACTCGACACCTTTCAGTCCACCTTTCTTTCCTGTATCCAGCATCTGCTTGAGAATCAATTTCTTGACCTCGACGTCCTTCGCCCAAGTGGTTGGATCTCCATCTGAGGGTAGACCGGCAGATTTTAAATGAATTCGAAGATTCCCCTCGTGCTAAAATCATCAGATAGGTATCGTAGCAACTTACGGGAAAGACAATGGCGACAGGACGATCAGCGTAGGCACCAGCACAAACGCATAGCATCAAGGTGACATCTGTAGATGAGTTGAATCCAAACTGCGTACCCACCACAGGCTTTGTATATCGATTCAACCTTGTCCAACGCGACATATTCTCCGTTTTGCATTTTGACCTGTAAGTTAGTTCAATCAACCCACACACTTACAAGATTCTTGACCCGATCAATGATTTTCAAAGTCCCACTTGGTTCCCATTCACCTATATCTCCGGATTTAAAAAACCCATCTTCCGTGAAACTCTCCTTTGTAAGTTGTTCGTTTTTGAAGTATCTGAAAGTAAGCGGGATACCAAACAAACATACCCCTTGAAAACGTTCCCCCCTCTGATCTGAATTTCTCCTTGTGGTGGGTTGTTTGACGCCAGATATCCAGCTTCTGGATAATCTAGAGGTAAGCTTTGGGACCAATCGTGACGTACCTGCTAATCGGACTTCGCAGGATGGACCAAGAACACCGACACTTTCCAATTCCCAAAAGTTTGGAGTGGCAATAGTAGCCATACCGCATGTTTCCGTCAGACCGTACGCACCCATGACTGGAGCGAGGACGGTTGATAGGAAAAGTTGGGTTTCTCGACTGATAGCACCACCTGGGGTCAGCGGATTCTCCATTACACCCACCTCCTGTCACTGCATAGCGCAGTTTCCCACCCGTCGCTTGCTTGACACGAGCAAAGAGGACTTTGTCGATGACAGCGGTCAATGGCCAAGGAAGAGTTTGTTTAGCAGCTACGGCGAACGAGAACACTGCTCCAACAACTGGGCCAGCTTCGTGAATCTTCTTGACCATCCCTTTGCTACAGGTAAGTAAGATCAAACAAAGCACTCACCGAATGATTTCATAGATCGCAGGTACTCCACCTATCAAAGTCTTTCCATCAGCGTGATCAACTTGACAACCTACCGGCTTGTACGCCCCAAAGTCCCCTTGGCAATTCCTGACACTGTCGTCGAGTAGAGTCTTGACCGTGGCATATCCAATAGGTATACCAAGGAGATAGAACGTGAATTCGAGAAACTAACATCAGATCCAAATCATCCCTCACCTACCTGCTCCAGGATATGAGCCAAAGGAAGGAACGCCAGAAGTAGATCTGATTCAGGTTTGAAATACGGTCCCCACAATGCAACACTACCAGCAACTAGAGAATGAGCATGGTTTCGGTTCGAGACTCACTTGAACAAATGATATTTTTGTTGGTCAAGAGCACACCTTTCGGTGTTCCAGTTGAACCACTGGTATACATGATACAAAACAAATCGTCTTCTGTTGGACCAGGACCATATTGTTCCAGTCCCAATGGATGCTCCTTGCCCAATGTTCTGAGTTCGTCGATAGTCAACAAACGTCCTCCACGTTCTTTAAGAATTCCCTCGATGATATCCAATTGCTTGCTGTCCGCCCTGTCCTTGCTGTCGAAAACGATGTACTTGACTTTATCAACTCTACCCAACACTTTTGCAACCATTTCCAACTGAGCCTGACCACAGAAACAGAGTTGTACATCTGGTTCATCCCATGAAACAAACAACCCTTCTTCGCCGAGCGTCGTGTAGGCTGTGGTAATGACATGTCCGAGTCTAGCGAATCCTTGAGACATGAGCTGCCAATTGAGAGAAGTATCGGCGTAGATTGAAACTCGAGGACGTGATGAGATTGGGATGGAGAGATCAGTGAATCCAAGAGCGACCAATCCAGAAGTGACCTCGGACACGATGGAGTCGAGTTCGACATAGGTAACAGGTTTGGGAGGGGAGAGAGTGAAGCTGTGGTTCAGTGGAGATCGCAGTCTTGCTTACAATTTCCACACTTTCTCTTCATCAATCCCGTCGCGATTCTTGACTACCTTTTTCTCTTCAACAGTGTCTATAACATCACGATAGGAGCAAGCCACTCTGTTCCCATGGGTCTTGGCCTTGAAGGTGAGTGAGAACTGATCATCGGACTTACGGCGTACTTGAAGATATCCCCAACAACGACGACTTGATCACCAGCTGGTCGTGTTACGAGTTCATCGGGTGATAGATGAGATCTACGTATCGTTGGGTCATTTGGAAGTGGTATAGTTGCGGTTGCTTTGGTTCTGGTAAACATTGTGTGTACAGTCTGTTGGATGTTGTGCTAAGCCATCGTCATTCATCGATCGGCGGTGACAACCCAATGGAACTTTTTATCTGTGCCTCCCTTTAGTTTTTATCAACCAACCTTACGATGTTGCATCGCAAGCAATCCAGTACAGGCATCCACTCTACATCTGACACTTTCCACTTCCATATATCAATCCACTGGATATAAAAGCCTAGTCGTGAAATGATGATTTGCTCCGTCGTGATCACGTTTGGGGTTTTCTGTTCAATGACGATCAGTGCCATATGACTCGGACCTCTTTGATTCTGTATTCATGATTCGGTCACTCATTATACCGTATCCAGCGCCGATGCTACCTGTTAGTAACAAAAAAGAACGTTCATCCATCCTCAAGGTCGGTAAAAAACACCTAGCGTGTTCTGTACGTGCATTGTACGTGCAACTTAGCCTGTTTCCCCCGAAATCGTATCCACTCGGCATCTTCATTTTTGAAATTGCTCTTTATGCTTGACGGATCCATCGAAATCGCAGTCATCGCCAAAGGTAGCGGAGTATTGATACCCCAGTGCGGCCCCATGGTGCTCATCAATCAGAAGTATAAAAACCAACATCCAAGGATTTCATCCAACCTCATCCGCCATGCTTCAAGCTCTCTTTGCAGTTTTAGGTCTTCTGCCATTGATTTCGGCTCAATATGTCATTCCACCAATCTCGGGAGCTGATGGTTGGGAAGCAGCGTACACCCAAGCCAAAGCTCTAGTAGCTCAAATGAACACGACTGAAAAGTTGAGTCTCACTCAACAAGGGGCAAACAGTTTACGAGTTGGAACTGTAGCTCGTCTGGGTTATGATGGTCTATTCTATGCCGATGGTTCTGAAGGAATTCGAGGTGCTCCATTCGCTTCTGCTTTCGAGCAGGCTCTTAATTGTGAGTAGACTTTGTTGCAAAGCTGATCCCTAGCTGCTGCCAGTTTTGACAAGGACGTCATGTTACGTCGAGCCAAGGCTATGGGCGCCGAATGCTATGGAAAAGGAATCAACGTGTTGTTTGGTCCTGGTGTCAATCAATTAAGAACACCAATGGCTGGTAGAGGGTTTGAATGTATGTCAAGAAATAGTCGTAACTGACGTTAGACTTTGGAGCCGATCCGTATCTCGCTGGAGTGGCAGCTGCTCAGCATGTCGAGGGGTGAGTTCAAATTCAACCTAAACTGATATCAGTCTACAATCGCAAAAAATCATCGCCATGATGAGACATTACATTGGAAACGACCAAGAATCGGGTCGTACCATTTCCAGTTCAAATATGGATGAGAGGTGAGTGTTGAATCGTACTCTGCTGAAACCAGAACCGCTCATGAAATCTACTTGTGGCCATTCCAAGATGCCGTCCACGCTGGTGTGGCAGCTACAATGTGTTCATACAATGCCTTGAACGGGACCCATTCTTGTGGTAACGAAGTATCTCTAGGTCGATGGCTTCATGAAGAGCTCAATTTCCAAGGCTTCGTCTTATCAGACTTCCAAGCAATCCCTTATGGTCAAGAGATTCAATCTGCCAATGCCGGTTTAGACAGTTTGATAGGAGGAGCTTTGGTTCCACCTGGAAGTACAGTTAAACCAGTAGGAAGTAGGTCACAATTAATATTAAACTGACGATCAGCTCCGTTTGGTGCCAACAGCACACTCTCAGCTGCGTTAGCCAATGGAAATTTCTCAGAAGCCAGATTGACAGATATGGCGACCAGAATCGTAGCAGCTTGGTTCAAAGTTGGTCAAAATGATAAATTCCCTGCTCTGAACACCAAAATCAATGTCTTGGAACCAACGACTAATGAATTGATTCGAGAATTTGGAGCGAAATCTATCGTACTATTAAAGAACAACAACACTTTGCCTTTAAAAAACGTTTCATAGTGAGTGAACAAATGAGCTAGCTGACTCCAGTGTATACGTCTTTGGTCAATCAGCTTGTAAGTTGGGGTTTTGTCTCTGCTGACCTGCAGCCGTTGATCTGTTTGGGTTCCCTCGTCCGCAAAGCGGTGGATTCTCGATTGACAACGACATGGGAGCTTTCCCCGGTGGTCAGGGATCATCATATGCTAATTTACCTTACCTGATAACGCCACTGGAAGCACTCCAGCAAAGGGCACGCAAAGAGCGAAGTCAAGTGTTTTCATACCTGGACAACTTCAATCACACAGTTCAGCAAACATACGCAACAGCTGGAAACGCAGTGAACGCCACTTGTATTGTTGATGTCAGACAACAATGTTCTGAGGGTTACGACAGAGCCAACCTTACCGCGTCCTGGGAGGGTGACGCTACGATTTTAGCGGTTGCTTCAAAGTGTAAAAATACGGTAGTCGCTTATAGCTCGTGTGGACCTTTCAATGTTACTAGCTGGAAAGATCATGTCAACGTTACGGCTATCATCGATGCTGGTGGTTTGGGTCAAGAAGCAGGTCATGCTTTGGTCGATGTACTGTATGGTGATGTCAATCCGTCGGCGAAACTACCTTACACTCTGGGTTTGAAGGTAAGATCGAAGATCGGGTTTCACTGACCACTAGTTAACCGATTATCCAGCGCTGGTAGATTTCAATGACACGATTGTCAAAGTGAACGGATCTTTTAATGTAGGTGGTGGTATGAATTTGACTGAAGTTAGGACATCAACTACACCGAAGGGCTGTTCACCGATTACAGATGGTTCGACAAATACAACATTACACCAGCATACGAGTTTGGTTTCGGTTTGTCATACACTACATTCGAGCTATCACAACTTTCGACTCAACCCTCTTCAGCCAAACTAGCCGTCAACGCTGCTGCGAACTCTACCAATCTCTACGACTGCCTTGCACTAGTCACGGTGAACATCAAAAACACCGGTCAAGTGGCAGGAACGGAGGTACCTCAGCTCTATCTTGGATCACCTGCTGCTGGAGCTCCTATCAAAACTTTGAGGGGGTTCGAAGCGGTAAATCTACAACCTGGACAAACATCCACCGTTAGTTTCAATCTCACTCGTAGGGATTTAAGGTGAGTGTGATGTTTGGTAATTTCTGACTTGCAGTTATTGGAACGTCTACACTGCTGGATGGACTCTTCCTAAAGGGTCGTATCAGGTATATCTTGGTACATCGAGTAGAAACATTAAGCTTTCAGGGGTGTTGACCTTGAATTTGGAGTAAGGATATGGTTGCAAAGATTTAGGAAATTTTGAATATAATAAGGAAAAAACTTTAATATAATAAGTAATTATTGTTTATAATGCATAGGAATCAGTTTACAGTTAACAATCCAATCAACTCCTTGATATTCTCCTTCTCCCCCAAGCCCCAAACGGCATCAACTACTCTCTGCGCATTGGCCGTACTCATGACAGACTCGAATAGCTCTACGGCTTTATGCTCTACTTCCTGTTGCGTCATTGGATTCTGGATCCTACCGCGAACGTTTCGACCTTGACTTGAAGTGAAGGTTTTGGATTCACCGATGATATCCACTTCCACCGTTGCCTCGAATTTATCCTGATCCTTTGGGGCTGGCAAGAACCTGATCCGCTTACCTACCTCCACTATAGTCGGATCCAACATTAGAGATTCGTCATGAGAAGCGTTGAAGGTCAAATGCCCTTCGACCACTGTAGCTGCCATGCAGTGTCTGAGACTGAGATCCGGCATGGCATTGGCATCACCGATAACGGCGTACCAATCGGGATGATAGAATATTCGAATCGCCCCAATCTGACGTTAGTGCAGTAAAGCTACCACCCACTTGCCTGTTCCTTTTTCGCACGAGATTGCTCAAGTATCTCTTCCAAAGCAGCTAATGGAGCTGCAATTGGGAATCCAACTGAATATTTCTTAATATCCGTTTCCAACATCCTAAACCTCGTACCCAAACCTTCAACTTCAATCTTCAGTGGGGTGTTTGGTGAAATAGCATCGAAGAAGTTACGATCGTTTCCCAAAACATCACCATCACCAGTGAAACCGTGATGCACCATCATCACGCATTTAACAGCGTTGCTCGCTGGCATGCCAGCGAAGACGTATGACTTGAGGGTATGAGCCTTGTCGAGTCGCCAAGTGGTAAGTCCTGAAACCTCTTGCGAGAGATAATTGAGAAGGATCAGAATTTGAGTTGGTTTGAAACGGAGCAACATTGCACAGGCTAATCCTGCTCCGAACAACGGCGCAAAAGCATGACAAGAAAGAGAGGACCGAGCAAATGACATGCAGGGAACCAGTGCCTCCCCTAGATGTCAGTTACGTACAGATGGTAACCTACCGAATCGAATCGTCATTTCGTACCCCCAACAAACAGCTCTAACGAATTCCTCTCCGGTTGCATCATTCCATTCTGCAACAGCCAGTACAGCCGGCAAAACACCACATCCAGGGTGGGTTTGACTAGTTTCGTGAGAATCATCAGATTCATCTGCATGAGCACTCATCCCATTGGCAAGAGCGGCTTCGACAATGGGACATTTCAAGGATGAACCGATGATCGACGATTCAAAGGGGCCGTTTGGGTAACGTGATTTGATATACGGAAGGGTAGCCTGACCAGCGGTCAAAGGTGAGCCAGAGGAGATGGCCGCCAAAGTGTCTAGAATATGTGTAAGAGTTTTGTGCTTGACATCAGGTGGTAAAGGGGTGTTTAGCGCAGTGGAGAGATGATCAGCAATGATTACTCCTGGTGTAGACATCTTTGAAGTTGTAGAGTAAGATGTTAGTTAATATCGTTTATAACCCGAATCCAAAGATTTGCCGGTGGGTACCACGGATAAATTACAATACTTAAGTAAGACTCTGCCTACACATCTACACACCACCATGTCCCAACCACGCATCAGAGTAGGTTTCGTTGCGTATGGTTTCGCAACTCGAACCTTCCATCTCCCCTTTGTACAATCAATACCAGATTTTGAGATATACGCCTTTCTTCAAAGAGGCGAACGACCAAGTATCAGAGGTGTACCTGGGAGTCATTGTGCGGATGACTTTCCGGATGCAAAGTGGTATCGTACCAAGGAAGAGTTTTTCGCAGACAAGAATATCGACTTGGTCATCGTCGCTACTGCTATCGATACACATGCAGAATATACCATAGCTGCTCTGGAAGCTGGGAAACATGGTGGGTTCGAGTAAGAGGCGCGTTAACCGTAGTGGTTTGTGAGAAATGCTTCACTGTTAGTACATCAGACGCGGACAAATGTATCGAGGCCCAACGTAAATCGGGAAAGGTACTGAGTGTATTCCAAAGTGAGTCCAGATGCTGCATGAACTTACCAAAGATCGACGATATGATTCAGATTTCCAAACTTTAGCTCAATTGGTGCGATCAAATGCACTGGGTGAAATAACGGATTGTGAATTCCATCACGATCTTGATTTACCCACTCGTCTAAACCGATGGCCAGAGGGTGATTTCAAACCAGGTCTTGGACATATGGTCGGATTAGGAAGCCATTCACGTAAGTCACACCAGTTCTTAGCTGATATCTAGTTGATCAAGCATTGGCTCTCTTTGGTCGTCCTTCAAAAATTACCGGCTTTTATCGAGCACTTCGAGGTGTTGATTCAAATCTTGATGACACTTTTACTATCATTTTACGATATTCTGGTAAACAAAAGAATCTCATGGTGACAGTAACCACCAATGTGGTCTCCAAAATGTGAGTATTCTCCTAAACCCATCTAACCCTAGGGCACAACCATTAAAATACTTTGCGAGAGGGTACGACGGTTCATTCCTAAAATTCGGTGAAGATCAACAAGAACCGCAAACCGTTAAAGGGATCTCTGCAGACGCCCCAGAATTCGGTGTAGAAGATCCAAAAAATTGGGGTTTGCTTTCGACTAAAACCCAATTTCATGAGAATCAAAAGAAAGAAATTTCTTGGTCTGAAGGAAGGGAGATTTGGGTAGGGACATATCCAAGTTTGAAAGGAGATTATCGACAGTATTATGTTGACGTTCTGAAGGCTATCAGAGGTGGGGAATTGGTCATTAAACCTGAACTCGTAAGGGATGGGATCCGTATCATCGAGTTAGCTAGGAAGAGTGCCGATCTCGGACAAACTCTGGACATGGATTAGTGTAGTGAGATAGTGCGGTCTATTACATCCAATGTCTATGTCTACTTTGAACCCATCACAGAGCACCATGATCGCAGAATCGAGAGTTGTTGACTGGAGATGTGACAATATTATTGCCACTAAAGTACATTAAGTTCGCGCCGATGTTTATCCCTGAGACTCGAGTGCCACGCGTTTGACTGTGTTGAAATGAGGTGAGGAGGAGAGCATATCATCTTCACAACAACAACAACAACAACAATATCATTTTGGTCTATATCATAGATCTCAAATATAAAGAGTAAGCTTCCTACTCTATTCGATATCAACAAGAAAAAATGGTGGAAGACAAATATATTGGTTTGACATTAGCCTTCGCAGGTAATATGCTAATAGGGTAAGTAGCAATTCCAACATGGGGGAAAATCAATCTAACAGGAAATCTATCACAGCTTGAGTTTTATCATAACTAAAAAAGTATGACAGATCATACTGTTTGGATCACATACTAACCCACTGATTAGGGATTGATCGATGCCGCTAAAAAACCAGCATATCCTCATTCCCATCAACTTCAAACTGGTTCAAAACAAAATGCTTGTCAGTCATCTTCTCAAACTCGTGTGATCATTTTCAGCTGATATGTGATGTAGCCGATGACCTCGCATACCTAAAGAATCCGATATGGTGGGCTGGGATGGTGACCAGTGAGTTTTAATGTGTCGAGATAGACAAGGAAAACTGACCTTTTTCCAGTGGTTGTTGGTGAAGGTAAATCTTACTGTTTACCTACGTTTGAGTGTACTTACGATAGTTTAGTCGCAAACTTCGCTGCTTATTCTTTCTCCCAACCTATCCTTGTGACACCGCTAGGAGCAACCAGTGTCATTGTTGGGTAAGGATCGCTATTGAGCAAGGAGAAGTGTTGACAAAGTTATAGCGCTATTCTAGCTTCCTTCCTGTTAGACGAAAAATTAGGTAGATTGGGGATCTGTGGTTGTGCTTCATGTATTGTAAGTTGAATTTTCTTTTGACGATGTGCTTGAAAAAGTAATCCAACTTACGCCTACTAGATCGGTTCCGTCATCATAGTTCTCCACGCACCATCCGATAAAGATGTAGAGACAGTAGACGAGATCTTATCATACGCCGCCCAACCTGGTGAGTGCATCAACTAAAGAATGTCATCGGCTTACCCATCTAGCGTTCCTCATGTATATCACCTTTGTGGCCGTGATATCAAGTTGGTTGATATTCAAAGTAGCACCTAAATACGGTCAAAAGAATCCCATGGTTTATATTTCAATCTGTTCTTTGGTTGGTAGTGTGTCTATCATGGCTATCAAGGTGGGTTCAATGATGTTGATTGTTTTACTGACAGCCACAGGGACTTGGAGTTGCTCTTAAATTGACATTTGCTGGGAATAACCAAATGACGCATATAAGTACTTATGTATTTGGGATTGTTGTCGTTGGTTGTATCTTGGTGCAGATGGTGAGTTTGTTGGAGGATTTCAAGCTGATCGTTAGAACTACTTCAATAAAGCTCTGGATACATTCTCGACCAATGTGTAAGTGGAAGTATATTGAATCTCAACTCACACCCCAGTGTCAACCCGATCTACTACGTTTTCTTCAGTACAGCCACAATTTTCGCTTCAGCACTTTTGTTCCAAGGTTTCAACACCACAGGTGCACAGAACACCATCTCATTGATTTGTGGATTCTTGATCATTTTCATGGGAGTCTATTTGTTGAACATTTCAAGACAACCAGAGGCACCTCATCATGCGACGAGTTTAGAATCAGGTTTAATGAGTAGGTCTGAACTAATCTCAGTGCAAGACTGACACCGGACAGACCCCAGAATGTCAATCTCAGGTAGATTATCACTAGATTCCAACGGACCTTCAATATGGAACCACGGCCAGAATCCAAGTTACGCCCCGGATGGATCGTTGCTATCAGCAGGTCATGGAAGGAGATCCTCGATCTATCGAGCACAGAATTCGACTTTGTTCAACGCGTTCGAAGAGGAAGGTGTGGCTTTGACTCAATTACCTGAAGAAGAGGAAAGTGATGAGGACGATGAAATCGAAAGAAGGAATAGGAACGGGGGTGGGGATGTCGAACGTGGGACTGGAAACGGGACCGGGGGTAGAAGTTTGTTAGGCAAGAACGGTAGAACTGACGTTACCGGTGGTAGACATCCTGCTTATCAGGATCGATAGGGGGGTGAAGGGGGATGATTTTCTGAATTTCTCAATTTCCCTTGTTTGAATCAATTTTTCTATCACAGCATGCACGTACACATATGGCCCAAACACCTAGACTCATACATGCAATGCTAATACAAACCCGGAAGCTCATCTACAAACCCTCAATCCGTCTTCTAGCCTCGACCGTTCTCCTATCCCAATTCTTAATCATCTCCTCACCCTCCCTCTCCATCTCTTTATACCGACGTTCCATCTCCCCCCGAACCAATTGTTCCAAAGTCATCATCTTCTGTTCATCCGTCAACGGTATCAGTTTCTCTTCGGTCTCAGGTTGTGGTGAAATCCGATCAACGAGATCATCAATCACCTTTCTAGCTTGTTCTGCACCTTCTTGTAAAGATTTATTCAACGTTGATCGCGGTAGATTCGATGGTGATTCCACGCGGGGATTGGATTTCGATTTTGATGGGATAGATTTCTTAGGTCGGGCTTTGGGCGATAAAAGTTGAGAAGGTAGATTGGTTATTTCAGATTGAGCGAGCGGTGATGCTGTTGACAGAGGTTGTATTTTGGTCGGTGCGACTTTGGATTTAGGTTTGAGTTTGATAGGTGACGAAGGTTTTGATGTGGGTACCACACTGTCGATTTCGGTGGGATCGGTTGTTGTTTGAACTATTATAACATCGCTCGTGAGGGTTTCTTCAACTGGGGGTGGAGCTTCTGCTTCTGGTTCAGTTTCGACAACCTTCGGTTTCCTAGTCTTTTTCGATTTCGATTTGGCTTTGGCTTTTCCCTTTTTGGGTGAGGGGTCTAGCACTGTCTCTTCTTGTAAGGGAGCTGGAACGACCGGTTCGATCACCTCCTCCTCTTCGACATCCTCTGGTTCAGGTTCTGGCACTGTCTGCACAGCTTCCGCTTTCGTCTTTCGTCGACTGGAAGTTGATTTTGAAGTCGTCGTTGGTCGTGGTTTAGCTGCTCGAGTTGGTTTCGCTAGGAGTTCTTCGACGTCTGCAACGTTGTCACCATCCGCATCTACTGCTTCAGTTGCTTCAGTTGCTACAGTCGTTGCACGTTGTCTGAGAGTCAGCTTAGATAAAACCGAAACTCACTTCCTAGATGACTGAGATTTCGTAGATCGTCCAGACGATTTACTCTGCAACATGTTAGTGGAATCTAGCATCAAACTTACAGGACCAGCTTGGCTCTCTGCATCAGCAACAGCGGTAGGAGGGTTTACCACAGCAGTGAAAAATCTACAATCGGGGAATTTGGTTTGATGTATCGACCTATACCAGGTTAGAGTCACTCTCGTCACTCGACATACCAAGGATCATCTGTTGCCTCCCAACCTTCAACAGAGTATTCACAGAGCGGACAAGTGACGTTGTCTTTCGATTCGACCGATGGGGTATAGATGAATCCCGCCTTGGCAAGCTGATGAAATTAGCAATCATACCAAATCGCGAAACTCACATTCTTGACTGTTGGTAACCAACCCTTCTTTTTATGTGGCCACCAGTCTTTGAACGTTTGTTCTCTAACTTTGGCTGAGATCGATGATGAAGGGAGGGATTCGGGAGTGGGATAAAAAGATCTACGATAACGTCAGAAGGAGATACTTCTAATTGACCTACCTCCGTCTCCCGTTTTCAGAACCGTTCCTCTTCCTATCAACTCTTAAACTACAAACGATTTCAGCCCAAGCGCATTCACCTCTCTTTTCATGTTCCTCAAAGGGATCATCGTTCTCATCCCAGCCTCCAAGCTTCAAATGACAGATGAAGCATTCTACTGTATCGTTTACGGCCGCAGACGAAGAATTGATATGGAAGAAACCTGCTTGAGATAATAATTCCGGTGTTAGGTTTGGATGAGTTTCTGGAGTCAACGGGAAAGCTGGTTTCGAACGTGTCCTGGGTTTGATTACGGCTTTGAATGATGCTAGACGATTTTCTTCAGCCTGCATTGTGGGGTGTGATGTGATAGTTGAATGTAAGATAGGTTGTTGAATAGAATTGTCGTTGTTGTTGTTGTTGATACAAAAACAAGCGCGTCGTTATATAGGGGGTCATTTAAGGTTTACACACTGCCACATTCAACATTCCCGCTGTATCCCCGATCTCCTTATATTTCTAATTTCTTCCTAAATCAATGTCAATTCAACCACCATGTCAAGGATAATAAGAAGATCTTTAGCTTCAATAACTCCTTCTTCTTCTTCACCAGGTCCATCTTCACTGCCACACTTCCCTTCTTCGTCATCCACAACTTCAACACTACCATGGGCAGTTCGTCGACGAAGAGAATTAATCAAATCGCATCCTCAATCTTCACCTTCACCTCTGTCAGATGAATCGTTATTCCTGGGTAAAACACCAAAGGTCCTACCAGCAAAACTGGAAGACGAATTCCAAAGGTTAAGATCGTTGAATCAATTCAAAGGAGACGAACTAAGTGCCAGAAGAGCGTTTTTGAAATCTCAATTAGCGTGGAAAACTCGTCTAAGAGGTGATGTCAGAATCGAAAGAATACCCGTATCATCGGACTTTGGATTGGAGTCAATCAAGAAATTAAAATTACCCGATGGAAGACGTTTACATGAAAAGAATGTTCTACGTATAGACCCACTCGAGGACGGTAGTCAAGAATTGGTTGTTCGAGAATCGAAATCTAACTTTTTGAAAAACTACATCAACGCTTTAGAGAATGGTGAAGAACTCACAACCGAGACACAACTTACTGGTCAGAGGATCTATCTACCGAATATCCAAATCAGACTGGTTAGAAATCATACCCCGCCTGGTCAATCGTACGACCCATTTATAGCGACATTTCGAATTCCTCAATCAATGACCAAAACAGATCTCAGATCGTATCTAAAAGCAGTGTACGATTTGCCAATAACTTTCGTCAGGACTGCCAACTATCTAGCACCAATCATCAGAGGTCGAGGTGGTCAGCAAAGAAGGAAAAGTGGTTCGATGGATAATTACAAAAAAGCTGTCGTCGGTTTGGTAGAACCTTTCCATTATCCTGATGATATCGAGGAATATAAAACTTGGGAGAACGGAGAGATCATGGCTAAAGATAGAACTGAATGGTTGGAGGAGAATTATCATTTGGATATGACGGATGGGTATAGGAAGAAGATCTTGATGAGATACTACAAAGGCTATAGATGGAGATCGAAGGTACATGATAATGGGGTAAGTCGACTTGTCTCTTTAGATGCTTTTGCTGACTTTGATCAGGGCAACACTGTTCGTGCCATTATGGAGAAACGTAAAGAGCGAGAAGAGAAAATCGCTCTGGAAGCTGCTAAATTACGAGGTGGAAATGACGTCGTGGAATAGAGAATAGATTTGTATGCAATGCATTGGCTGTTGGTCAAAGGTGAACTTGACAAATCAGAAGTGAACTTGATATCTCCTTTCAGAGAGATAATGTGATAAAGCCTATCTTTGATAACGAACAGAGTCGACTACAACAACAAGTGAAGATACGATCTGACCCCAACCAACGGACTGCCGCAAAATGTGGGGTAACCTCAGATTCTAATCAAATCACCGAAAACCAAGCAAGATAGGATTAAAAGTTCGGAAACTATCGTCAAATCCATGCCAAGATGATCAAGGTATTCGAAAATAATGGAAGAATTTACGTACGTTCACTTGAAATATTCGAAAAAAATATCAGGAGTGGCGGTGGAGGTCTTGGATTTTTTTCGAATTTCTGTTTTCTTTGGTACTGGGGTCGGGTGGGGGTGGCTTGGGGGAATGATCGACGTAATCGAGGCAAGAAAGTCGCTTCATTTTCTTGGTTCGACATGGGTCAGAAACTGGGCAGTATCACACAAGAATGATCACTATTCTGAGATGATTGTCTGCATTGTATCAGATTCGCTCTCCTCTACTTAACAAACAACTCATACTTGAGTGCATCGTTGAAATCTCCAACTGGAATTTAAGTTACCTCATGCCGACTCTATCCCTGAGCCCGTGTCTGGTCTAACCGAATCAAGTGTCTATTTAAAGATGAAAAGGTCTTGTGACATCGTGGGTCACTCCATATCATCTCTGTGGCCTCTGGTCTGGCCCCAGGAATCTCCGCTTATAAATTGCCCGACTAAAACCTAAGTATCCTTTTCGAGCCTTTCCGATCGACACTTGGCTAGGGGAGAAGAACAGAATTCGAAAATAAACCACCAAGTATATTGAAATTCAGGCGTCGTATGAAGTGTGCAACGAGTGCGGGGAAACACTTCACAGTCAGAAGATCAAAGGTATATAAACATCGACTTATCGTGCACAACTTTCTTTTCCCATCCACTTTTCCCCTCAGATTTTGATTTCATCTTTAACCGCATCACTTCATCCACCATGAATCAACATCCCCAAACTGAAATCACCACAGAACCATATCCTCACTCTACAAACGTCAAGCGTACCAGTGTTTCTGCACAATTGGCGACATGGCACGCTAATCGAGGAAACAAATCGATTGCTCAAGCGATTATCCCAAGTTTCTCTGCAGCTCGTGCTGATGAACATGCTGAAAAAGTGACCAAAAATCCTTTCAAATTGCTAGGTAAGTCAATACGTCCAGTGACGCCTAGGTGGATACTTATCAAAATCTGCAGGAATGGTATCAGCGTTCGGTTGGGCAATGTTTTTCTCAGGATGGTTCGCTTGGACATGTGATGGTTACGATTACTTTGCAGTCTCATTAACTGCTTCGTTGTTAGCTACTCAATTCGGTGTTCAAGTACATGACATCACCACCGCTATCACTTTAACACTTCTTTTCAGATCATTGGGTGCCGTCATCTTTGGTACTTTGGCTGATAGATTCGGTCGAAAATGGACCCTTGTCTGTAATCTTATCCTCATCGCTGTTTTCGAACTCGGTAGTGGTTTCTGTGAGACCTATCAACAGTTTTTGGCCGTTAGAAGTTTATTCGGTATCGCCATGGGTGGTATTTGGGGTCAAGCGGCTGCGACGTAGGTTTAGTTGTTATAATCAGAACTGACTTTAGTGCTCTCGAAAACGTACCAGTCGAAGCTAGAGGTATCTGTTCAGGTATACTTCAACAAGGTTACGCCGCTGGTTATCTACTAGCAGCAGTTATCAATTTGACTGTGGTTTCATACTCACAATACACCTGGCGATCACTTTATTTCATCGGTGCAGGCTTTTCATTAGCTGCTTCAATCGTTCGTGCTTGTCTACCAGAATCAAGACAATATCTTCTTGCTCGTGAAGAAGCCAAAGCTAGTGGAATGACCAGTGCACAACAGAGTAAAAGATTCATGAAAGAGTTAGGTACAATGTTGAAGACCAACTGGGTTCGTTGTATCTGGGCTGTCTGTATGATGACAGGATTCAACTTCTTCTCTCACGGTTCTCAAGATTTATACCCAACTTATCTTACCACCACTAAAGGTCTGTCTTCAGCTTTGTCTTCAAAAGCAACTATCATTTCCAACTGTGGTGCTATCGTCGGTGGAACAATCGCTGGTTACGTTTCTCAATACACTGGACGTCGTCTTGCGTAGGTCATGTAAAAAGAACTTTACTGACGTCAGTATCATCGTCTGTCTACTTTATACCGCATGTTGGATCCCACTTTGGATCTTGCCAAACAATTTCGGTGGATTATCAGCAGGTGGATTGTAGGTCAACATTCCTGAATAACACTGACGCTAGCTTCATTCAATCCGGAGTCCAAGGTGCATGGGGTGTAGTCCCGATCTACCTCGGTGAAGTCGCCCCACCAGCCTTCAGAGCTTCATTCGCCGGTGTAGCCTATCAACTCGGTAACATGGCTTCATCAGGTGCCGCTCAAATCGAAGCCGACGCTGGTGAAACTCTTGTTCTACCTGGAACCAAAACTCCAGATTACGCTACTATCCAAGGCATCCTCATCGGTGTCGTTATCGCTTGGATGTTGATCTTCACTTTCCTCGGTCCAGAAGCTCATGGTTCTCACTTTGAGCAGGCTAAAGTTGGTTTCCAAAAGGGTTCAGGTGCTGCTGATGCTACTGAATTCATTGATGGTAGAGATGGTCATTTAGGTTTGGAGAAACCAGCCCAAGAACATGTTGAGAAGGCCTAGGGTGGAGGTGTTTTACGTGTCACTTGATAGTTTAGTTATATTTCCTTAATACTCGGTAGTGATCAGTGTTTGGTGACTGTGATTAGTGACTTGATTGAGATGTGTTGTACGAAAGAATGATGACAGACTTATACACATACTATACAACTATGTGTCTACACTATCTCCCCGCCTTCCTGCCGTTACTATCGTACCAAGCTTTAATCAATTTCCCACTATCTTGACCGATGGCGTACACTGAAGTCAGTCAAGCCTCAGGTCACACTTACATTCTCTCTCTTCACCCTCCATACCTTCACGAAAAGATTCACCAGAACCATGTTCACTTGTCATTTCAGCAGAAGGTACATGAGCAGCTAAATCTTGTAAAGATGGTAATCGGTTTACGAACGCCTGATTGTTAGTCAACTCGTAATTGTATATGTCTACCTTATGTAACATGTTCAGTAAATCAGCCGCAGCGGTCTCTTCGAGCCTGAAAGTAGGTTAGGTGGATCCAACGTCATAAAACCTACACTGAAGCGATCTTTCTACCCCACTTATACCACCACCCATTACCTCCCACCAGATGTGATAGCTTCACATTAGACGATGAAGCTTTCAAAGCTGATTTCACTCTGTTAGAATATGCAGGTGGAAGGGGGAACGTTGTGAATTCACTGCAAGGGTTCAGGTCAGTTACTGTATTTTCAACGACTTATAACTGACTTGATACTAAGTGTTTGGGCTATCCAGAATGGTAATTCTAATTTTTGATGTTGTGTTATCTAATCGATATCAGTTTCTGGCATGATGTAGAGAATGACTTACATCGTTCTCTGTACCTCCTTCTAAATATCCTAAACCTGGTACGTCGAGTGTGAACGTACAAGAGAGTTTCTATTATTGATTGATCAATCAATCGTCTATCGTCATACCTTCCGCTGACTTACATGGTTCTCAGCTAGGATTGATGATAACGAGAAGTAATCGTCCATCGTGTCTCTCGCCCTTCAGCTTGATTCTCCGTTGAGGATGGTAGTTGGAGAATGATGTCGAAGATCAAAACAAATATCGTCGCGTCGTTACTAGTGACTTTTTTGCTTCCGTGGCTGCACTTTACTGTAGTATCCCCGTGGCCTGCGAAATCTTTGGAAATCATCGATAACACCGACATTCTATCCAAACTCCCCGAATATATCCTGAAAACAGATGATAATCTTTGTAATTTGTAAACGTTTGCCTTTGGATGAGACCATTGGTCGAATGTAGAGTGGTGGTATGAAGAATAAAGTCTTCGAAGAAAGCAAAATGTTATTGTCTGTGGGAGTAGAGACATGCCTTCTCATCACCTAGCATCTCCTTTGTTTCAAATTTACTCAACAGAAAGTAACTAGAAGCACCATTTTCAAAACTTTCACGTACAGGCCTGATGAATGCATCGTTACTTCCTTCTATCACGATCACGATCACGGTCATCACGTTTCCTATCATCCCTTCTCCTATCGTCTCTGGGGCTTCTATCCCTCTCACGGTGTCTATCATCGCGATGTCGATCCTCTCGTCTATCTCTATCACTTTTGTTTCTTCCATCATCTCTGCCATCTCCTCTATCTCTCCTTTCATCCCTATCCCTCCTATCATCTCTCTTGCTCCCACCCCGATCATCATACCGATCCCTCTCACGTCTATCTCCATAACCTCTATCCTCTCCAAACCCACCACCCAACTGAGCAGTATTCGAACTACTACCCCCAATCCCAAATCCACCAGGTATCTCGTTAATATTGTTGTTAGGACAATCCTGGCGCAAATGTGGCCCACCACAATTCCAACATCCAGTACTGGTTGTACCAATAGTCCCAGGTTTAGCGGCTGCGTTACCCCAACCACCAGATGTCGTATCTTGATCTGCAAGATGTGTATACTATTGTCAATAGGATGTTTGAATATAACTCACTTTTGTCCTTGACATTTTTCCGAAATTTCGAACTTGCATGACTTTCGGTAACATTGACATGTCGACTGCAGACTCTGTCGCAACATTGTAATCTCTTTTGAGTAGATCGTCGTCCTGTCATTAGTTTTGCTTGAGACACGACCTACCTGGTGGAAAGCACCCTTGTGATAGTATTTCTGTAAGAATCCCAATTGAGTCTTTTCTTTATCTCTCGTTGATTGAGCGTAAGCTTCATCTTCTGCCAAACGTTGATCTTCAGGCATAGCTCTACGTCTTTCAATCTCTTCCCTCTCAATATCCCTAGCAGTCTGTGCTTCTTTATCGCGAAGAAGTCTACCCAATTCTCTCGCTCTCCATTCCTCAAATTCAACAGCAGGGTCTCCATCGGTATCATCAACATCAGGTATGAGTTCAGTTGCCTCCTCTGAAGGTCAGTCGTGTCCACATGTTTACTCACTTTCCATCAACTCCCTTCTTATCGTCTCCCCGGCTAGTTCTTTACTTGCAAGTTTACGCTCTGCTATCATCTCTTCCTCTCGTCTCGCAGCTTCTTCAGCTTCTTTCGCTGCCGTTTCTTGATCAATAACGGTTTCCCTTGCTTGTCTAAAGTTAGTTCCATCCTACAATTCAACTCACTTTCGCACAAACATAGGTCTAAACGCTGGTTTCTTCTCTTCCTCAGATTCAGTTTCAGTTTCATATTCACTCGACTAAACGTCAGCTCCATCATGATCATTACCCACCTCCTCTTCTTCAACTACAGGTTGAACAATCTCTTCCTCTGATTCAGTTTCCTCCTCCTCAGATTCTTCCTTCAACAACGCCTTCCCTTCGATCTTGACATTATCCAGCTTCACTTTTATCTTAGCTGCTCCTTGCTGAATGATCCTTCCTGCTCCACCCGCTACCACTGTCTTGTCGACTTTCACAACTTGAGGTTTGACGTCTTCATTGTCTGAATCCGAATCCGAATCAGCTGGTAAAGCGTCAGGTGCTTTCCCTTTGAAATATCTGATTTTCGTTGGCTTTACTAAAGGTTTCGGACCTGTCTTAGGAGGCATCGTTAATGTGTGGAGATGTAGGAAATTACGAATAATTGTTTGAATAAAGTGAGAAGTTGACGGGAGCAAAAATAGATGCGGTGTGGCGTTAAGCTATACATGGATTCGACTAGTATACGACCTGGGTATCTAATCTATTTCTATATACAGTATTCGATCTATTCTATATGTTATATACAGCATTTATCTGTCTCATCATACAACCAGTCGACCACTCCTAATTATTCTAACACGAATCAATCAATGTCCATGCCCAGACCCTCGTAATATCCTAATGCGACGTAATTGACAGCCTTAGTTTTTGTTCTTAACTGTCTTCCAGCAGTCGAACCTAAATCCTTAGTAATGTTCATACTTTTTGAACTCACTTGAAGCAACAGGGACCTCTTCAGTTTCATACAAACTTTCGTCGTATGATTCCTCTTCATCCGAATCAGGCTGTAAACACCATAAGCAAAACATTCACATAACCATCACTTACACTTAGTTCTCTGCAGAAGTGAGTTATAAAGTCCAAAGCTCCTCCAACGGAAGAACGACTTTGAGCTTTCTCGAAGAAAGGATGGATTTTCGTTGAATTATTAGATTTACTGATTTTTCCATCACCCTCGTCCTCACTATCGACATGATGGCGTTTGAGTTTACTGCTAGAAGGTTGAGAAACAGGTTTTGAGATTGATTTCGGAGGAATAAGTTGTTTAGCTTTGGAAGGTTGAGAAACAGATTTTGAGATTGATTGTTTGGGTAGAACCTTTTTGATTTTCTTTTTTTCACCTTGAACAACAATCTTCTCGTCAGTGACTTCAAAGAAATCACCATCGGAATCAGATTCAGTCGATTCAAGTGGTTTATTGATATTAACATCTAAGAATTTTAATGGTTTAAAGGGTTTAGGGTTTTGGGTAGAAGGTTTAAATTCGACATTAGTTTTCTAACAAAGTTATCAGTACGTTATAAAGCAAAAAGAACGTCACACTCACGTTTTCAGCATTGAAATTTTTAATTCCTTTATGTTCAGTAACATCAGAACATGGAGCTTTTGAATGATTTTTAGGTTTCTAAGAAATACCATCAGTACATTATAAGCAAAAAGAACGTCACTCACAGGATTTTCAATGATTAAATTTTTAACTCCTTTATGTTCATCTACATGGGATTCTCGAATTTTTGACTGAATTTTAGGTTTCTAAGAGGTACTATCAGAACATTCACAGCTCAAACTGTCCACTTACAACGGTGTAGTTGGAAACTAAACCTTCTTCATCTTCATCCATACTCTCATCCAACCCCTTACCCTCCTGGTCAAGTTAGTCGTTGCTTGGTGATATGAGTGAATTCACTCACAGGATAATTTTGATACTTTCTAAAGTAAACATCAACGAGCTGTAAAAGTTAGCAATGGACCATAATCGAACTCACAGTCTTCATCTTATCAACCATTCTCTTATCTCCTTCTTCATTCAACAAACCAATAAGTTCAACACCGAGACCCTAACGGTCAGAGAGATTCAATGATTCATGCACTTACAAATATCATTCTTGATCTGGTTCTACCAGGACCCTCACCATCAAATTCACCACCACCAGCAACACCAGGTTCTTCGAAATCTTGACTGGTTGCCCGTCCTTTCCCCTTTGTATCTGACTTTCCCATTTGTTTTGGTGATAGATTTGATACAGGTGTGGTTTGTAGAGCTGATTTAGATGAAAATGAAATGAAAATGTAATGAATTCAGAGTGACTTTGTTCTGGTAAGAAGAAATGTCAAGTCAGAATGTTAGATGAATCGATCTAGGAAAACCCTAGATTGTAAAGTTGTGGGGTACAGGGGGACGATGCCGATGCTGTTGTATCAGGAACAATTACGTGATCAAGCGACTGATTTCTTTTCATTAATCAAAACCTAATCGAATCTAGAAAAAGTCATAGCTCAGATACTTGTTTACATATACACTAGATTTCTCTTCTCTTCTCTTCAGACTTCTTCTTTTATTCACATTTCAAGACTTATTCAAACTTTTACATTCATTTCAACTACCCACTCGTTTACATTCACCCCACACCCACACTCATCTCCACACTCACTTCCACACCCATTCCACAACCATTTCCACATCGTGAGTACGTTTCTTTCTTGAGAATCTGATGTTGAATCATTTCAGAAAACCTGATCCCTCAACATCATCCATATTTCACATTCACCCTTTACATTTCACTCTCTACATCTTATTCCCTTGTGAGTACGAATCTACACGTTTCTCCCTGAAAATCTCATTTTCATTTTAGTTGAACTTTACTGAACATTACTCATAGCTCGTTTACCATCCTTTACTGTATACCATTTCATACTTCCACTTACATCTTATTCCCTTTGTGAGTACGAATCTACACGTTTCTCCCCTGAAAATCTCATGTTGACCACTGTACAGAACTCCCAAACATGCTTCCAAGTGTCTCAACTAGTGCGTTCCTCAATAACCCACCTACCAGTAGTAGTAGTAGAAGAAACGATAATGCTATAATTGATACTACTGGCAAGTTTAACCCTTTGTAACAAACCCGAACTAATACCCTGCCTACAGTTTTACCGGAAGGAATTGATGAAGCAGTGTTGGAGGAGATTTTCCTCGAAGAAGAAGAACGAATAGCTTCACTGGCAGAATGGGTGAGACATTACAGCAAAAATCAGCTAATGATCTAGGGTACTCCCAGGGAACTAGAAGAGATTCTAGAAAGTAAGCACAAATTATTGACGTTTAGCTGATTTATGGCAGTTGAAGGGGATTCGGTTATGAGCGAAACTCAATTTGCCTCTCTCTCTGGCATGGAAACATTGGCCTTTCTTCGTGACGTTGTTATCAATTCCGAACCCATACACGGTTTTGGAAACTTGTGGCATCCAGGGTTTATAGTTCCTGAAGCGACCTTTGATTCTTGGTTAAAGGAGGTTAAGACCAGAAAATCTACCGAAGCTCAGGTTGTGGCTGGGGAAAAGGATGTTGAAATTCGAAACCAATTGTATAAAAAGATCTGTGGAGATAAAATGACTGGTACCGTTAGGTAAGCTTACCTAAATTATGTACAGTAACTAACAATCCTTCAGGCCAAACGGATCTCCACAAGAACCAGTTGGATTAATGGGGTACTGGCCCCCTTTTCACAAGGGGGACCACGTGTTATATCCCCTCAATTATACCATGGGGCTCTTCCATTCAAAGGGGTATGGATCTTTACCTTCTCACGGGGCCGTTGATGTTGTAGAAGTGAGTGAAATCGATGGACAACACTGAAAGCTCAGGTAAAGACACTCTCATCCCAACACCAACATCTTCCAGTATGGAAGGAGGACGTCAAGAAATTCGCAGCCCAATTTCACTTTTTCAAAGATCAAACTCCAGAAACTATCACAGCAACAGAGAAAATTGTTGAATTAGGTTTGGATAACATTAAAAATTATATCCGTTCTTCAAGTTCAGTTCAGACCTTCCGATTTACCATCGGGAAGGCAGCTGCTGAGGTCTCGTTGAGATATATTGAAGAATTTGTCGTAGATAACATGGGTTATTCCTTCTTGGACTACGACCTTCATTTACCTATTCCTGCTTCAAAACTTTGGGACATCGCTCAAGGGATGAAGACCACCACGAAATGTCGTTTGGTTTTCGATCCTTCTGGATCGATAACATCTATCTGGGTAAACTTACCTCACCCCTCCACCTCTAAATATTCCGGGAACATCGGTAGTTTCTTCCTTATAGAGAAAGGGTACCAGTTGGATGCGTTCACAAACTTGGCCCTTCATCTTACAGGTGTCGAAACTTCTCAACCCAACCGATTCTTGGATGAATTTTTACCAAACGAAATGTCAACAGATATGCGAGCGTTTACAAAACTTCTTGTAAACTTGCGGAAAATGGAGATAGATAATAATACTCGGTATTCTAAAGAAAACTTTCCAGTACAAGTTTGGGAAAGAGTCGTTTCAGAAGGTTTGGATAAACAGGTTGAGGGAGAGGTTGAGTTGGACACTTTGTTGTCACAGATCTTGTCTCGTCGGATTAGGCGTCGTTTGGCCGCGATGCCAGAGGATAAACGTACACTCCACTATCAACGTATTTCCGAAGCTCGTAAGTCTCGTAGACACGTCAAAAGCTGATCATTCTAGTTTTGAATAGGAGCGACGAGCAAAAGGCGATCACAAACGCTAAAATTCAAGCATCAAGTAAGTGACATCTTTGGAATCCGTTGGGAACGTAGCTGAATCTTGCTCAGGAGCCAAATGGTCGCCGGAATTTAGAGCTGATGTGATCAAAAGACAAGTTCAAGGCTGGCACAGGTACTGTAGGTCAGGTCTTGGGATTTCAGCTGACCAAGAGGGGATGCTTTGTCTGATAAAGAAAGGAAATCTAAAACCGATTCATGGCGATTGAAAGTAGCCCTAACCTTGAGTGAGTATCTATATTTGTTTCAACGCTGATAACAGGTGCCCGTGGTGGCTTGTTTTTGAACAATCGTGTTAAAAACTTTATTCGTTACCAAATCCTATTCAAGGACGAGGTTTTCTCATATGAAGTCTTAGAAACATCAGATTCAAAACTAATTGGCTCCAACGTAGTCAACAAAGAACTTTGGGTGAAAATGAGCAGTAAGTAACAAAAGGCGACATTTTACTGAGTCGTTAGATTTAGCTTATGGTTCGGGAGTCGTTGGAAAATTGGAAAAGTTGAAATCAGGCAGAACTATTGCAATTCAACCTTATTGGTGTAAAGGTAAGGAAGAATGATCGACAATGCTAACAACAGAATTAAAAATCGTATACCTTAGAGCAACCGAACGCTCCCAAGACGGAAATATTCATTTCGCTTCAGGGAACGCATCGTGTTCGGTTTGCAAAACAAGCGGGAATATGTATACCAACCTAAGGAAAGCCAAGGCTGGGGAACTCAAGCTTGGACCAAAAGGGGCTAATGATTGTCGTCCTTTACTAGCTTTCACCAAGCTTATATGTACGGGGAGGGCTCCTAACGATGATAATCGAGGTCCATACAAGGAGTTATCTAACCGACAAACCAGAATGATCTGTTGTTGGCAGTGAGTGTATTATATCCACAAAAAGATATCCATCACTGATCATTATGGTAGATCCACCGTTAATGATGCTATCAAAGAAGCATCGAAGCTTCCAAAATATGAACCTGTGAGTGGAGTTGTCAAGACCAAGACTAACTTTCAGAGATTCCAACAGCGAATAGATCAATACCTCCAACTCGCTCAAGAAACTGTAAGTGGATCAAATTTCCGTTATCATTCCAGTGGCTCACTCCTAGATAAGGGTAAATCTCCTTCGATCGACGCCCTCATCGAAAACGTTCTAGGTATCAACTCTAGATAATCAAAAGTTATTCTCTTTGTAAAAAATCGCTTTTCATACCAATTCCTCATGCTCTTTAGTCCTTTCTGCTGTCTTTAGTTCCTTTCTGCTGATATTTTCAGCGACATTTATTATAGAATTCAACCCATTCCAATCATATGAATGTTGTATCATGTTAACACAAAAGATCTCTCCTCGTTTTCATAACCAACAACACGAATCTACTCCCAGAAATGGATCCAAACGTAACTTCCTTTGAGAAATACAGACGTTCTACCTGACCCTCTTGGCAATTTGAAAATGAAAAGACCTGAACGTTTCTTTATCTCCATACATACTTTGGTATGTTATCTTTGATTTTCAATCTTCAATAAAAGAATTCCTGAATGGAATCTTGAATGGCAACGATCTCAAAACCATCGATTCAGCCCGATAAAATCCCAGCTGGAAGTTAGTTGATCCCTTTGCCCCACGGGGGATCGACCCAAATAAGCTTACTTATCGTAATTATGGATATATCAATTATGCAGTTGAAGTAAGTTCCTTTGAACATGAATTGCTCAATCAAAATCCAAGGTATCACTTGACACTTACAGTTACTGATTCCATCAACGCCACAACGGAATCTAACTATTTGAGCGATTTAAATTTGAAGATGTGAAAACGTTGCTTCTGATTGGTGAAGTGAAAGAGGAGGAGTTGTGTGCTTGACAACAACACCGCAACCATCATCTTTTTCCTTTCAATTCTTTCATTCCATTTCATTCCTTTCTCTCTTCTCATTCATCCTCCAAGTGATCTCGTTGATTTCAAGTAAGTTATCTCGACTTTGATAACTCATAATTCTCTCTACTCACTAGATCAATCTCGTCTAGCCCACTCAACTTTCATCAAACGCTACTATTCATTCCCACATTCAAATTCAATCAGTCATCTTTTCACCTCTCCTACCCCATTAAATCGTATTCGTCATGGCTCCCAGAAAGTCCACCGCCCCAGTTAGAACCCCCAAAAAACAATCTTCAAAAACTGCTCCGAAAACGAAAACTAGATCAAAGACAGCCCCACCGAAGAAAGCTAAATCAGTTCCGAAAAAGAGAAACAGGGGTAAAGAGGAAGAGGAAGAGGAGGATGAGATAGAGGAAGAAGAGGTTACTGTTAAGAAATCGGAAAAGGCTGGACCTTCTAAAAGGGCAAAGAAATCAGGAGGAGCTGCTAAGGTTGAGGACGACGATGAAGATGAAATTATAAAGAAAAAGAAGCCCAAGGCGAAAAAGTCCAAGGCGACAAAGTATGAAGATCCCGATGAAGAGGAAGAGGAATTGGAGCCGGCACCCGAATTAGGTTTTAATGCTAAACGTTTCAAAAGAGACCATCTTAAGGGCGATCCAGTCCACTCCCCCGACAACCTCGAAGCCTTCAAGAAAGTAATCGGCAATATTCAAGACTGGAGTCATGCAGTCAATGATTACGTTTTTCCTCAGCCGGCAAGTGATTACGGTTTAGTTCGATACACTGTCACAGGTGAAGAGGAGTTTTTGAACATCAAACCAAAAAAGAATCTCCTCATGTGTCGGTTCAGTAATTCCAGTGACAAGGAATGTGACTGTGATGATCCCGACGTCGACAAGCTCCCTTGTTTCATGTACCAGTAAGTCGATCTTTCTTAAATTTCTTTTTGAAACTAACAGTACTTTTCCAGCGATGGGACGGGTGAATTCTTTAAATGTAAAAACGTACCTGAAGGAGAACCCGTCATCGTTTTCCTTTTTGACGTTGATGGTGATGAGAAAGAAATCATTCTAGGTCCATGTTACTGGTGTTTCGTTAACGAGCGCGACGTCGAAAAGTGTGGAATATGGAATATGTTGTTGACGTTTGGCGAAAACTTGAAGATTTTCGTAGACAGCGAGGACGAAGATGAGGACGAGGTACCAAAAGGGAAGGGAGGTAAAAAGGGAAAGGGAGGTAAAAAGGGAAAGGGAGGTAAAAAGGGAAAGGGTAAACAAGCTGGTAACGGTGAGTCACTTTGTTGTAGATGTTCCTTCACTGACTAGACATTCATCCAGTCTCAAAATCATCTGATAACGCAGATAATTCAAAGACCCTAAAAATAAAACGTCTTGAAAAGGAGAATAAATTCCTCAAGAAAAAGGTTGCTACACTTGAGAAGGAAAATGAGAAGCATGTGAAGGAAAATGAGAAGCAGGCCGAAGAGATTGAAAAGGCGAAAGTAGCCGCTGAAGCTGATGATGATACCATTGGAGATCTAAGGGAGAAAATCGAAAAGCTCAACAAGAAAATCGCAGCGGCGTTCAACGAACCGGTCGTTCGAGAAGAATGGCAACTTTCTCAAGAGGATGCTCCCGAGGTTGTCGCTGAACCATCTTCTTCTGTCCTCCCTGATTTGACATCCAGTTTAGACAACTGATGTAGGTACAAATAATCTCCTGTTGCTGATTATCTAGCCGCTGTCGTTGGTGAAGATCAATTGTTAATTGGATTAGAATAAGATTTATTTTTAAGATCTATGGTATATTATCTTTAGCAGTGGTTTCTTTGGATTTCCTCAACACCCCGGCGGTGGATGATTTGATATGTTACATATTCTATATTTTCATCGTTGATGTGATTGTGTGTGGTAATTTGAATTTACATGCAACAATAGTTCCAGTATTTGAACGTCTGAAATTTCATTACTTCATATCTCAAAAATATGCACAAGACTACATGCTTCAGCTCTGAATGATTAACAGAGTGTCAACATAAACCATTCCGTAATTTCAAGGGCGCAACATTTGCGCCCGTTTCATACGCCTCAAACAGTCGCCACTCGATGTAATATTTGAAGTATTTACCCATTTTCATTGCATGAAATCACTGAAACTTCTTCATACACCTCTCTAGGTCGTGGATATGACAGACCTTGAATATGATTTGGAAAGACGTTGCTATAGGAAGAGTTCACAGAGATACTTACGCGATTGACATTGGTCCAAAGGACGCGATCGAAAGGATGTTTCGCACCGTTTTAAATAAATCAAAACATCTGTGGCTCATCAAAACTTATCATCTATTCATCTGTCTTACCATCATTCATCATTATACCATCATTCTTCATATACTTTATACCCAGCATGTTGTCTAGAACCAGAATAGGTACCAGAAGCCTTACCAAATCTTCTCAAGACACAAACGAATCGTCCACCTCCTCGTCCACTTCCAATTTAGATCTCCTAGATGGAGATCATCCCAGCAAGCGTCGTAAATCATCAAATTCTCATAAATCATCTTCAACCAATCACCGCTCCAACTCACACTCACTAAACAATTCTGGGTCCTCCATTGCCTCATCTACGACTACAACACCCGCACCCGCTTCGTCAACGACCTCTAACGTCCCTCCTCCATCTGAATCATCAAAATTGATTGTTGAAGGTCCCCGTCTTGGAAGATTCCTAGGTATCAATTCAGGGTGGGATCAAATTGCTGGTCAACTCGTCAAATACAATGGTGTCTCCGAATTGGTTTCAGTACACCCTCTCATAATCCGGTTTCGAAATGACAAGCATAAAGAAAACTATAGAAACCGTGAAGGTGAAAGAGTTGATTACACAGACACCTGGGCACGTTACCTCCACACAACTATCCGATCGAGTAACCCGGCTCAGTTATGTTTATTCATCACTCAATCCACAATGAAGAAAGGTGGTATTCTTGGTTTGCACGCCTGGGTCCTTTTCATTTGGCAGAGGAATGATGGTAAAAAAACTGCTTTAATTTGGGATTCTAATCATGTCTCTGCGATGAGAGAGAATGGCAAAGGAGGTAGCTGTGATTCGGATGTATACTATGGGCTGGGCTCATCATTTCAGAAAGACGTTATGATGGAGTTGGAGACAAAACGTGACATTGATAGGATGTACCGTGCTGGTCATGGTAATCACCAAGAATTTGAAGCAGGCGGGAATTGCTTGGAACTGGCAATGAGGTACATCAACAGAGTCGTTGAGAGTTTCAGAATTCACAAAAAGTACATCTTCAAAGAAAACGAGGAGTTTGCGAGTCCTATTGTTTCTGGTAAATTCAAATATACAACTTACCCATGATCTGAGATGATGGTCAGTCGACTGGTTCGATTGTAGCGAAACTAATTCAAAAACTCAATTCAACATCTTCCTATAATTTTGGTTTAAAATTTGGTTTTATAATTCTCGCTTCGGATTCTGGTTAATTCGTACTATATGGTTAATAATTCTCAAGACACCAAGAAGATCGTAATAATCTCTCATTCATTTTAATACAGGTTGGTTGAGCAGGTCAGGGTGAAGAAAGTGGAATAGTGTGGAGATACTGAGCTGGTATGTTACGGGTTTTAGATAAAAGGAAGGTGGTTGAGGTGATGGTTATGGAGAGATTTGTTGATAGGTAAAATTCGAGTGGTGTTAGAGGGGACAAAGATTGATTTGGGACTGATGATTAAAAATTAGGTGGAAGAAGGCTGCGTGATGTTAGTAGATCAAACAGTTAATTTTTGCTGTTCATATTTAGTCAATCAAATGTCATTGCAAATCCATTTCACCATTTATATACAGCTTTTCGGAGAATTTTATCCAATTATCACCGTTTTCAATGAACCATCAGCATCCTTATCGAGAATCAAACCATTGGTATCTGACATGAGCTTCAGTATACCCGGTAGATACTTACCATGAGGCCTCAAAGAACTAACGCAATGGTTTTTCCTTATAGTCGACTCTCTTGGCAGTCGCTCTCTTAGGACGAGCTCCATCACCTTCACGTTTAGTATCAGCTTCAGCTTGATTAGACTCACCTTTAGTGGATGAAGGTGGAGAGTCCTCAACAACATCTTCAGCTGATTCCTTCTTGGCCTCCTCCAATTCCCTCAACTCTTTGGCTCTCGCACGTCCTCTCTTGAGTTGATCCTCCGGTTTGATCAAATTTCGAACAGCACTATAATGACCTGATGATGAAGATTGGGCTTTGACTCCACCTTTACTAGTTTTACCGGCTGATTTTTTACGAGCACCAGTATTTCGGTTCTCTGGACGAGGCGCTTTCATATTTTTTAGTTTGTCTAAACAAAGGCATCAGTGAGATCAAAGCTGTAGCATCGATCAGAACTTACTTTTCGAGAAATTTCCCAAATTTCGATCTTTTAATTCCCGTAGGAATGTAAATCAGCCAGTGTTTCATCACTAGAATAGAGATACCCACCTCTTGCCATGATGAATGAATTGATATAACGTTGAATTGAAAGAAATGATGGATCAACGTATTGCAAGAGAAGCTGGTTCGTTGAAACACACAACACACACACAGATTCTGAATGTGGCACTTTTCAGCAGCACACCAAAAATTCGTGGCGCGCGTCTGAAAAATTGTGGCGGATGTTGGGATTCTGTTTTCCTTCATTTCTACATCCTTCTCTCCATTTTACAAGCTCATTCTTATACAATCTGCATGATATCAAATCCAAAAAGAGGGCAGACATGAACAAAGCCTGCATTGTATAGTGGTTATTACACCTCACTAGTAGTTCCTGAGCGATTTAGAACGTCTATGAGGAGGTCACCTGTTCGATTCAGGTTGTAGGCATTGGTTCTTCCAAGAATCATTTTTTTCTTTAAACTCTTAGTTTTTCTGTGCTTGTCGCGCTCTACCCCTGAGCTAAGAGGGCTTATTTGATGCTCTGTGGGGTTCTAGCTTGTCTAAGAATCGAGCAGAGGTCGTAAAATTTGCAAAAAAAACGCATTTTTTCAATTTTTTTTGGTTTTTTCATATTTTCCAAAAGTGCCACATTCACCTTCCCCCTTACTACCACGACGCGTTTCTTTATGTTTTGGGCTAACTTCTTCCAGGGGATGCTGAGATTAGACATGTACGTCAAGCTATGGATAGAGAAGTGGATGACTATGAAGTTTGTTCCAAATTTTTTCGACCAAGACCAGCATCCTTGGCGATCATCTTAGGCGGCAACTGTCGGACGCCACGGCATCAACCGGTCAACCGGTCCGAAACGGATCTCAAAGTTTGTCCATGGATGGATGTAACTGACGATATACATAATAATCTAATTCAATTCAACTTACCAATACATCCAAAAGAGAAACAATGTCAGTCAACGGTCAAACAACTCAACTCGCAGCCGTCTGCCACGGCGCCAACGACCTTCGTATTGTGAGTGGCACTGAGAAGCATCTCTAACCTTTCCAGGAAGAACGTCCAATCCCAGTTCCTGGAGATGGCGAGGCTCAAATCCAAGTTGGTGTAACTGGTTTATGTGGTAGTGATCGTAAGTGACTCCTCAGAAAAACATCTGACCTCAGTTCACTACTACGCCCACGGTGCCAACGGTATTTTCAAAATCCAAGCTCCAATGGTTCTCGGTCACGAATCTTGCGGAATCATTACTGCCCTTGGACCCAATCTTCCCGCAACTTCCACTTTAAAAGTTGGTGACAGGGTAGCAATGGAGGTTGGAGTTTACTGCAAAACATGTCGTTACTGTAAAATCGGTCGATACAATCTATGTTCTCAAATGAGATTCGCCAGTTCAGCCAAGACGTTCCCACATCTCGATGGAACTCTTCGAGACGTCATGACATTCCCGGTGGATCTTCTTCACAAGTGGGTAGAGGTTGTTTCTTTACTAATTCTAGACTCCCCCCTTCACTCGATCTACCACTTGCCGCTTTGGCTGAACCCCTCGCTGTCGTCCTCCACGCCTACCGTCGAGCTCATCTTCAACCAGGTGCCAAAGTCCTCGTTCTCGGTGCTGGAGCCGTTGGTCTTCTCGTCACAGCCCTCGCAAAAGCTTCAGGCGCAACATCAGTCATTGCCGTCGATATCGAACAAGGTAAACTCGATTTTGCCGAGGAGCGAAACTGGACCACCGGTACCTACGTTCTTCCAAAAGGTCCAAGAGTTAGCGGTCTCGACGCTCTCGAAACTGCCAAAGCTGGTTGGGAGGGATTAAAGGCGTCACCACAGGTTCAAGCTGTCGAAGGGTTGGAGGAAGGTTTCGATTGTGTTTTCGAATGTACCGGTGTTGAGAGTTGTATGCAATTGGCTGTCATGGTGAGTAGTTGATAAAGCTCTACTAATTTCTAGGCCGCCGCACCAGGAACCAAAGTCATGTTCGTCGGTATGGGTACAGCCAATCTCCTCCTCCCAACTGGCCCGGCTATGCTTCGTGAAGTCGACCTCCACGGTGTTTTCAGATACGCCAACTGTTACCCAGACGCACTCGCGTTACTCGGTTCAGGTCAACTAGGTGATGTCGGTAAAATGGTCACTCAGCGATACCCGTTGAAGGATGCCAATGTTGCCTTTGAGGACTTGAAAAGAGGTAGAGACAAGGACGGTAACACTGTGGTCAAGGTCATGGTTGGGAATTTGGAACTGAAGTAGTGTATTTGTAACAATGGGTTGATGCATGGGGCAATGTCGTTGAGAGGTGAGACGATAGAGGGGCGTCCTTTGTGGGCAAGCGTTAGAAGGCGGAAGTCAATTTGGTCAGGGCTTCGTTGGATTACTTACAACAAACTGTTAACAGGATAAGTTTCTCGACTACACAACCATAATGTCAAAACGACACCATCATAAGAAGAAAGAACATAGTCACAGAGAAGATGATGAGAGTCGTGAGCGAGGCTCTAGACACGGGGACAAAACAACATCGACCAAATCAAAACATCGACATGCAGAGGCAGAGAGTCGTCGAAAGAAACATGAGAGTGAGAGAGACTCTCTCTTCGAGGAAGAAGTTATTTTGAAAGAGTATTTCGATCTAGGACGCTGGGAGATGAGTCTTGACCGGACCTCTAAACACGCAAGGGAAAGAAAAACGTCAACACGATCGAAAAGTCGACATTCAAAAACCAGTCATCGAAAGAAGCAATACGAGAGTTTAGAGAGAGACTCTGTCAACGAAAAGAAGGCAACGATCGAAGAAGATTCTGATGAAGAACAAGTTAGTCAGAAAGCGTCGATCACATCAAAAAGTGTACTTACGGAAGAGACGCATCCTCGAAAGAATTATGAGAGTTCAGAGAGACACTCCCTCCCCGAAGGGAAGGTAACGATCGAAGAAGATTCTGATGAAGAACGCGATCAGATGGCGTCGATCAATTCAGAAAGTCGACATCCAGAAGAGCCGCTTCACCAAAAGAGACATGAGAGTTCAGAGAGACGATCTCGCAACAAAGAGGCGGTAACGATCRMTGAAGGTTCTGATGAAGAACGCGATCAGATGGCGTCGATCAATTCAGAAAGTCGACATCCAGAAGAGCCGCTTCACCAAAAGAAACATGAGAGTTCAGAGAGCCAATCTTTGTCCGAGGGGAAGGTAACGATCACCGAAGATTCTAACGAATCAAGAGATAGTCAGATGTCATCGGCCAGAGATCGATGGCTGAGTAAACTCGAAAGTTCCAAGGGACGTAAGAAGAGGGTATTCAAAAGATCTACCCCTCTCACGAAAACAGATTCAACAGAAGGCGAATCAATCACGAAAGATTCAATACCAACCCGGAACCTAGACGATGTCGAATATCATTACGAACGAGCTTTTCCACCACGCTACAACAGAGGTGAAGATGATGAGAAATTCGTTCCAGATCTTTACGAAGGGATTGAACCGTTCATGAGAGGTGGGTTGATTGGGAATCGTGAATACGAGTCTGCGGAGATGTTGTATGAGCAGGTGATAGCTAAATGGACTCAAGGTGTTTCGTGAGTTTGTTTTATGGATTGAAGCTTATCTTTCTAGGGAGGACGATGTGGAAGAGGAGTCTGTGAAGGAGACTGAGGAAGCTTCTAAAGAAAATCTGGAGGAGAAACCGCAACCCGTTCCCGAGCGAGTCTGTGAAGAAACGCCACCAAGGTGAGTAAAGAAGTTTCGAAAACTGATCAAAAGCCCAACACAAAACCCCACCGCCGACATTCAAAACCTAACTCGAGAAGATGCTGACACAATACTGAGTGATGTCATGAGTCGTGAAGAGATTGAAAAGTTACTCGGTATCAATTCTGGATCAGAGGTAACTCAAGACCCACAAGGTTTGAAGGTCGTCAATAGTACTAATTCCAGTACCAAGGAAGTTTTGATAGCTGACGTGGCTCCTGATCAAGAGACATCATGGTCTTCGCGATTAGTCTATGCGAACGAAAGTGTTGAAATTGATTCAAGAGGGTCTAGACCTAAATGTGATAAAAACAACGAAGCTCCCTCTAGCACCCAAAAAACTGAATCACCGATAGAAATCTCAGCCGAAGACACAGTTTGGTTCCAAGATATGAAACAAGCTCTGAATCTAACTGATGAAGAAGCACGAGACGTCATGAAGCAGCAATTCACGAGCGCGACAACTAGACCCGAAGACAATGTAGGATTTTCAGTGGAGGATTCGACTTGGTTTCATGATATCAAACGTGCACTTGGGCTTGATGATGAGGAAGCGAGGAATGTGTTGAATCGACAACTGGCTATCGAGAAGAGTTTGCGGTGAGGTCGTATGTATAGTGATTTCCTACCTTTGTAGTGGATGTGATCTTTGCCATCGCCTTCGAAAAATCAGTGGAGCGGTGATTCACTTTCTCACTATACCTCCTTTCATGATCAGACATAATAGATTGAATCGTTGCCACTCGTGTTCTTGACAACCAACAATGACTTCCGTCTCAACAAACAGCTCTCTCGACAGTTCTCAACCATCCTCACCATCCTCAACAAACACCTCCTGGGATCTCACAGAGATCGCAACAGAATGGGTCAGACGAAGGCATCTCCCCACCCTTGACTCTGATTCAACAGGGGAGGTATTCATGAGTGGTGCCCTTGAACCTTCAGAAATTTCAATGATCGCCACAGCGTAAGTAAACTCGTAGAACAAACTGACCAAAAAGGGGATCAACACGACCACATTTCGATAACGATATATTAGACGCACTGGTCTACGATAAAAAGCCTGCTTCCCAATTCAGTATTGTAAACGCTGTATTGGCTAGTACTGGTTTGGACGACGAGAATTCTTCCGAATGGCGAGATGCTAGGGAATGGTTGAGTGATGTTTTCACTGCTTTTGAATTGAGGGATGAAGAGGATTTAAAACGATTTGTGGAGGACGAGTTGGAGGCTGAGACGATGTTCTTCGGGACGTGATAAATACATATTGTTTCGAGTTACAATTGTACCGAGTCTAATTCGTGTCCAAGCCAGGAGTATGAACCAATTGATTCTATGATCATGGTTGAGAAGGAAATCTATTCTGTCAATGTCCCACACACCTCTGACAACATCCATCTAATTAACCTCCTCCCCACCTCCAGCTCCTATCCCATCCTTCAATTCGATCCCTTTAACCCCAGCCAACCCCCCCAGACTCAATCCCCTAATCCTCAACAGTTCCTCATCACTAACCACCGGTGCTTCAGGATCAAAAGCGAACGCTTCCATCGAACGAATGATTAAATCCATCGACGATAAAAATGAATTCGTCGATAACCGTAATAATCTAATTGTCGTTGCTTTGTATTCGCTATCACAGATCATCAGTCTAGTGCTTCTCAAACGAAAGGCGGTTTACTTACACCACTAGAACGTTTTCATTGATCGTTAATACCTTTTTAACGAATTCTGCGTTTTGTTCTTTATCAACTTCGATTGCTCTTTTGGCTACCGTTGCGTGTTCTTTGGTTTGAAATGGAATTTCTAGTGTTCTGCAGGGGGTCAGTCAGGTCAGATGTGGTTGACTTACACTACATGCCATGGATCTGTTGGTGGTGTTGATGTTGACATTGTTGTTGTTGAACCAAGGAGATGATGATTTTTGTAATTTGAGGCATCCATCGGATATAACTCGGATAAACACTCTTTGAGTCGTGTGGGATTCAACGCTGATCTATCTTATCTTTCTTTGTCTCTTCCAATTTCTATCTTTATTCTCAACATCAACTTCCATCTATAGATACATAGATTCATTAAATCACATTCCATCTACACATCACACTCACATCTTCAAAATGATCAAAGTAAGTCCCACCCCATCGTCATCAACCACCGGGCTCCCACCCACTCACCTTGCCACCAGATATGGTCAGTCAAGAAGAACGAGGAAGCCGCTGCGAAGAAAAGACCAAAGACTACACCTGCTCAATTGAGAGTCCAAAAGGGTAAGTACCTCTGCGGGTAGAACGACCAATTGATTCGATCGATGGATAGACTTGACCGAACTTGAATTACCTGATACGATGAAAACTAATTTTCCTGATCCCACCGACGTCCTTAATTTCACTCTAACAATAACACCAGATGAGGGTCAGTTGTATAGCCAATGTTATTGCTTGCGATCTAACTGATACCGTGAACAGGAATTTATAAAGGTGGACAATTCAATTTCACTTTTTACATCAACCCGAATTATCCTCACGAACCTCCAAAGGTTAAATGTACACAAAAGGTGACCTTTCCTTGTTCATGATAGTTTAATGATACTAATTGGTGGATACAGATCTACCACCCGAATTTGGATTTAGAGGGTAACGTCTGTTTAAACATCTTACGTGAAGATTGGAAACCAGTAAGTCCTTTATCATTGATGAACACCGATGGTAACCATAACCAGGTACTCAATCTATCATCCGTCATGGTTGGATTACAATATTTATTCCTTGAACCGTAGGTGCCTTGCCAATAGTGAAAAACGCAAAACCTAACGCTGTGACAGAAATCCCGATGATCCACTTAATAAAGGTATGCAGTTGGCCAGTAGCCTATCAAACGGAGCCCAACTGACACACCTTTAGACGCCGCTGAAGATCTACGTAGAAATCGTGCAGGTTTCATTGAAAATGTCAAAACTTCAATGAGGGGCGGTAGTGTTCGTGGAGTCAATTTTGAGAGAGTTTTGATCAAGTAGGCGGAGTCTAGGTTAGAAGGTGGAAGTGATGCTGGGGGTTACTTCGTTAAATGGATAATCAATTCAGAACGTCCAAAGTACGAGGTTGTTATATCATGCATACAATTTTTATTTACGGTGAAGCTTTGGAATAAGGAAAAAATGCTGGGTATATTCTAAATCGACCTAACCCTGATATCACTTTGATTGACGACTTTTGAACCATTTCTTGAATTTCTCGAAAGAGTAAAAAATGGATTTCACGATTCCAGCAGTAAGCAGACCTTTGATGGATTGGGTTAAAGCCGGTCGTCTAATAATATGACGAAGTTCTATAAATCATTCAAACTTTAGCGAAGTAAAAAAAAAAAAAAAAAGCTTTTATGGCCTACCGTTAAAAACAACATTCTTGAATTCAGGTTGTTCAACCACGTTCTCCCAAAACACCAAATCATCTCTATGCGCAACCGCGCCAATTCTTTTGATAGGAGAATCCAATCGTTGCTTGGCGATATCCTTAGAGATAAACGATCCAACGATGGTAGGTCTGAAATGTTTCGTTATCCCCTTTTGCAAATTTTTCGGTAGATTCGATAAAAGTTTGGCGTAATGTTGATTAGTCGTTGGTTGCTATTAACCCATCAGTTCTAAAATCTGTATCAAAGATGCTTTTTTTCTTACAGAGATCCCATCCGCATCAACCCTCAAGCCCAAATCTTCAAACCAACCACCATAAATCCTTTTAAACTCTGACAGCACCCCGGGACCCCTAACGATATTCCGTATTTTCAAAGGATTCTCCGCACCAGGAATGATCATCCTGGGATCACCGGAATAACTCAACCCAGTGATCTTCTCGTATAACTCTATCTCTGTGAATCGTCCGGGTAGAAGAAGGAGGGCCATCGTTAGCGCCGATTTTTGATTTTCACGGATTTTCACATCAATCTCTGAAGTGCTTTTGATGGGTAGGACCTAGAATTGGGTTTCGTTACTCTCTTTCCACTCTTTGTATTGTTTGGTGATGACTTGACTCACTGGTTTATGTAATCTACCTGCTATATACAAAGTATCCCAATTCTCCAAATCAAAACATAAATTTCTAGTACTAATCACGCCATACTTAATATCCTAAACCCATGATTAACCTCATCACCAATGAAAGAGGAATCGAAAATTCAACCCACCATACCGTCAACATTAACCATAGTCACATACCAAACCCCAGCTCCAGTCTTATCATTCAAAAAAGATATAACCGAACTACCCATCAACCTCATATACAACGGATAATGATTAGGGAACTGTGATAAATTTCGTTGATGGAATTTCTGGGTTGATGGTGTAGAAATCAGGAAATCGACTAATGAACCTGAACCCGGGGTCGGGGTCGCTTGTTGGATTACACCGCTACCGTAGGCAACGGACCAATCTATCTCGGTTTCGAATTGGTTGATCACTTGATGGAATGCGGTGGGATTTTTACCCCCTCTAGATTCATTCTTAGGTTCGTTATTCGATTTAAGCTCTTGGTATCGAATGGTGAATGTCGAAAAGGAGCTTAATCGAGTATAATAACCCAACCTCGACCGAGGTCTAAGAAACGTCGGGAACGACGATGAAGATGAGATTCGTTGGACACCCTAGAGTATAGCAATAGTTGTCAGACCAAGGTTCTTGTATATCACCCCGTTGCACTCTGACTCACCCATTTTAAAGACATTGCAAAGAATCACACGACCAACACCGATTCTACACCCAACGGCTCAATACCTATCCAAAAGAAACAGGATTCTTTCCTAATCTGAAAAGGAGTCTAATCTGATCCGTCCTCGGTAGAATAGGACCCTCTACTGAGAAAATGAAAATGCGAAAGATTGGATTATTTGGTAATTACCAGAACTATCTTGGATGTTATTTTTTTGGCTCATCCACAACGAAACTCGAAAAGTGGAGGTTGATTTGTGGCAGATGCACTGTGGTAATGAATTCAATACAGATATTAATCCACTACAAGAACGGATCCCACGCAACTCAACGACCGTAAACTACAACTTAGCACCCCTACCTAACAACTCTTTACGTCTAACCAAAACTTTACGCGATTTCTCCATCAACTCTGGAACCCTCTTCAATTCCTGTTTCCCAATCTGTTGAACGTGGACTTCGTCTGGGCCCTATAAGTTCATGCTCGTTAGTATCAACTCAGTCGTTCCGCCAATTCACATACATCAGCGTATCGCAGCGTCCTTAACGAAGCGTAGTAATACGCCAAAGGTTGATCTCCAGAGATACCTTCCGCACCGTGGACCTGCATCGCTCGATCGATAACCGTCAACGCCATTTTCGGGACGGTAAACTAGCACCTGGTGAGTGGTATTCAACCGTTGTTATAACGGACATACCTTGGCAATTCCAATCTCCTTGAGGGCAGCTTTGGCGCCGGCTTGATCGATTCTTCGTGCAGCCGCTAAAACCAACAACCTAGCTTGATCAATCTCAGCTCTTGAATTCGCTATATCAGCGAGAACCGTTCCTGTAGTATATCGTTTAGTTCAGTCTCGTCTAGAATCATCGAACCCACCATGTTCATGTAGTTGTTTACCAAACGTTTTTCTGGCTGGATCAGAAACTCTTTCTAGGAGCATGTTGAGTGCTCTTGAAGCTACACCTATTGAACGCATACAATGATGTATACGACCGGGACTATAGGTCAGCACTTTACTTATCTAGTACCCACCCCAATCTAGCTTGGATAATCTATGGATCAGTAAAGCAACCACCCGGACATACCTCGAATCCACGACCCAAACCATCCCTTCCACCAACAATCCCAGTCCCAACGTCAACCTTGACATTCTTGTACACGACCTCACAATGACCTTCAGGTGCGTCATCGTATCCGAAAACCGTTAGTGGTCTGACGATCTTGACACCAGTCGCATGGGGATCTACGATCACCAAAGAATGTCTTTTATGTTTCGAAGGATTGGTTGGATCAGTTACCGCTAGAACTATATGGATTTGATTTCTTGGATCACCAGCTCCTGAGATCCACTATAGATCCTATTAGATTGAACCTGAAGACTGCTTACCCATTTATGTCCGTTGACGACAACACTTTCACCATCAACTTTAGCAGTTGTGTTTTTCAAATTCGTAGCATCAGACGAAGCGACTATATCATCAGCAAATCCAGAATCCAAAACCCACTTCCATATTCAGTCATCGAGAAACTAGACCTGATATCTCCTTTCAAAAGTGGGACCAAGTATTTCTTTTTTTGTTCAGGTGTACCGAACCGTGCCAGCACCTCTACATTCCAACCAGTCAGCCCATGCTCCCACATGAAGCGACATACCCATATTCCCAGTATCAGGAGCTGAACAATTAGTAGCTTGAGGAGCTACTACTGCCGAATAACCCATGATTTCAGCCATAACCGCGTACTAATCAAATCAATCACCCCCTTTCAACTATAGTTTTAACCTACCTCCAAATTACTCAATCCACCACCTTCCCCACCAGCCATCCCTTGGAAATCACCACCACTCAACCAAAGATTCCAAAGTCCTTTCGATTTAGCACTCGACTTTAGTGTTTCCAAAATAGGCGGAATGGTTTTCCATCTCGTCTCGGGGTTTGTTGGGAGTTGGGAGAAATAAATGGTTTCAGCTGGGATCACTTCGTTCTGCGGGTGGTGTTAATGGATGAATCATGGGTTGGGTGATACTACCTACTTGGACAAAATCTATCAGGAGGGTTAAGAGGTCTTTGGCTCGTTTTGAGAAATGGTGTTCGACCTAAGGTTAGGTTTGGGTTTTTGTGGTCACTTACTAAAGCCCATGAACCTGGTGGGATGTATTGCAGTATGGCGGGGGKTGAGGAGGKCATTTTGATGTTATAGTGGTATGGTTGAGACGTAGTAGTTTCTCCTTTTTGTGTATCTTTACTCCTCCTTCACTTGACCATCACAAGGTGGATCATGGCTACTGTTAAACAACACACTCGGAAGGAACAGCAAAGCAATAACCGATAATGACGTGTATTTAGGGTCGGTTAAATCAGTTTTGTTCTTTGAGCAGTAATGTGGGGATAGCTATAGCTACGGCGGTCATCCAAGTTACGGTGTTAGTTCTAGGCTCAGCTCACAGTTATGTTATCTACAACCAAGCATCATGTCTTGCATTTGGTATAACTACGACTCCATTCGATTCCCATGCATCGTCATTATCTGTCTATACCCTTTTATGACCGTGTTACATTCACCTAGTTACGTGTAAATACGTTCACACACTACCAACGATAAGCTGAGATAATATATTCAGGGTCTTAATCTGACGTAATCCCTGAACACAGCCCCTTGGGTCTCGCGCCTTGAACGTCGATCTTCCCTATCCCCATTGATAAAACCACGTTTCATCCACGTGTAAGGTACCTTGCTCCCCCAAAGAAATGTTGGTTTTCTTTCCATACAATTTCCACGCTGATACAAGTAGGTGGTTATTTCTCTTATTCCTATTCTTTCCTATCCTATCTCCTTTATATACTCTTCTATTCTATCTCATCTCATCATTCTTCTTTCATCTCTTCTACTTTTATCACACTCGCTTTAACAGCTACCACCCACACCCATCCTCACTCACCCCCCCTGCCACCCCCAAAACACCTATCCTTAGAGAGTTCACACAACTCCCCTCGCCACCATGCCTGTTCAACCAATGACACCACCAACTCAACCTGGTGAACTCCGTCATAGATCTATCTCACCCATAGACAAACTCGATCCTGCCTTTTCACCACCTCAAACCCCAGAACAGAAGCCTGTGGCGACTGGTACGTTTCCCCAACATATCCAAGCTAACCCACCAGGTCTCGACGGTTTAGCTGGTATCAAACCAATCCGTCCCACCAACACCGCATCTGATATCAACATTCCAGATAACTACGTTTCGCATACCATCGCCAATCAAAAATATCTACCACCGGTGACCTTGAAAACGTTGATCTACAACATTCAATGGATCTCCTTCCTAGCTTTAACCGTCACACCTGCTTTGGCTATATACGGTTGTTTCACAACAGACTACAATCTTAAAACCACCATCTGGGCTATCGTTTACTACTACATCACAGGTCTTGGTATCACCGCTGGTTACCATCGACTATGGGCTCATCGATCTTACAACGCTTCGTTACCTTTACAATACGCTCTCGCAGCTGCGGGTGCAGGTGCAGTTGAAGGCTCTATTAAATGGTGGTCAAGAGGTCACAGAGCTCATCACAGATACACCGATACCAAACTTGATCCCTACTCCGCTCACGAAGGTTTTTTCTGGTCCCACGTTGGATGGATGTTGATTAAACCAAGAGGAAAGATTGGTTCAGCTGATATCTCTGATCTCACACGTAACAAGGTTGTCCGATGGCAACATCAAAACTATCTCAGTCTACTTTTGATCATGGGTTGGGTCGTTCCGACTACCGTAGCAGGACTCGGTTGGGGAGATTGGAGAGGTGGTTTCTTTTTCGCTGGAGCCGCCAGATTACTCTTTGTCCATCATTCAACCTTTTGTGTCAACTCCTTAGCCCATTGGTTAGGTGACACCCCGTTCGATAACAAACACACCCCTCGTGACCATTTCATCACAGCGTTGTGTACCATCGGAGAAGGTTACCACAATTTCCATCATCAATTCCCAATGGATTTCAGAAACGCTATCAAATGGTTCCAATACGATCCAACTAAATGGTTCATCTGGACCATGTCCCAATTAGGTTTAGCGTCTCATTTGAAAAAATTCCCAGACAACGAAATCAAAAAGGGGGTTTACACTATGCAACTCCAGAAACTAGCTGAACAATCTGATGCCCTCAAATGGCCGAAATCATCAAACGACTTGCCCATAATCACATGGGACGATTTCCAACTCGAAGCCAAAGAACGTTCATTGGTCGCGATCCACGGTTTCATCCACGACTGTTCTTCGTTTGCTGAAGATCACCCAGGTGGAGCTCATCTCATCAAAAGAGCCATCGGGACCGACGCAACCACAGCCTTCTTCGGTGGAGTCTACGACCATTCCAACGCGGCTCACAACCTCCTAGCCATGATGAGAGTAGGTATCCTCGAAGGTGGAATGGAAGTCGAACATCTCAAAACCCGTCCAGCCGATTCCGTCTCGTCCTCCGCCACCCCCTCTTTAGTCTCCTCAGCAGCCTCCTCCTCAACCGACATCAAATCCCTCGCCGACCAACAAACCCAAGTCAACTCCCAAGGTCCAAACCCAGTCGCACCGTTTGGTCAACCCCAAGCAGCCGTCGCTGATAGGTACACACTCTCTGTCCCTCCTTCAGAGAAATTACGTATCGTCAGAACGACACCGGAAATTAGACCTGGTTTGTTGACTAGACAACAGAGTTTGGAGAGTGAAACGAGAGCTGATACCGGTGGCGAGATTGATGTTTTGGTTGGTGGCAGTGCTTAGGGTCAGGTTTGAGGTTTCGTTACGATTTTTCTGCATACTTTTTCGTTTTCATCACCAACACCATCACCATCTTTCACCTCCTCGTTCATTCACAAAACCGTCTTTACTTTTAGTACCAACTTTGGAACAAAAACCAGACTCATCACTCTATTGTCTATAGTTTATATATAGATGCTCATGTAACGAAAAATATAAACGTCAATCGCAGATCGAGCAGGTCAAGTCGAGAGCCACTAATAATCTCTCTGTAGCACGTACACTTGATTGCATAACTCTATAAAAACTTATTCCATTTCTTCCTTCTGAACATAGTATTATCCATCCCCTACTACTCATCCCCTACTTGTACGAAGCAGCCACAATCCCCGCTCTACCACCCATAACCTCCGCCAAACCTTTAATATCAGACCACCAAACCTGTTTCCCAACTCTCCTCTTCATATCAGTCCGTTCAAGCACCTCCTCCATAGTAGGATAAACAATCTTGTTCCCCCTAATAGCAATCATCGCAGCCGTCTGTTTACTATATCTACGTTTCCCTTTAACGATCTCACTCTTGGGTGTAGAATGTTCTTCTAGGAATTGCATACATCGTAACGAAAGTCTGGCTGCTCGAGTTCTGTCTAGTGGTGAAGGAACACCACCTTGGAGTGTATGACCGAGTGAGGCGGAACGAGCGTCGAAAAGATCTTTACCTTCTTCTTTGAATATCTTGGTTAGCGTTTCAGTGTTATAGATCGATGATGATTTTTCGGACCTGTCGTTAGTGTGAACCTTGGAATTCTAACCCACCTGATAACCAATCTACCTTCACTCTTACCCTTGACATCGAGTTCATAACGTTTAGTCAAGAATTCAACATCTTTTTGTAAAAGTGCCAAAGAAATACCAACTTCAGGTGTATAAACCAAAACAGCTCCGACCTGACATCAGTAAGACTCTTTGACTCTAACCCACAGCTAAAGCTCCTAGAGTAGCGATATAACCACTTTGACCACCTTGAGTTTCAACCACGAAAACTCTGTTTCTACTTGCCGAAGCGGATTGTTTGATAGCGTCGCAAGCTTCGACCAAAGCGTTCAACGACGTGTCACTGCCTAAACTGAAATCCGTCATGGGGACGTTGTTGGAGATAGTCGCTGGTAAATGGATCATTGGAATTTGGAATGATGGGTAGAGTGATCGAGCTTGTTCCATGATCATGACCGAATGGAAAGCTTCGAATCCACCTATGAGTAAGAGTGAATCTATACCGTGTCTTTGGAGTGAGGCTGCGACTTCTCCTAGATCGGTACTGGGGAGGGTTCGATTGGTACCCAACTCGGATCCACCTCTGGTTGTCCAGTTATCAACTCTGAGCCATGACAGTTCGTGAACGTTGTCTTCTAAAAGTCCATCGAAACCGTTATGAATGGCCAACGGTGTGTGGCCTCTTGCAAGACAGTATCGGACTGCTTGACGTGTAGCGGCGTTCATTCCACCAGCAGGGGCGCCGACACTGTTGTCAGCTCTTATAGTGTGCTATGACCCACTGGATGATTCCCACACGAAGATGTTTGTTCTCAGGCAATCTTTGAGCGTGATTGAGTGATGAACTGATTTTGAACGCTTGTAAAAGTTCACGGAATTCTGGATCACGGTATGACATTGCTTTTGCAAAGTCTTTGTTCTCGATAGCAGCGGCCACCGCTTGTGTCTGGTGTCAGTGGTGTCCAAACGATAACCTACTTGAGCGACAGCTTCCAACAATGGAACCTTTGTGATTTTATTTTCCTGGATACCAATCATGTAAGATGGAGTTTCGGGAGTAGCTTCAAGCAACGCCTGTACAGCTTGAACACCTTGAAGCGTGGGCTACAGTTAGTCAAGAACACACATAGACTTACCAAGATTCTATCGAAAGCACATGGTTTACCTCCACGTTGTGTGTGACCAAGTGTGGTAACCCTAGTATCGAGACCTAAACGATCGACCAAGATCTGTTTGATATAGTCCGGTTTGATTGGGTTGAGGTTACGATCCAAAGCCCCTTCGGCGACGATAACTATCGACTTTCTTTTACCGACCGATCGATGTGATTTGAGTACTTCACACATTTCACCTTCCCAGTCTGCACTTTCTGGAGGTGATTCAGGAATGAAGATAAAGTCTGCACCGGTACTACTTGTCAGTAGAGTCGACGTCACGACTTACGCTATCCCAGCTAAAAGTGCTAACCAACCACAATGTCTTCCCATGACTTCAATGACGAAAGCTCTTGAATGGGACGAAGCGGTTGAAGAGATTGAATCGATCGATTCACAGATACGATGAAGAGCCGTTAAAGCTCCGATAGTCAAGTCAGTCATTGACATGTCGTTACTGTCGTCAGCAAAGCTCTCACTTGTACTCACTCGATGGATCCAACCAAACCGACAATGTTCAAATGTTTGAAAGCTTCTCTCTGGTCGTCATCGATTTTACCTTTCATCAGTTACATCCACAAAAGTACTCACCAGTCTGATGCAGTTCATCAAGTAAACTTGGCCATTCACCACGTAACTTATCAGCCCCAGTTAAACTACCGTCACCACCGCAAACTGCTAAACAGTCTATACCGAATTTGATCAAGTTGTGAGCAGCTTGAAGACGACCTTCACGTGTACGGACTGTCGTCAGTCTAATCTCTACAATAACCTACAAGAAGGGCAACGGGAAGAACCAATCAAAGTTCCACCTTCACCGAGCCAACCTCTACAATCGTCCCAACCGACTCTGACGATATAACGATTCTTCAAACTTTTACCATTGCCGTTTTCTCTATCAGTATGATTGTCGACGATACCACCATGAGCAAGCAACTCTTCGATATCACCTTCACCAGCACCGTCCTTCAACAACTCTCCATAGCCGAAACTCAACGGTGCGTCAGATAAAGGAGCGATCCAAGATGGATCCTTGAAATCTACACCGTGGTTGAAATGGTCGTCTTCGGATGCAGCTGCCTCTTCGAGTTTGAGTTGTTCGGTGGGTGGTAACGAGGTGAACGAAACTGATTTAGCACCTAGAGCGGGTGATTGGATTCCTGAAGCGGTTCTGCGAGGTGTTGGGGCAGGTGTCGGGTCGGTGTTGTTTCCTCTGACTAATCCTTCCCATCCTTCTCTGATGATGTAGGCTTGACATCCTCTGGCTATACCTTGACGAACTACTGCACGAACTATGGGGTGAGTTGTGATATTATATTTTACATACCTGCAGCGTTCATACCAGCGCTGTCACCGCCTGAAGTTAAAACTGCGATTTTTTTTTGCTTGGGTCTAACTGAAAGTGCAGGTGTTGGTGCTTCTTTGAAGGTATCTGGGATACCCTCAGTGTCTCTGGTGAGAGGTTGTGTCATGTTGATATGTTGAAGTGCGGAATAAAGGAAAAGCAAAAAGAGATAACCAGATTCAATGCCGGCGGTAACAAAATGGGGAAGCAACTTTTTATGAGGCACTTAAAAACTAGGGTATCTACGTCACTCAAGTACATATCTACATCACTTAATACCTTCCCACTGATTCACCTAAAGGCGATACCGACCAAGAGAATCCCTCACTGCAGGTCAGTAATAGTCCACACCTCTACCTACAATTGCTGTTGCACAGTCTGTGATAGATGAGAATCATCAACAACTGAATCAAGAGGTACCTCTGAAGTGAATTCCTCATCAAAGTTGGAAGTATCGATGGCGCTCGCCTATACATCAGTTTCATCCCCATGCGACAACTCACGACAGCGGGCTTAAATGGTGGTTGGATTTTTTTACCAAGTAATTTCTTGAAATCTATATGACGAGCAAAGAACGGATGGTTTCTGATATCTTGAGCACCGTTCACGCCTAATCTTCTTGATGGGTCACGATCAAGTAATTGAGTCAAGAGTGACCTGGCTTCTGTACCGACTTCTTCTGGGAAACGCAAGGGATCAGATAGAATTTTTCTGTACATTTCATTGGTGTTTTCGTCGTAGAACGGTGGTAGACCGGTAAGCTGGGGTCAGTGGTGTTTGATAAAAACCTACCATCTCATAAAGCAATACACCTAATGTCCACCAATCTACACATTTAGTGTATCCGTGTCCAGACAATAATTCAGGTGCAAGACTGCGGTCAGTATCGTCCAGAAGTAAACTCACTATTCGGGTGTTCCACAGAAAGCTAACGGTCAGCGCAATCTCAACACCCACTCACTGTTGGTGGTCTCCGATTCAGACATGTTCAATTTACAAAGACCAAAGTCGCAGAGCGCGATATGACCAGTGTAGTCGAGTAAGATGTTTTCCGGTTTGAGATCACGATAAACGACGTTGAAACCGTGTAAATGTTCAAGAGCCAAGAGCAACTCTGCCGCATAAAATCTTGATCTCGTTTCGTTGAATTTCCCTTCTCTTTGTAGATGATGGAAAAGTTCTCCACCGTTGACGAAAGCCAGTACTAGATATAGTTTCTCCTTGGACTGGAAAGAAAACTTTAACGGTACGATGAACGGGTTGTTGACTTGAGCTAGTACCGTTCTTTCAGCCAATGTATGAGTTACTTCCGATCTTGACACTATGTGAGCCTTTCGAATGGTCTTCAATGCGTAGATACGCAAAGTATCACGTTTCCTAACTTGCATAACCTAGATGTCAGTTTGCTCAACCACTGACCTACCTTTCCAAACGATCCTTTTCCAATAACTTTCAACAGTTCAAAACTGTCAATGGTGAGCGGAGCGCTCGGAGCGGGTTTGAAAGAGACTTGAATATGAACGGCACCGGAACCACCTTGAACAGGTATCCATTCGTCCGTAACGCGCTGACATTAGTTGAATCCATCGTGACAACTCACGTTAGTCTCTAGATCAGGTGTAAACCTGATAGCACCCAGACATAAATCCGAGTTACCCATTTCAGCCCCACTTTTACCTTCAGAACCAGGTTGACTGGTACGTAAATAAGCGGAAAGACTGATTTCACTTATACGACTGACGTCGAATGTTGCTGAATACATCCAAACGGGACTGAGTAAATCACCACCAAGTGCGTCGACCAATACTTCGTTTTTATCGAATTCTAAAACGACATAGGGTAACCACCAAAGCTGCTTACGTTGAAGTGAATCTCTGTTATTACGTTGAGGTTGAGTCACCCTGGGTGATGAAGATAAAGACGCTGAAAGTGAGGAAGTTGGATGGGAGGCTAGTGCATTCTGAACGGGTGCTGGGATGGGGACTGGAGTGTAAGCTTAGTAAGGAAGGGAAACTTGCCTCCATTGGGTAAACTTAATCCTTTGCCTGCGGTTACACGAATCTTCAACATACCACTTCGCGCTACGGGTGGAGTTGCAACATCTGAATGACCATGAGGATTACCAGGTGTTGGTGTGGTTGAACGTGAAGGTGTGGAAGGGATGTTCGATTTCCCAGAGAGTAATGTTGAATCTTTGAGTTCTGGAGGGGTTAGCATGGTTTCGTAGGATGCATCTTACTTTTGCCTAGTTTCCAAGACATTTCTGATATAGGTATGGGTATAAATGAGAAGAGTAAGAATGGAGTAAGAATAGATGATGATAAATGGTTGTCAAGTCAAGAACGATAAGATTGCTCCTAGATCCAAGCTTAATTAGGCAATCCACACGCGTGGCACAATGACATTCGTAGGCATTAATACGATGCTACGACCTATTCTCTATTGCAAGTGCAGTAACTACAAGATTAGAGAGTGTCAAGATTGGGTAGGCACATGGACACGACTAGTCTTGGCTTACTCTGTTGAAAAACGAAAGGCCTACAACTTTCAAAGTAACACAGCCAAGGACACAACCGCAGGCTTGCCGAGCTCGCCACTGTTTGATGAACCATCCTGTGCATGGTCAGCTTTCGGAATTTGTAGACGCTAATTGAGATCTACTCCTTTCCTCATCAGAATGTATACTTGAGTATCTTCTAGAAAACGCGATCGACGTAATCAAGCTCTGCCTTTGTCGCAACGCAGTTTCGCTTCAACGCGACACGATAAAAAAATAAATGACCGCCCACGTATGTATGAATGCTTCTAAGCTTAGCAATGACCGTTGACAAATGTAATTAGATCCAGCTAATCAGAACCATATTAGCTGGATCTGGATACGAAAGATCGGAGATTCCAGTCAATGCATTGAGATACCAATGAGTGATCAATATTTGGTTCCAATTACCAATACTTACGGATTCTCCGTATAAAATGTTGTTAACTTCGAGATAACGCCAAGACCGTGAAATTAATGGACTTTCTTCATGTTCACAATGGAGGTTCCGCAATTATCACCTTCAATCACTCTTCGCAATGTAGATGATTATTCAGACGTCCATCGTCGAAACTATCGTCGACATATAAATACTGTCTTTCAAAGATGCCTTTTCTTCATCTTCAACTCACGACTCCATCCAACAACTCAAACTCCAAATCCAACTAAATCACCAACCAACCCAAAATGTCATCTCAAAGAATCAGTGTCTTCCGAGCCCTCGCTAAACATTTCAAGTCTTCCAAATCCCAAAATCTTGATCCAAAGTCAACAACCGTAACCGAGAAATCAAGCATCACCCACCCAAAGATCTTGATCACAGGTGCAACAGGATACATCGGAGGTAAGTCCCATAATGACCCCAACTAACAAGAAGGAACCGTTCTGAACGCCTTACTCAAACACCACGATCCGAGAAACATCACCACGGTCGTCCGTGATACCGCCAAGGTCGAAATGTTTAGACCACTCGGTATCAACGTCGAAATCGGTTCAATGGAAGATCCAGCTCTTCTCGGATCATTAGCTAAAACCCACGACGTCGTACTCAACTTTGCAGTCCCGTTCGGCGGTGGTGACGCTACCATGGAAGCTATCGTTGAATCTTTGGAATCAAGAGCTGAGACTAGTGTTAAACCTGTTTTTCTACAGATTTCAGGCTCAGGTTCAGTGCTATACGGTTCTGATGGTGTTGCTGGAACAGATGTTTGGTCCGTAAGTGGAGTCAAAAGCGACGAATCTGATCAAGTCAGGATTCCGATCATGAACATCTTGAGAATCTCCCTGATACTGCTTATTTCCATACTGGTGATAGAATGTAAGTGAATCCTCTCGAACAACCTAACCATAGTGTTGCTCGTGCTGCTGAACGTGGTATCATCTCCGCCTATGTTATCGCTGGTCCAACTGTCTACGGACCAGGTCTAGGTCCAGGAAACAGTAAGTCAATCTCAGATCAAAACTAATTCCCAGAATTGTCACTTCAAATCCCAGCCTACGTTCGATACGCCAAACGAACCGGTCAAGCAGCCTACATTGGGAAAGGTGAAAACATCTGGGGAAATGTAAGTCAACCCAGATCTCCAAGCTAACCCTTTAGGTCCACGTTTCCGATTTAACCAACTTGTTCTTGATCATCATGAATCACAGTCTCAACAATCCCGAGACTACACGGGCAACAACCAAATCCCATGGATGGTCGAATTACATTTACGCAGGTTTAGATCAACATACCTGGGGACCCATCGTTTCGCTCCTCGGTGAAAGATTATATTCGAGAGGTGAAACCACTTATTCTGGAGCTATCAGTATTGATGAAGGTGCCGGTGACATGTTCATGTTCGGTGGTAACTCTTTCATGAGCGTCAGTGAGAAAGCTAAAGCCTTGGGTTGGGTTGCTGAATATCCTAAACTTGAGGATGCTATTAAATTGGCTCTACCAAAGTAGAGCTGATTCGTCCATAGAATGTAGCTTTGGATGTTGATAGATAATAAATGAATGTTTATAATTCTCGACCAAAGCGTAACCAATTCATGTCCACTACCTAGCCCTTGGTGGTGGTATCCTATCAGGTGATCTACTCCTTCCCCCTCTCCCTCTTCCTTTCCAACTACCCTCCTCTCTCCGTCTAAAATTCTGCGGAGGTAAAGCCTCACCTCTAGACCAAGTCCCCTCGTTCGCACGATCACCACCAGACTTCTCCTTATCCTCTCTATTTTTATCATCCCAACCAAACCCCTTCCCACCAGCACCAGCACCTACGATCTTCAATCCCCCAGCACCTAATCCACCAGCTATCTTCGATTCCGGTACGTAAAGACTAACACTGAGTAGATCCCCCGTAACGAATCCATAATCATCCAACGATTTCTCCTTGATTCCTCCGCCATCATTTTCGAAACTCAACATCAATTCCTTCCCTGTGAACGAAACTAGATCCTTTTGTTTATATAACCCTCGTTGGGAGGCGTCAACGTATACGTGTTTGAATGAGAATCTTGCTAGAGGAGATCGATAGATTGGTGGGAAATTTGGCATCAGCAGTTGAATGATTGATGATGGGGTTGAATGTTTCCTATAACTTTTGTCAAACGTCTACGACTAGGGTCGTGATAAAGGTCCACCTACCATCCGTAAACACTGAACTCATCTCTGAGTGGGAATCGACCTTCATCAAAATCTACCAGAGGTGTATGTTTGCCCTTGGTAATGTATAGTCGAATGAGGAACGGACATGACTGAAACGGTGGTTAGCTTTGACGATAAAGTGACTCACATTATCCCTCTCTCTATCTAAACTGGATTGACGTTGTGGGGAATGTGAGATTGATCGTGAGCGAGACCTTGACCTTGATCTTGAACGAGACATTTTGTAGTTTTGGTGGTAGGTTAATATCAATTTACAGCGAAAGTGAAGTAAGTGTTGAATGGCCGCTTGAACACACACGGAGAATTGCGGAATTAGACTATGTGTAAGAGGAGGGGTATTTAAGTGATCGTCACTGTGGCTACTTGCACAAATCAAGCACCTGTAAGTAATTCTCTCAGATAGAAAACTGATGTTTTAGCATTATCGTGCAAGTTAATGTCGGTCACAACAAACATAGAATCACGATTCATCGATTTTTTAAACAAGGTCGAAACTAGATGTACATTACGATGCAATACAGGTTCACGCAGTTCGAGCAGTTTCCTCCCAAGCTTCCAATGGCCATTCATTGGCGGTCCCCTCGTTAAGTCGATCGAACCTCTCACGAACGGAAACAGGAAGCGGTTGTTCTTTATTCTCCAACCAAATTCTCACCAAATGTCTGGCGTTGGTTTGGGAGTCCTCAGAGGACGTTCGTGCTATCATCAGCAACATCAAACTTCAATCACCTACCATGGAAGACAGTTAGATTATTGAAATATTCCAAATCCCCCTTTTGGAGGTCTAGATCCAGGCTGAATTTCTCAGCCGTGAAGTGGATAGCGTCCAACGCCAAATGTTTCTCTTCGGGGAGTGGTGGAACATCAGAATCTGCCTCGTAGAATCCGAAATACGGTCTTCTGGAGTAAGAGGAGATGACGGTTCCGTCAACGGTGTGGAAAAGTTGTTCACCTAACGTCAGGGATGTTTCTCATTGGCCTACCCTCTGGATGTCTTTTGTTTTTCCAATCGGGTTTCACGATTTCACGAAGGATATCTCGACGTGTTCCAGCTAGTTCGTTGTATGTCTGTGCCACAGATGACAATTGAGAAAGACCACCTGTTTCAGCTACACCCAAAGTGATCAAGGCGATGATACCAGCTGAGCCGTCGTTGTGGAAGACTGGGGTTAGTTATGCCACCTCTCTACCTACCTTGATTGCCACTAGTTTGACCCTTGACAACGATAGCAGGTCGTTTATCAGCGTCCAAATTGGTGATATCCCTTGATATCAGTACTGTTGCTCCTACTCGACCTACCTGAGGTGAACGACATTCTTGTCACCCTGGGGTAAACGTTGATTACCGATATAAGCGGAAACACCGGCGAAAACAATCAACTGCTTCTCTCTGGTCCAATCATCGACGGGAAGACCACGAAGGACTCTGAAACCTGTACCAAACTTGATTTCCTGTACTGCTTTTTCAAGAGCCTTGTGCAAATCCGAATCAGATGGGATGGGGAATGTCACACGACTGATTTCGTTGTTATGAAGTTTGAGAGCGGCGAAACGATCGTATGCTTGGTCAATGAGTGTAATGTCCTTTTTTGTGAACGTGTACAACCATTTCTCGGCTATCTTTTAGTTGGGCTTATAACCCGACCTACGAGTTTTGATCAATTCCTTTCCATCCCACAAACTGGGACTTGTGACTTGAGCTGGAAAACCTTGTGGCAGAGGATCATCTTGGGGTTTGACATATTCTTCTTGATTCAAAGTCCACCAAGCTAGATTTGGTTCATAAGCAGTCTCGAAAATGAGTTTCTAACATCAGCTCTATCTTGTCTTCATACATACCCTTTTCTCTTCGTCTGAGATCTTTTCCTGTCGACGATCAGGATTTGGGTTATAGCTTCCATATGTCCCTACTTCGAGAGATTTGAAGGCGTTCTCTAGTACTGGGAGTGATTGAACTGCTGCTGTCATCTTAACTTAAGTGGGACATAATTTTGAGTAAGCTTATGCTTATATACAGTAGTGTCAGTGGATCATAACGTATTCGCCATTCTTGTGTGCGATTGCAACAGAACCTATACTTTAGGATTAGTCACCACGGTTTTATCCGGATTGCGTTCGAATGACGGCATCGATAGTGGGGTAGACGATATCGAATCGGATTCAATCTTCTGCAGCCTTGAGAAACAGAGGGTGATATTTATCTGGCCCGGATATGAGAGTGCTAACCTGAATACTTGTTAGTTGTAGGAATAGCGATGGAACATCAGCCTTGGTTCGAAGACTGAATTCATGGTTACTACAGTATGATTGAATGTGGCAGGATTGAACATTTAATTTACCGGGAGATTCAGAACTTAGACAAGATACAGAAAACTTGGAAACTCCTGCTGTGGATGCGTCCTAATACCGTGAGATGAATAAAATGGTGTTCCTTTCTATTCATAATACTGTACTATCAATCACCTATCTACCGCATACCGTGCCCTTCTAGTCAACTCGCTTAGCAATTCTAAAGTGGGAACGGATTCGAGTGAGGGGGAGATAGTGCGCGAAGGTGGAGAAGGTGGAATAGATCGCATAGTGTAGTCATAACCGTCATCTGAAAATTCAAACATGGAGTCGTTGGGGTCGAGAGTTTGGACGGAGTCGTAGTCGAAAGTGGTTGAGAGGAGCGAGAAATTGTCGTCCTCACCATCAATGCCAGGACTGGGAGTGTGGCTGCGATCGAAAAGTGGGTGAACTCGAATTGGAGTAGTCGAACCAGAATGAATAGGCGATGTTGGATAAGAAGATGTTTCGTAGATGTCGTTGGTGAATGTACGTGAAGCTACGTCGTCGCTGTAATCATCATAATCGTCTATTGTAGTTACACCGTGACTATCATCAATAGAGATTTCACTTCCAACCTCGAATGGGGTATAGGGTGGTGGTAAAGTGTGTGATGTCGATGGATTTGGATTTTGTAAAACCGAATCGAGGAGATTATTCAATACTTCCAAATCGATCGAGACCTCGTTGTTGTTGAGAGACTGTAGCACCATACCTACGTTATCGTCATGATCATCAACATCGGTTACTTCAGTCGTAGTTGTTTCGATGTCGATTACTTTTCTCGGTACCTTGGGGGATTTTGGGGGTCGAGGTGGCATTCCTCTAGATTGAAAAAATCTGTTCATGGCTGTTGGTTTCCTAGCCACCGAATAAAGAACTCTGACTTCAAATTGTGCTTGTTAAAGTACTTCGAAAATATTGCTGACGCCTTCTGCACAGCATGGACTACCCCTTGTAAGAATCACTAGTCAAAGGATCCGTCAAGGAGATGTCTCCCTTTGCACTGCCTACCAGGGGAAAGAAGTCTCGGGTTCTGAATACAACGAAATTAGCTAAAATTACAGTACAACTAACTACTTGGATACAACCACGACCGCAATAGCTACAGCATAATACGATACCTAAATCCTCAATCAACTCATATCCTACGATAGAAAGATGGTGGTCTTGATGGGGTTGATTGACGAGATAAAGGACTGTACGGTGTTGATGTGTAAGAGCTGGTATGGTATGGAGGACGATAAGACGACTGGTTGGTCGAAGGAGGGCTCGTGTAATTAGTGCGACTTCCAAAGGTCTGAGGTCCATATGTTGAAAAGAAGGAGTTCTCTCGAGTAGAAGAACTGGAATTACCATAGTGAGAACTTTGTTCATGATCGTCAGCTAGCTCTATCTTAATCTTTGGGGAGAATGAACCAAAGTCTGAACCGTCTGAATGACCATCTGACCAATTCGTATCAGTTGATCGCGTTAGGTTGGAGAAAGGTCGATACTGATGTTCTGGTTGATTCGATTGTTCTCTGCGCACCCAATTCCGAGTTATATCTTTTATCTGTGCGTCCATCAATTCTCCATCATTGATATCACTGATATTCACCCGACTAGCAAGCTCATTGGTGACATACTCTAGATATCGGCCACGCGAGGTCGTTGAAACGTTTGAGGGACCATCTGACCATTGGGAATTTTCGTTTGTATCAGTTGATCGAGTTAGGCTGGAGGAAATTTGATACCGATGTTCTGGTGGGTTCAATCGTTCACGGTGAGTCCAGTCCTTAAGTATATCTTTTATCTGTAAATCTACCACTTCTTCGTCACGGATAAATTGGCTATCCATACGACTAGCGAATTCACTGGCGAAATACTCCCGAAATCTTTCAGACGAGGTCGTTGAAACGTCCGAGTGACCATCTGACCAATAGGAAATGTGATTCGTACCAGTTGATCGAGTTGGGTTGGAGAAAGGTCGATACCGATGGTCTGGTGGATTCGATTGTTCACCGTCAGCCAACTCGTTCAAGATGTATTTTACTTGAATTTTCAGCAAATCTCCGTTGTTGAAATCTTTGTCATCCATACGACTATGGAGCTCAGTGGTGAGATGCTTCTGAAATCTTCCAATCCAGCTCGTATCCTGAGGTCGAAGCGATTCACGATTCTCATTGGAAGAAGTTGTTTCTGTCCCGTACTGATGTTCCGGTGGTTTTGATCGTTTACCGTGACTCCAATCCTCAATTATATCCTCTAGCTGTGCCTCCATCAATTCATCGTCACCGATAAAACTGCTATCCATACGACTAGAGAGCTCTGCGACGAGATCCCCCCAAAATCTATCAGACGGGGTCATTTTCCGAGGTTGAAGCGATTCACGATCCTTGAAAGAATTCGCTTCGGTTCTGGAATCATTGTTCGTGTTGAAATTCAAACTACTCATCAAGCTGGAAAATTGAGACACCAAGTCTGGATGCGGTTTTTCAGACTTCATCCTTCGTCTCAATTCTTCCATTAACATGATATCTGATGATCCCGATAGAGAGATTTCGGAGGATGTCTCTTTGGAAATTCCTGATTCATTCTCCCCGTCGTCCTCACTGTCTTCACTGTCTTCCTCATCATCTGATTGATCTGTTGAAGATGATTTCCCCAAACTTAAACTTTATTTCATTAGTCCTTGAATTGCCTGACGAACTTACCCATAACTGTACAGGTTTAGACGACGTTTTCTGACCCTATCATACGGGTCGCTTGGACTGGTTGACATGCTAGGTTGACTATCTTTGGTGAAAGTCAAATATTTCTGGTACAGACGAAAAAAGAGGCGTGGTGAATCTCTTATCTGCTCAGTCGAAACATGTCAGAACATCCATGTCAAAGGATAACCTAACAAAGGATGATGCAAAGACGACAACAAAGAAATAGTCTAACGCCGCAATTCTCCGTGTGTAACCTGCTCTACCGCTGAGCTAAAAATAATCTATTACCGCAATTCTCCGTGTGTCCTATAGTGACCCGGTCTACTCCTGAGCTAACAAGTTGACCACTGACCACCAAAAGAAAATGAGCAAATTAAGAGTCGGCTGGCATCGCGAACATTTCCTCTCACCCCTTCTCCAGTTGATCGAGAAAGATGCTGGGGAGACATTGGAACTTGTCGAATGTCCCGGTGGAACTGGGGAGATGCAGGTCAAATTGAAAGCTGGGGAGATTGACGTTTGCATTGGTAAGTCGAGTCAGCCGTTCAGCCCTCGTTGGAATTTACATCTAATTCATCGTTTTACTTTAGCACTTACCGATGCCCTCATCGCTGGATTAGCTAATGGTTTGGATCATTATAAACTCGTTGGACGTTATATTACTAGTCCATTACGATGGTATGTCCATCTCTAATTGACGGCTCTGACTTTTAGGGCTATCATCACTGGTAAAGATAGTAAATACAATACTGTGCAGGATTTGAAGGGGACTACATTCGGGATATCTAGATTAGGAAGGTGGGATATACTTGTTGCTAAGAGCTGACAAAGTAGTGGTTCACAAGTTATGGCTTCTGTTTTATCTCTCAATGAAGGATGGACAGGTGACGATCAAGTTAAATTCAAAGGTGTGTCAAGTGTCGGAGACATCACTAACCTCCAGTCAACGGTCAATTCAAACCTCTAAGAGATTCCGTGAACTCTGAAGAAAGTAGGTCAAAGTCTTAACCAAAAACTGAATAATACCAGCCTCAGCCTTCATGTGGGAATGGTTCACCACGAAACCTTACGTCGATACCAACGAAGTCCGCTTCATCGGATCAGTCCTAACCCCCTGGCCCTGCTGGTCAATAGCCTCTTCAACCACCTCCGACCCTTCAGCCGTCAAAACTTTCATTCAAGCTTTACAACCTTTCGTGAATCGTTTCGATTCACCTCAAGCCAGGGAGAAGGACGATATAGATTTCGTAACGGGTTTCTTTGGTCATCAGAGACAGGACGTTGTGGAATGGTTGGCTACTGTTAAATGGGCTGATGAGTTGGCTGTCGTGGAGCAGAAGGTTATTTTGGAGACCCTTAGGTAGGTATTTTGATGTTTGTGGGTAATTGATACTGATTGTCATAGCATTTTGGAATCTGCTGGAGTCGTGAAGGCTCAGGAATGGAATCCAGCCGATTTCGTTAACGAGAGCGTAGCTGCCTTGCAGTGATCAACCAGCATGAAAAGTAATAGATGTTCAATTCAATCTGATGCAATCAGTGACTTCCTTGTCGTCAGTTTGGCATAGGTTGACAGGTCCCCCGAAGCCAATCCGCCCTCTCGAGCAAATCAAAATGAATTAATGCTATATCATAATGCTTCGTCTAAACATGTACAAAGGTATTTCTATCCCAAACGAATCCCAACCGTCACCATTTCGATCACTGTGCCTAACTGAACAACTTGTTAACACTCGTGTTACCTTCAGCGTTCTTCTTCAAAACTTTAGCGATTGCCATTTCGAAATCTTCTTGTCCGACATATTGACGTCTTTCTCTTAAAGCGTACATACCTACAAGGAACTTAGTTTGAAACCATATATGTGATGAAGATCACTACTCACCAGCTTCCGTACATATACCCCGAACCTCTGCACCTGAACAATGACCCATTTTCTCAGCTAGCGATCGGAAATTGATACCTCTTTGTAATGACATCTAGATGTCAGTCGTGTTTACAAAACATGACATACCTTTCTCGAATGAATCTTTAAAATAGTTATTCTTGCTTCAGGATTGGGTGGTGGGAATTCGATTTTTCTGTCGATACGACCTGGTCTCAACAGAGCTGAATCAAGAATATCGATACGATTCGTTGCCATGATAACCTTGATGTCAGTAACATTCAATAACATGACCCACCTTGATGTTCTTTGTGGGTTCGAAACCATCCAGTTGATTCAACAATTCCATCATCGTTCGTTGAACTTCCGAATCACCTCTTTCACTTCTCGAACTTCCTATACTATCGATTTCGTCCATAAAGATGATACTTGGAGCATGTTCTCTGGCCATAACGAACAGTTCTCTAACCATTCTACTACCTTCACCGATATATTTTTGAACCAATTCTGAACCAGAAACCCTGATGAATCTACAATCCGTGTGATGAGCTACAGCTCTTGCCAATAACGTTTTACCAGTTCCAGGTGGACCGTATAACAAAACACCTTTAGGTTGAGCTATACCCAAAGCTTCGAATAACTCAGGATGTTTAACAGGTAATTCGATGACTTCTTTAATCTCTTTAATCTGTTTATCCAAACCACCGACCATCTCATAAGTCGAATCAGGAACTTTCTCAACCATCATCAAAGAAACCAAGGGATCAATCTTGTTCGGTAAAATCGAGTGAAGTCTATATGAATCCGATCGAAGAGCGACTCGTAGATTCGGTTTCAAAGATGAAAGCGGTATATCAGGTGAGAAATCGACAACGTATTTCCCTTCGGGTTGAACTTTGACCAATACTTTTTTTTTACCCATGACTTTGATGATTTCACCAACATAACTACCTGGTTCTTGAAGTAAGGTTAATTCTTCACGTAAAAGTCTGACTCTGGTGTTTAAAGCGTTACGTTGAGCTTCCAATCGACGTAGATTTTGGGTCTTTTTGGTGATGTGTAGTTCAGCTGCTTCGATTTTGTTTTGATAGTAGGATTTGATACCACCAGTTGGGGCTGGGATTGGGACTGGTGTGGGTTTAGAGACAGCTACCGACATGGTGTGATGTGGATGGTGGATGGTGGATGGTGGATGAGGAGATGGAGATGGAGATGAAAGATGGAGGTTGAGTTGAGTGGTCGACGCGCAAGCTGAAGCTGACGTATGGGAATGGGGTAATACCGCGGTATTATGTCATGTGGCACCGGCTTCATTGTTGTTGCTCCTAATCAGCCCATCAGACTCAAACGTTATTAAATTCATATCCATATCCATTTCACCAATCTACCCCCTCCCCATCATGTCGAAGCCACCTTCAATATCACCTCAAATCCTCTCAATAATCTCTTCAACATCCTACCCCGAAATCCCTTCACTCCAAGAACTAGAAACACTTCAAAAACAACTCCAAACCCAATCCAACAATGTCATTCAAAGAATCACCGTAACCTCCAACACAGCTTCAGCAGCTGCAGCCGAAGCTGAGAATGAACGTCAGAAACGATTGAAGAAGGAGAAGAAGAGATTGGAAAAGTTGGCGATGGAGGAGGATAACGCTCAAAAGGAAAAAGCCATGTTGGAAGCTAACGAGAAAGCTGGAATGAGGTTGGAGGCTGTTGAGCGTAATCGAATGAAGGAGGAGAGTAAGAAATGGAGGGATAGTCCTGCTGGTTCTGGGTTCAAGGTTAAGAAGGAAAGGACTGGTGGGTTTAAACGAGTTGGATCAATATTGATAACCAGCTTCACCTGCACCTTCCAACGCATCATCAACGTTCAAACCACAACTGCACACATACGGTAAACAAAAGAAACTGAAACGAGTACTCGACAGCGATGATGAAGGTAGGTCAATTCTCTTAACTCAAACTAACCCCAAAGCCCGAGACCGATCTCAAACCCTAGCCTCTCCACCCGTCCAATCAACATCCTCACTAAAACTGAAAATCGCAAAATCACGTCCAGACCCCTCCCCAACACCATCAGCAGCAGTCATTGATTTCACCTTACCACCAGCACCAATGAGACCTCTCGTACCAGCTAGACCTGGTGTTCAAAAACCAATGAAACCCGGACCCAAACGTCAAGCCGATGTCGATGAAGATTTCAGTAACACGAAAACTCCTTCTCAAGTTGCTTTCCCAACTTTCTGGTCGGCTGTTGAACCTTATCTACGAGATGTTCGTGAGGATGATTTAGCAATGTTGGGATTTAAAGTGGGTACGAATCGTGGTGGTGAGACTGACAATCTAAGGCTGACGCCCCTGAATCATTCGACATCCCACCCCGTGGTCGACATTATACTGAGATATGGGATGAAGAAGATGGAAATGAACCAGGAACAACACCACGATTCCCAGTTCCGAACATGAGGGTTATAACAGGAACCCAACAAGGTGGTCTACCTCTCCCACATTTCGTACCATCGACAGAGTTGAGAGAGGAAACTTTGGTGGATGAACATCGTGGTTTGGGTAGTTTAACTGAAAGAGTCGTTGCTGCTGTGGTTGGTGGTTTAGGATTTAGACATAACGAAAAGGGATCAAACCAGGATCACGATTATGAACAGGAATATTCAAATTATAGTAAAGAACCTGCTAGAGTTGATGTGGTAGAATTAGAGGATAGAATGAAGAAGGAATTGAGAGCTGTAATGTTGTTAGGTGAACATGACGAGGTACGTGAGAGTAGAAATAATCTCTTGATGGAACGTAAACTAATTCAATGATCCAGTTTGACCCGTCAAAAAGGGAAGACGACGAAATAACATCATCTCTAAGACAATGTCAACGATTGCTACTGAACCAAACTCAAATCAACGAAGCGAGAAAGACGAAATTAGCTTCACTAGCGAAATACCGACTAGCCTATTCGGAATACAACCAAGCGTTGAGTGGGGTTGAGAAATCGATCGAAGAAGCTTGGTTGAAAAGAGTGAAAAAAATGGGTGGGAGCGGTAACAAGAAACATTCTAGTAACGTCAACAACAACGTTAAAGCGCCCATCTCGAATCAACTGAAGAATCTAGTTGAAACTCGTAGGAATTGGGTTGAGGGGATAGGGAATTCTTTGAGGGATCGACCGAGGGGGGAGGTCGTGGGTTTACCTTTGGTTAGTATTTATGAGGGGATTGGGGGCGGGGTGGGACATGAGGATGGGGAGGGGGAGGGTGAGGGGAAGGAGAAGGATGATGTTGAAGGTGATGAGGGGTTGGTTGAAGATGGTTTAGATGAGGGGATGGATGTTGATGAAGAGGGTTAGTGGGGGTTAGACGGATGTTAGAAGGATATTGTCATTGAGTGTATATGTTGTAGCTTGTAGTTATTGTTATAAATGTAGCATAGAAATTTGAAGTACAGTAAGTAATGAACGACTTGAACCAAAACTCGATTCCGTGCCTGCCTCGAATAATGTCAGAAAGGTCACCCGTAAAGTAATAGTTTTCATCATCAACAACCAACCGTCCATCCATATCCACATCAACCAGAAAGCAACAATGACCAAACAAAGAGATCTAAAACCAATAAAGAAGTTGATCCAAGCTTCAGCAAATTGTTCGACCCAGGTAAATGCCCCTCCCAAACACTCAAGTTGAATGTCCAAACTGACAACCACCTCTTTTTAGTCAATAGCATACGGTAAATGCGTTGGTCGATCATATAAAGAAATCTCCAAAGACGTTTGTGCGGTTGAATTTAGGGCTTTTAAAGATTGCGTTCAGGTGAGTTTTGGTTTTGGTTAGGGTTGTGGGGAAGTGATTTTGGACTGATGATTGATTCACTCAGAAATCTATGGGTAGGAAATGGTAACCACTTCGATATTCGTATTTTTAATGGGATGGAATGAATGATTTAAAGGTCATTCTTCTTTTTGATCTCTTTAGAGAACGTTTCTTTCAGGTTTAGAAGGAGATCGGGATCGAGATTCAACTTGTTCGTACAATACTCGGGTCGATCTCTCTCAATCAAAGTAGGTTGACTAAACAACATCGTGTATCTGTACCTACCAATAGAATTCTGTATCATACCTCAACAACACCAACCCACCATCCAATGAATCAATGCATAATGTATCTAATTTCCAAAAAAATCAATCAATCTCATCTACCCCCAACCTAAATCTCATCCTTCTGATCCCAAACAATCTCTCTCTCAACTTCTCTAGCAGCTCTATTCCCCCAACGTAAAATTTCACCCATCTTCACAGCCTCCCATTCAACACGTATAAAAACCCAACCCCAACGTCGTAACAATTCCAACGCTTCCATCATGAAAACCCCAGATTCAATCTCTGAAATAGCGTGGAGATGACTACTTAATTTCAATGACCACGTGAATCTCAGTATCAAATCTATCAGGGCGAATAGATGGTAGACTGTTGGATCGGGGAGTAAGAGGTTCGAGCGTAGACCGTAAGAAAAAATGTTTTGATAGATTGAAGATGGGGTTGAGGTTGGTTGAATTGATTGTGGGGAGGTTGGTGTCATTGAGAGAGTGTTTAGATTTTGAGCTGGGGATCGGGAATTATGTTGGATAATCGGTTTCCTAGTGAATAAAGATTTGATTCTACCGAAAATCCCAATTCTCTTCTTTCTCTCGTCGTTCTCGCCTCCACCACTGCTACCGTTCCCACTCCCACTCCCAAACCAAGTTTCCAAATCACACAAACCCAACCCCCAATCCATCTTGACATCCCAATAGAAACTGAACATCGAATTGAAGACTACTGCCAAAAGCCATAACCTGAATAAAGGATGTTCACCATGCCATCTATCACCCGTATCACCAAGTTCCTGAACGGTGATTCCCTTCTGGGCAGCTACTTCCGAAACCACCTGTTTCTGCGCAGCAGATAAAAAAATGACTGGGAACGCTGAAAAATATTTTAGAGCGTTCATAAACGGTCGAGGGGATTTATAGGAACTTTGATGGAATTCTAATAAACATTGTCTGAATCGGAGTAAGTAGGGAAGACTAAAGATTGATATCAGTACGGAATGTTTTATAAAGCAGTACAATCTACTCACCAAGTCATCGACATCACTATCCAACTTGACCAACCACCTTGTCCCTTCCTACCCTCCGTTATCCCACCTGACCAAATTTGAACCGATGAAAGCCAGAAATCACCAAGAACTTTAGCGAAACTGGTCAAAATATCGGCAAGGATAACATCAGAGAAGAAGATAGGTGAATTGGTAGGAGGTAAAAAGATTCTTTTGATCGCCCTAAAACCTACATATCAGCAAGATAATCCTAGCGCACAATCAAAGGTGATATATACCTTCTCAAACCTCTTCGTTCTTTCTCACCAACCCCTCTCCAGGGGATGATCATCCCAGCAAAAGCGCCCAACCCAATAACACCAACCAACCATCTCCATCTCTCCATCAACACCAAATCACTCCCAGTGATAAACGTGAAGATCAACCAACCGCCCCCAACCCAGCAAGTATAAATCAAGAAAAGTTTATAGAGCGGTTGATAGATTTTATTCGATTCTGGTCGAACTATTTTAGCGGCGTTGGTGTTGACGTTGACGTTTGGAGTGTTTGGAGTCGTTAATTCAATGTTATCCGTGGTGACGGTGTTCGGATCGTATTCTACTTCATCTCTGAAGTCTAGGATCCAGCTGGTATCTAAACCTAGGAGACTTAGGATGTGGAGATTAAGTGCCCAGAGGAGTTGAGCTAATCCTATCAAGAACAGGACTCTGAAGGGGAGGGGGAAAGACGCTGAGAGTGAGGGTAAGAGGAGTGGCTGGTTGTTGTGATTTGGATTCGTGTATGTATCTGAGGGTGGTGAATCTATATCCATCCTGGTGGATGAATGGATGGGTGGGTTTGAATTGAAAGTTGTTGAAGAGAAAGTTGAAAGCGGTGGTCAGTGTCGACGCGTTGGAATAGGAACGTGAAATACAATAGTATTACGTAACAGCTACTCGTACATCTTAAGACTATATACAAATTTGAACCATGAATATATATGTATCGACACCAAGAAACTCCACTATACACTAATCCTTAAGACATATCGAACCCAGCGCCAGACGTGATAGCTTGTAACAATTTGATTCGAAGCATATTCTCGTCCTAAATTCGAGATTAGCTGTGTACTTGCAGTAGAGGAGACCTACAGTATATCCAGGCATTTTCAACAAATTCGCACAAGTTGCTAATAAAAATCAGAACAAACCAACACTAATCAGGTTTACTCACATGAAGAAGGTAATCTTGAAGTATCACCTCCACTCCAACGAATCCCGAATTTTGGATTTAAATGAGCGAAACCGAGTCTACTTCGTTAAACTAACTCCAACACTCGTAACCTACAAAGGCGGTCTAGAACAACTAGTGACGAAAAGTAACAAAGCTCGTTTCTCGATTTCACTGAATCCCTTGACGACCTGATAGCCCTGTCAATACGATCTCTAACTGTTGAACTTGACGCCTACCTTCCAGAACAATCTTATAGTGGTATCATCCGGGAAACCAGTGACATTGACGTGTGCTCTCAAATCATCTAAATCAATAGGCGTCTCTTCACCTCCAATAAGTTGTTGTAATTCTTTTTGATCAAACATGCGTAGCCCTAAAGGAGTCAGTTTCGTAGTATCACGATAAACGATTTGACCTACATTTCGGATCGATGATATCAGAAAGACCATTAAAGAAAGCTCTACTTTGTGCTGAAATCTGTGAATCCAGTTTATATTTACAAACCAGTTGTATATCTATTCGTTAGTCCCAGATATGAATTTCTACCTACATTCATGTCTATTCTCCGAGGTAACAGGGATGTCTGCTCCACCACGAACTAAATCTATACTTCTGACAACTCCAAATTCTATCACAGTCAGCAAGGCCATAACCAAGGTCGACTAACCTTCTTCGTTAATCGTAAAATTCAAAGACAGTTCCTCGGGTTTAGGGTAATTTTTCAACACTACAAAGTCAGCTTTGTATAGGGTCTGACTTACTGATCAAACCCTTGTACAATTCTTTATCCAATGAAGCGAGATCATCTAAATATGATTGTCTTCCTAACCATTTCGATACTAACATGTTAGTCTTAGCCAACATACAAACACCTACAGAAGAACCCAGCAAAAGACACATCGATAAGAATCCCTTCATAAAGAGCTTTACCCAGGATCCTCCCAATCTATTCGATATCAATAAACGTCATTGACCTCGATTGAGAACTCACAAATCCATACCAACTCAATTGATGACCTGACATCAGCGTTAACTTCATATCCTAAACTCACTTTCCGTCGCATAACTATGTGGATTCGGATACAATTCGTTTTGATCAGTTGCAAGCCACAATCCTCTATTGGTATCAAAAACTTCTTTGCACAAACTAACAACGAGATCAGTCAACAGTCAACACAAGGTCGATATTCACTTTGTGAAGAATTCTTTAAACAATCCACCACCATCTATACCAGCTTCTTCATAACCATATCTAAAGTCAGTCAAAACGTCCCACTGTACCAGCTCACTGATCAAAGAATGTAATCTGAATAGTCCCCTTGAGACCAGGTCCACGATCGTTCAATTGTCTAAAACCATCTTCTGCCAGTGTCTCACGATGGATAACAGCTTTATGATGATAACTCCTACTTCCGTCATAACGTTGAATTCCAAGTTTTTGTCGATCCGCACTTTGAAGATCATCAGCCAGATTCATTGACAAACGATGGACCTACTAAACAAATTGCCTGAAAACCTCAGCACGAGTTTGAAAAGGAACGGTCATAGGTAAATTGTTGAGTAAACCCAATCTAGGTGAGATAGCTGCCATCTGTCGACGAGAGAATCGTTGACGTGTTCGTGCCCAACGTGGAATTTCAGTTTCAGAAATGTCCTCGTCATCCAACCCAGCTAATTCAGAGTCTTCAAATCTGTTTGATCAGTTTTACACGAGAGTGAAACCTACACTGCTGCTTCTATGAAACCTCTCAAATCCATTTGCGAAGCCATGACCCAGAAATCGTCCGCAATGAATTTACGTCGTGCGCTGAGTATCAGCTTTGACTTCGAATTGTACCCACTTTCTTTCCGCCAATCTCGTTATCCCTCTCGTCAGCAATGAACGATCTTCTTCAGTCCCAAAGCCAGATGCAGGATTTGAATCACTATTGATTCCATTCATGTAACCCCAAAATCCCAAATCTCTCCAAATCCCAGCTACATCAAGTATCTCATCCATAGATAACGGGTTGGTTGATTTTTCAGCAAAGAATTCGTCATCAGGAGTGAGGAGGAGATAGTGATTCATCAAATGGGTTAACAACAAGAGACACGGTTTCGATGGATCTATCATTAATATCAAATCAAGTATTTACTCACTTTCAGAAAAATTTGCCCAACCGGTCGATTCGCCTGATATCTTCCATCGACCTCTGATACCCTCTCTAAACATTCTTTTAGCCAATACACGACCACCACTGCCTTCCATCAACCCATCTAAAACGAGTTCCCATTTCGGCGAACCTCTAAAAGCGTTCAACAAGCCTAGAATGAATTTTGCGAAATCAACCAATAAAGATGTTGGAGCTTTTGACGAAGGAGAGGTGATGAAGACTGACAGAGTTCCTATATGAGACGTTGTAGCGTATTGAACAAGCTTGTTACCGATGTTGGTCGGTAATGGCGTTCTTGATGATCTCCTGATGACAACTGGTTTAGGCTGTTCCTCATCGTCACTATCGATTTGCATCGTTTGATCATCAACTTGTTCAATGTGACCTTCCGCCCATCTGCCCCATCCTTCTTTAACACCCCCAAGTAGAGTTCCAACAGTCTTGATCCAATCCGTAGCACCTTTAACTCCATGTCTCTGCAGCATTCCACCGGTTATACCGAACGTAGCCAGATTAGCCAAGAAATACGTTTTACCAATTTCGGAAGACAGTTTTCCTTGATTCAGCAGTTGAGGCCGTGAAGACGCCGCTGGAAGAAGAAGGGTAAACAGAGGTAAATGAGTTGAAAGATGGGTTAGAGACGGGAGTGGAAGTAATGATGGGAGTGATGGGACGGTGAGTAGATCTTGTAGGAGAGGTGGTATGAGTGGTGAGGTTGAAGTTGCTGGTACTAGTGTAAATGGTGCAGTCAAAAGTCGTGTGACAGGTTGGAGGTTAGTATGTTTCTTTTTCGGTAGCTAAGAGGTTAGGTTGATAAATCATGACCACTTACGCTGGCTGCTGCTAGAGTTTCCAAAATTGTGACCAATTTTGTCACCCAACTTGCGTTGAACGAAGCTATAAAAGTTGATTTGAGTTCATCCGAGGTATACAGCTTTGGATTAAACAAGCTCTCCAAGAACGTTAGATAGCAAAGAGCTTGATTAGACCTTTCATCAGTACTATAACCCAGATGTACCTACTTTGGATTGAAAGCTACTAAATCCAAGATCCTGTCACCCAGTATCCCCAGTACCGTGACGAAATCAGAGCTATTCAAAGCCTTTTCCAAACCTATAAAATCAGTCATCATCATGGTACGAAAACCCACCAGACCCAGAAGAAATACACCAATTCTGAACGAAACTCATTATCCTTTTCCCAAATTCATCATCAGACAATTTCCATCCTGAACCAGTAAGGACGATCAAACCTCTACCTCTTTCCTCGAAATCTTCAACACCTTCTAGATGGGATAACAGATCCCAACGGATCTTTCTTGATTCTTGTCGACCTCGCCAAACTCTTTGTATGACACTGGCAGCTATTGTTTGACGTCTATGAAGTTCTCGCTGTTGACGCTCGGCCCTTACTGATGACAATAGGGCTGTTGAGGAGGATGACGAAGCTGTTGATAGATTTATTCTTGGTTGTTTGCCGGGACCATCGAAGCCAGCTCCGAACATGTTTTGTTACTATGACTATGTTAGTGATGTTTTGAATGATTAATGAGAGATTGATTGAAAAGTTGACGATTAATAATCTCTATGACAACGTTAATCAGAGTGAAACGCACGTAACCGATACCGTACTGCTTTACAGTGGCAACTTTAGAAGTAAAGTCATTCATGCAGCTGATTCTTCTGACGGTTAAGAATGCATAAAGAAACTCTTCACTCCATGACCAAGACGAAGAGAGTGGGATCTACAACATGTGAAGGAATATCAAATTCCAACAGCTGATGTTGGAGAAATACAGGGGAATATTATCCGCAACCAAGTCTAGCATCGACTATGGGAACCCTTTACGTATCCGTCTGTGAGATGCAGGTCTAATGTCCTAATCCCCAAATCTGTGGTTTCCAAGGATATGATGTATTCAGATGGTCAAGTAGTCCGATTAAATCGAATCTATTACCTCGTCAGATTGCATGACCATTTCAGATAAAAAGGAAGTCACTCACGAGAACAACATTCACAAATCGGACGGCTGTGACCATCGTCTACAAGTAGAAGCACACCCTTCTTAGGAGTCGACGGAATTCTCTTCTTCCAGTCATCAAACCATCCGTTCAAATCTTCCTCAACCTTAAGAGAAACACCTCCATCATTCGATGATTGAAACCCCATCCCACTTGATAAACCATAGATATACCACGAAGTCGGTAATTGTGTATCCACGTGCTGTAAAGCAGCAGATGCACAAACGGCTAGATTGATACAAGATTTGATCAAAGCACATCGTCGTCTCAACTCATCTTTCAACCTCAATCGCGCATGTTTCGATAGTTTAGAACTCGAATCGGAGTCTCCCAAAGATTCGTTTCCCCCGATCACATCAAAACTGATCCGATGTTCAATTCCCGCTTTCCCAGGTAACAACATCCTTGTCCTAGCATTATGATAAGTCACCGAAACCAACGTTGGACAAGTATCCACAAAAAACCTAAAATTCGCTGAAAAAATGCGAAAATGAACTGAATCTAAGTGAAACTCTGATAATTCCACGCAAACGTGTTTGACGTTTTTGAATATTACTCGATTCCAATTGTATGTCTCTTGACCTACTAGGTAGTCTGGCGCGTTCAATTGATTCATGAATGATTTCTCGGTTTTGAAAGTTATCGTGGTGAGTTTTGGGAATGGATTTCTGGATAGGATGTTACGAGTTTCCAGTGCTGGTGCTCCGTAGATTATCAAATTTTCTATGAGAACTGAATCGATTTTCCTGGTAAATGATACTTGGTATACTTGGTCGTCTTCTTCGGAATCTGAAATTGTTGACCAAGATCCCTCATCTGTTTCTGGACAGTTACCATCTCTGTCGATTATCATGAATCGATTCATATATGTCTGACATATCTCCCAGGAAGTTGTCGAACATTGTTGAATTTTGTTTAGCAGTTGCCAGTCTGAAGCTATGTAGGCTTCTTCACATATCTGATGTAGGACAACAGATGGGATTGGTATTTTGGATGACATGAAAGATGTCAATGAAGAAATGGATTGGAAGTGAGAACTTGTACGATATTGAAGCGTAAATACGGAGTGGCAAATGGCACAATAATGTGAAAAGAACAATGGCAGGGACGTGCTGAACTGATACATGCATCTCAGCTATAACAACATAAACGTACAGAGCCAACATATCTATAAGATATCTGGAATCTGTCAGTCCAATAGACTAAACCTAGTTCTTACCTCCGCATGCCTTGCAGCAACGAAAAGTAGCATCTCCGTTGTCAAATGTAATAACCCCATCCTCAACATTCCTATCAACTTTCCACCCCTCAAACCAAGAACTGACCATACGTTCAACTTCCTTCGCAGTCAACTCCCGACCTTCCAACGTATCAGGCAAAGTATTTCTTCCGATCCCATAAACGTTCCAAGAGACATTATCCTTACCAACGTCATACGAAGATTGAGATATCATGAGTTTAATCTGACCTAACCTTCTCTCTAAAGTTGGAATAGGGATAGCCATTCCTCTAATGAAGAAAACGTGTTCGAGAGTGTTACCATGTCTATCCTGGTATAGGTTCGGGATATCGACTGGAGGAGTGAAGGATTCGTAAGAAGCGAAACTGATGTTATGTTCCACTGATGACAGTCCAGGAGGACAATCGCGACCGACTCCATGGTAGTTGATGTCCTTCAGGTGCTCATAATTGTTTAACACCTTTCTCAGATTTTGGGATAAACGTTGAGATTCCATAGGATATAGATTGATTTTCGAAAAGTTGAGACAGAGATGTTCAACGTTACCTAGTTGACGCAAGCTTCTGATGTAATCGATAATCTTGGTTGGGTCGCTTGGTGAACATTTAGAGGTGAAAATGATGGTTTTGAGTTTCGGAAACGGACCATCTTGAACCAGACGTTGGAGTATACCATTGTCAAGCTGATTATCGATCACCAAACATTCAATGTCTTTGGAACGAGTCTGTAAAGTCAAAGATAATTTATTGAAACAGTCAACCAAACTCTCAGATCCAACGACTAAAACACCCTTCAAATACTCTTGACAAATGGCGTAGGTTTCCGAAGAGCATCTTTGAAGAATAGTCAAGAGTTTCCAAGACGAAGTGAGGTAAGCTTCTTTACATATTTGTTGAAGAAGCTCACTAGGAATTGGTGTCTGACTAGGTTGGAAAGGTTGAGCAAGCGATGTCATTATCGATTTGAAATTTGGTTTTATTCTTGAGGAAGTAAGTGAAAGACAAGATATCCTCTTGAAGATGAAAAGCTACGTTATTCGTGATCACATCAGCCAAGATCAGTACGCGGTCAGAGATTGATACCCCACGTGAAGAGTCAGTATCAAACTCGAAGATGTTGGCGTTAACTATGCCATGCATGTCATCCTACGATCCAACGGCATCTACACCTTGCTTGATGACGTCCGCATCAAATACCAAGCCATTGACCAATTCGCTTAATTTCTGGAGAGCCATTTGTTGAGTCGCCAGAATCTAATTATCAGTACCGCACCATTGTAACACTCACCTCGGCAACTTCACTCAAAGCCTTTTCATCCGCCAACCAACCTTCTCTACCTATCTCGCCCCCTCCAGCTCTTCGATTCCTTCGTACCTCCTCAACAGATCCCCAAAGTTCATTAACCTGTCCAATCATTCTMCCTTYCCCCCCGCCGTTCCTCAGTCCCACCACGTTCGATCTCGAAGATCCTTTACCCTCAAGTTCGGATTTGACGTTTTCTAATTTGTTCTTAACCTCTATTTCTTCTTGTTTGAACGTTGTTGATTGGAGGGTCGGTATTAAGATTGGAGTGAGCGAGGCGAGATGGATGAGACGATGCATGAGTTGGGTGAGTTGGGTTTGGAGAGCGACAAGTCGCAGAGACGATGAGAGGGATGTTTGACGTGTTAATTCAGATAATGCTTGGGTGATTTCCTGGCGGTCAGTAACAAACTAATTCAAAACACACCTTGACTCGTTGTTGATGTACACTGGCCAGATGTTCTTGAGCTTGAACACGTTTCTTCACATCTCCCCAACCTGTTGCCAATACTGGAACCATCCTATCAAATGAGCTTACATAAACACCATCCACTCACGTAGTAGGATCCGGGTTTTCTCTCAAAGCCTTGACCCATTTGACTTCATCCGTAGCCCCATTAGGTCGTCCATAAAGATGCGTCGTAGAAGGTTCAACAACGTTATAAAAGAAGTACTATTTCTCAGCAAGATTGCCAACCCCAAAACCTACCTTGAATCTACAATCTGGCGACTCGTTCGACCACGCCCTTTGAACACTCATAATCCGACTTTCGATATCTGGTTCCTGCTTAACACCGTACCCCGAGGTACTTGCGCTTGCACTTGCATTCGCGCCAAATCCTGTGGATTGAGGTTGAGATTGGGAAGCTCCAAACAGTGATTGATTAGGTTGAGACGTTGATGCAGCTCCGAATGTATTCGGTTGTTGACCAAAAAGACTACCTTGCTGTTGTGGTTGAGTCTGCGTCGATCCGAACAGACCTGTCGATGGTTGTTGCTGTTGCTGTTGTGCTTGCTGTTGTTGTTGATTACCAAACAAACTTCCTCCAAATAACGACGTCCCAGTAGCCGGTGCAGGTGCAGGTGTCTGTCCAAAAATAGAAGGTTTCTGGCCAAACAACGACCCCCCAGCTGGCGCTGTCGTACTAGCTTGTCCAAACGGTGTCGAAGCAACTGGTTGCTGCGTCTGCGCCTGACCGAATAGAGATTGTCCAGCTGGAGCGGTACTACCGAAAAGTGAGGTTGGTTGTTGTTGCTGTTGTTGAGGTTGCGCACCGCCAAACAAACTTGTTGAAGCTGGATTCGTCGGTGCAGCTGGAGCTTGACCAAAGAGGGATGATGTTCCTGGTTGTTGTTGCTGTTGAGGGTTTGGGGTTGAGAAACCTCCAAATGCTGGTTTGGCTGTTGAAGTGTTGCCTGTGAGATGTTAGCTGTTGGAGAAGTTGAATGACATACCGAAGAGGGAGGGTTGGGATTGGGTCTGCGGTTGAGCAGTTGCACCTGTTGGATATAAGTTAGGAGTGATATTATGTGGATAAATCTGCGTACCAAAAGTGAATGCCATCCTTGTCCTTGGTTCTTAGTTGTCGAGATTGATAATTGTTATTGATTGACTTTGAACATTGCTATACCATCTCTTGATGGCGGGGATTCGCGGTAATCATCCATTGTGGCAAAGGGAATGGCAAGTTGCAATCACTTAATGGCGATTCTTCGTGAATCTGCAAGAAAGAACAGAAGTTACATGCACGAACACTACTTAAGTTTTCTCCCATTTATCCCCCACGACCTTCAATATATTCCACACCCCATTCCATATACTTGGGGGATCTCGAGCGAAACTTCCATCCGAGCGACGATGAATCGTGGTGATTTTATCCTTGTCACCATAAGTTACGGAAAACCCATACCTAGAATGAAATTTCGGAGCGGCAATCGACCAACCTACACTACCATCTTTCCATTCCTCGTAAGACTCTTCTGCCATCTTCATGGCAAGATCATCGATTTCAGTTGACTCTGCAAATTTCATCGACACATCTTTAAGTCTGGGGAATTCTGATTTAACTTCAGGGGTGAGAAGACATTTACACTGGTTCTGAAATTGTCGTTGCAAATCGACGATTGATTCTACTTCCTCATCTATTGATTCGACCTGCTCTGACTGCGTGTTATCACATGGACCTAGAATATCCTTCTCCATTTCGTCACAGTCTTGAACTTGATCGTCGGTAAGCATTAAATCATCGATACCTGGAGTAAGGAGTAGTCTGAAGGTGGCATCCCCCTCGTTTCGAGTTTCAGTGTGAATCGTGGCAACGCAAGGGAAGTAAGTGATTGTTGACGAGAGCTTCGTTTTTGAATTTGAGAAATCTGTAAGTTCTACTGAGGAGTTGGACTGGGACATTGATAATGCCAATTGCACAACGAAAAAGAAGATGTTTTAGAGGTATTCAAATGTGAGAGGAATGTGAACGGTTGACAGAAATGCGAGTAAAACAGGAAAACATAGAACCAATCCTTCAGAATTGAGTATACAGCACTCGTACTGTGGAAGTTTCAAAATTTGCATCTCCGAATCAATCGGTTCTGACATTTCGCGTTGTCGACTCTTCCTGAGCAATTCCTTGGCAGCTTTGCGCACAATACGGTACCCTATAAACGACTACCCATTTCTAGCGTAGTTAGACTTATAAATAACAGACAATGTGGCGACAACCTACCTCCACATATGGTGGGTGACGCACTAACTTGTGTCATACTGTAGCCGACTACCGTAGTGGAGGCTCAGAATTCTCATGCTTGCAGTAGCCCGTTCAACGGTGAGGAGCAACCGACCACCATCCATTCTAGGATTAATCATCAACTATCCGCCTTCGCTTCTAACACAGAGAATTTGAACCTCCACTGCTGTTGTAGAGATATATATACAGCCAAATCGTCTCGACAGTTACAGTAATCTCCTCCGTCAATTCATCTTACTCAATTCAAAACCAAACCTTCAAATAATATCAAGAAATGTCCGATCTACCTTCTGAGCATAAGGGATTCTTTCCATTGTCCGGTAGAAACAATGATGGCTGGTCGAATGATAAAGAAGCCACCGCAACTTGTTACTGTGGAGCTGTCCAATATAAATTTGTGAGTATATTTTACATTACAAAATCCGATTGACACTTACGTGCTATTACCCAGCCTTTGACCGAACCAGGATTTGTAGGCACCTTCGTCTGTAACTGTGCGGACTGTCATAAATTCACTGCCTCAATGTTCGCATCCAACTTCACAATCAAAGATGAATACGTAACCTTCATCCGAGGAGAAGACAATCTCACACATTACGGTCAATCAGACACCATTCAAAGAGGTTTCACGATGACCAATTCATTCTGTAAAACATGTGGAACGTTACTTTGGAGAAAAGGTGGTGGGTTCCCTGGAATGACTATTGCTAGGATTGGAACGGTCGATGATTTCAGTTTACATGATACGGTTTTGAAACCCCAATTCGAACAGTTTGGGAAACATAGACCTAGTTGGTTGACGGGAGCTGTTGGAGTTGAGCAATTTCACGGTAATCATAGTGCTGGAGAACCATGAGTGATTGCGATGGTTGACAAAGGTAATACTCTTGTATACTGTTCTAGTACTTTGTATTCGCATGAATAGGTTTCGTGTAATTATTAGAACCATCCCTGATAAACCAAAAATAGATGCGGAGCATTCCGAAAGTTGAGTCAACCACATCGATGGTCGTATCTTGTCGTGTAACGGCAACATGACTCACTTCTCTTGTCAGATCCATACAGTCGAAGAGAATTACCCATTTCTTCCATTTGATTGAGCTATGGTCAAAGAAATCTCAAGGAGTAAAGTCATCTCAACGGTCACAGATGATATCAATATCGAGACATCGGACATCTCTATGGTTTCTCTTCGAACGCGCCGCCCAGGAGATGAAGGCCGAGTATCAACTATAGTTGAAAGCACAAACGCAGCAAACCAAGATCTTGGGGAGCTGGGCAACGAACAGCCTATACATCTTGGAGGTGATGAGAATACAGTGCGACCTACTCCAGCGGTAATCTCTGATCGAGCGAGACCGTATTCTGCATTCTCATTGAGAACGAGGTGGATGATCGTGACTCTGGGAGGTTTCGCCTCCATCTTCTCTCCAATCAGTAAGTATCCCTAATAACATATAACTCATTCACAAACTGATTTGAGACTTGGAACAGGTTCAAACATCTTCGTTCCAGCTATACCATCGTTAGCAGCCGACTTTCAGAAATCATCAGAAGAGATATCGCTAGCTGTAACGATCTATTTGATTTTTCAAGCAATAACGCCAAGTTTCTTTGGGACGATGAGCGATTCTTTTGGCAGAAGACCGATATATATCGGAACTCTTTTCCTATATCTAGGCGCCAATGTCGGTTTAGCACTCATGCCTACAACTAAGTATTGGCTTTTACTATTTCTCCGAGCTCTTCAGGTATGTCACAGACAAGATTATTCTGCTGATCAAACAGGCGACAGGAGGATCAGCTGTCATAGCGATAGGAGCTGGTTGCGTTGCTGACGTTGCCGAACCAAAAGAGCGTGGTCTCTTCATGTCGGTGTTCCAGGCTTCACAAATGATTGGTCCAGCTTTTGGTCCACTACTCGGAGGTGTATTATCTAGTACTCTAGGTTGGAGATCGATCTTTTGGTGTTTAACAATCGGTACTGGGATTGTGTTGATCCCTTTAGTTTTGTTCGTCCCATTGATATGAACCGATACTGATTTCGCATGTTCATCAGCGTGATGCCGGAAACCCTTCGATCGATTGTTGGTGATGGATCAATAACACCGCCAACTTTGAACCGCCTACCAATGGATATGTTACGACGCACCAAGATCAGAACGAACATGAGAAGCATAGATGAAATAGGAATGTCTGATATACCTACACCGAAAAAAGTAAGTCTCGAATTCAAACTTCTGTCATTACTACACAAACGCAAACCACAGTATCGTCCTCTCTCCGTGTTCTCGATCCTCATCACACCAGAGATCCTATTGTTATTCATATTCGTGTCTCTACTTTATTTGGAATTCTATTGTATACTGTAAGTGTCTCATGGCTCTTCTCTGATAAGAGTCTAAAAAATCATAGAACTGTTTACTCGACTGCACTAGCCGAAACATACAGTCTGAACGAATTACAAATAGGTCTCTGTTATTTGTTCGTTGATCCTGCACGATATCTTCCTTTGCTGATTGTTTCAGACCCAGTGGAATCGGTTCAATAGGTTCAGCCTTACTCAGTGGTAAAATGATCGATTACTATTATCTGAAAGAGATCGAACGTGTCGGAGGAGATTTCAGAGCAAACACTGATACGTTCAAGATCGAGTTCACTCGGATTAAATGCATTTTGCCCTTTTTCCTGTGAGTTCTCCACTCATTTTAAGAGATCCACTGAGTTCGCATACCGTCTACAGCATATTTGTCGTCGCTTCTACAGCACTTGGATGGTGTTTACGGGTTAATGCACCACTTGCTGTGACATTGATCATGAATTTCTTCGTCGGCTTGGGTTCAGGTACGGTAGCTACCGGTGAGTCGATGGATCGTAGGCTGTACTACAGGAAAAGTCGACCTGAAATGATACTCATTCAACTCTTATTGAATTGCTGACAAGGATTTAGCCACCATCTACGGTCAAGACGTGAAGCCAGGTCAAGGTGGGGCTGTATCTGCATCAGTGAGTGCTTTGCAAAAACACCGTTAACGTTGTAGCTCAACTTGGTTCGCTGTATTTTTGGCGCGGTTGGCACATCAGTCATGTAGGTTTTCTTACGGTGAACTCAGTCTAATCAAATTCAGCCAATTACTATACAGCGCTGTAGGTACCGGTTGGACTTTCGTCCTTCTCTCAGCTATTTGTGTCGCCAGTCTACCCTTGCCAATGGTTGTGATACGTTTCGGTCCAACGTGGCGCCAGAAGAGATTTTTCGCTGAAAGTGGTTTATCCATACATCAGACTCTTTGAGGTGTAAATTGAATAATTACTGCTTTACGTTCTGTGTTGATTATTATACGTTGATCTCTCTATGACTAAAAACGGGCAACTGTCTGTTATTCTATGCTTGTCAGACCTGGTCTATCTTCAGTCATCTTTTCAGCGCCAATAGGGTTTCTGACGGTGAGCCAGCAGCTTTGTATTCGCATGAACACGTTTTATGTAGATCAGACGATAATCAATGCATCCACAAAACTTCGCAAAATACTCTTCCAACTTAATTCAGTAAATAAACCTCATTTCGCTCTCAAATACACCTTCAACTATCATTATCCAAAAAACCTTTCTTAGTCTTCATCCGACAGAAGGTGTTCAGAATCACCTTCTGTCATACTGCTCAACTGAGATCGTGGAGCAAGCTGGGATGACTCTGGAACAACGTCAGAATATACCTTGGAGACAAACTATCTTATGAACTTGTCCAGGATAGCTATTGCCTCGTTGTCCATGACTGTATTGAGATCGGTATCCATAGATGCGGAGGTTTGGAAAAGACCCTCATTAGTTGTCGAGGCGAGGAATGTTGTCCAACTTGTAGACGATTCACCAGCTTCTTCTTCTTTTTCTTCTACTTCGTCGTCATCATCGTTCCAAAAATTTAACCTCGTTTGATTCGTTTGATTGATTTCCAGAGTCTCCTTCCTGTATCGCCCTACGACTTCTTTCAAGCTCAGCTAAAATTTCCTCCCTCCTCTTTCGAGCTTCCTTGCGGAGCTGTTTGATATTAAAAGACAGAAGATAATGTTGACTGTCCTGATAACTCAAACGGCAATCTTCTGACGTTAGCCAATCAGCAAGTGTGAGAACAAATGCCATTGTTTCCAACCTTTTGGTAGAATTATGAAATATATCCGGTTACGTCACCGGACAAGATACCTGAGAATTGTTGTGAACGTTCCATTTCTTTGGCGATATCTCCAGAAAACAACATCATCTATTCTAGCCTTGAAGGTGCACTGGCAATGATGTATGCCCTCTTCTCTTTTGAGCCTAGGTGAGATAAAGGAGAGAACTGTTTGAGATAAGAATTAGTCGTTAACTCCCTTGTACAGATATTCAATCCATCTAGCAAGTATCGACGTTGCTTTTTGGGGACGCCATTTGACCAGAATACAGGGACTTTGACTTTTTCTCTTCCCTTGAGATCCTCTTTCTCCCAGATTACCTCTGAACCTGTTGATTTGACTACAGTGTAAGGTAGGAAAGACGTTTTGACTGTTTTGAGTGGTGGGTGTTTTTGAGAACAATCGTATGACTTTTTTAAAAATATGATTGAAGTAGAAAAGGAGTTTATAAGCTTGTGTTTTGCAGAAGTCCCTCGGTCAAATCATGCAACTTAATTCATTACTTTTCAATCGAAGCCAGCACGTCAGGTTAATGAATGGACTTGCCTTCTTTTGCCTTTTGGTGTTATATAATTTGAAGTGGGTTTTTTGTACAGAAAGCAGAAGGTTGAGAGATACATTTCATTTACTTCAAGGTATTGAAAGATCTGAGAAGTACTTCCTGCCTTCTAGTGGTCGTTCACGAAGAAAGAATCATCAAATCCAGCCAGTACGGTATATTAAAAATCGATGAGTGGCAGATTGATTCTGCCACAGATTGGACTGGGGAGTCTGTTTTCGTCCACTATACGAAACCAGGCGAGGAATGTCTCGAAGTTTCATGAATGGTTTACTTAGAAGATTATCATATGAAACTGAACTGGTGCTTGGTAACAAGTGAGCTGGTATGCATACGTACTGTAGGAGACATGTTTACTAGTCTCGCTCCGTAAGAGACATGTCGGCGATATCGGTGTCAGTACTTGTGGCAAATCTACAAATGGTTTCACGTCATTTGTTGTTGTCTCAACATCTTTGATGGATGTACCACTACGTTATAGTGAATTCATATAATCAAGTTGAAATGGTGAGAATATCAAAGAGGTATAGGTGAGTAGTAGCGATGATGAGATTGAAGGGTCTGACTAACGATCACAATTCCAGCACCATCTTCTTCATAACATTCATCCTTCTACATCTCCCATCAATCAAAGCCGAGATCTACACCGTTGTACGAACCCTCGAGAAATCCTCACCTAAAGAATACACCTCAGCAGATGATTTAGTCTGTAGACCTTTCGGTGAATGTGAACCATGTCCGGATGACGAGGTAAGTCTACAGTCAAACTCATCTTATCGTCAATTTGAACATTAATAAACCTCGATAGAAACAACAACCGTTCTGTCTACCATTCGGTAATAGAAGATTACTCCATTGTATCCCATCTTCGTCCCAGGATAATCCGTATGGTGGGGATACAGGTCAATCACCAGGTGAAGTACCAGCTTGGGAGGCTTGTGGGAAAGTTATCAAACAGGAACGACATGATTTTTGGGAATTCGTCGTGAGTCAAAATCGAAATCAACCCCCACAAAAATCTCTCATATAGCTAATCGACACGACTAGACTGCCAACGTTCTATTCCTTATGATAGCACTTACCATCCTCTGGGCTAGGAGTTCGGCATTGGCTACAGCTCAGTACAGACAGTTGGCCGCGAAGATTGGGATACCCAGTGGAGGGTGGAGGACATGATTTTGAAGTTGGGAGATCTTTCTTGTTGTAATTTTATCAATTCATTGGCATGGCATGGCATAGAATAATGATTTGACTGAGTTTGAGAACGATGGGAACTGGGAACTGGAAGGCATATAATGACACGGCTTTTCAATTGGGTGTTCAATTCTCGCACGGCCCCGTTTCGAGACATAGATCGATAATTTTCTGATCCATTTCCTAATCTAATACATATCATCCTATCAGTCCCCTACGTCGTCTTTAAATAATTCTGAGCTTTGATATTGGATCGATTCCTAACAAAGCAGGTAAAGTCAGTTTTAACAATTGAAATCAAAAACTATTAAACTGACGTCTCCCGTAACTTTTTCCTCTCGGTTTTGAAATCAAACACCTCCCCATCTTTTTTCTCAGAACTGCCCGTCCCCTTTTCATCGAGTAAAGTCCATAACCAAGCTGGATACTCTTCATCGGGAAGGGCAACTGGATCAGGTTGATCTTTGAGTATCGCCAATCCCGTTAATTTAGTTCCAGCAAGACACGAAGATGTTACTAATTGATTTGTATCAGTTTTTATAACGAGTAATTACAGTGGAATGGATACTGACTTTTTGGTGTTGATTTTGGCTTGGATGTTGCTGCTGGAGGTAGGGGTGCTGTGGATGTTGAGGCTGCTGCGTTTATGAATGATGAAGATGAGAAATGGGATATTGAAGCTCGGTAGATTGTTGGGGTTCTTGATTTTAGGGAAGTCGTTATTGTAGATATCATTTTGGTGATCAAGTTGTGATTTCACGTCGTTAATATTGATTCTACTCGGTTTGACAGATTCAAATTAGAAATACTTATGGATAAATGAGCAATGACGTGTGATATTTGTAGTGCTGCTTGACTGACGGAAGTATACTTATCACTGGACGCGATTTATTATTATTATCGTTGTTTTGAACGCGTTAAAAGTCGAGGTAGAGTCAGAGACAGTTAACTACTCAAGACAAACCATAATATCCACCAACATCGACCAAGATGGAAGCTGCCCCATCTTCTGTAGAATCTAGACCTATTCATATGGAAGGTATAACAAGAGTAACCTTCTCTCCAGATGGCCTGTAAGTTCTTCCTTCCCCAACATCCATCCAAATCCAATCAATCTTTGTCCACTGACCCCTCGTCTCCTCTCCCGCAGTAAAGTCATGACAGCCGGTGTAGACTGTTTAGTCAGGCAATACCTCGTAGAAGATCCAAATTTAGAACCAGACTTTATCGACAACGAGACTCCAATCACATCTTTGGCATGTTCAGTAAGATCTTTTGATTGACTTCAACATTGAACCTCCCTAATGTTCGTCGCAGAAAACACATGTAATCACCGGATCTGTCGATAACATAGCCAGAAGATTTAGGTTACCAGGAAATGAAAAAGATGGTTTTGTCACTCGTTCTTCTGGAGTTCCGATTCGTTGGGTTAGTATGGATAAAGCTGGTGAGAGGGTAGCCGTTTGTTCAGAGTAAGTGCTCTCTTTATGGTCACAACATCATTGATAACTCTCCTTCACTTGTAGTGATCTTTTGGTGAAAATTGTCAACGTTCACGATGAAACCAAAGTCTCACTCTTATCAGACAATACCAAACCAGTTAGATCAGCAACCTGGGACCCAACGGGGAAATATCTGGTAAGACAATTACGTTTAAAACTTGCTAACTCACAGACAACGATATCTTGTGATGGACGATTGAAAATATACGACATGTCAGGGACTGAACCTGTTTTACTTAAAATCATGGAGGGTATCGTTTCATCAAGCGAGTCAGAGTAGGTAGTGATGCAGTGAATTCTTACTAACCGTTACAGCTCCGATGTATCATGCTACGCAGCTTGGCACCCTTCGGGTTCCTACTTTGTGGTTCCAACCAGAACGAATGGTAAGTTTCCAGAATCTCCCAGTACTAATAATAGAAATCGGAATTGTCAACAAGGACGGCTGGACGAAAGGTCCCACTTTTTCCCAAGAGGGTGTCAAAGCAATGACTGGCGAACTGTCATGGTCAGCCAACGGTAAATATCTAGCTTCAGCCGCTGGAAACAAGGTGCTAGTTTGGAATACCGAGACTCGTCAAATCGTTTCCAAGTGAGTACCAATACTGTAGCAAAATTAACGGAAGGTATTCCCATGTCGACGATAAAGTTACCGGTTTATCTTTCTCACCTATCCAAAATCTGTTAGCGTTTACCTCGATTGACGGATCGTTCCATACCTGGACTGAACCAGTTTCCAAAGATTTACCATCACCCGTCACTTCTGATGCTACGGAAGCCAAGAAGCTCGAGAGATTGTTGGATGATGATTTGGATGATGGGGATGTTGATATCGAAGAGAAAGGAGAGGATATCGATGGTGATGATGATTTTGGAGACGAGTGGATCGTGGATGATGATGGGACTTATGCTGCTGAGGAAAAGGAAGACAAATGGCGTGCGGGAAAGACTGAAGTTGGTATGTTGTCATCGATGTCCTTCACTTACACCCAGTCAATGTCACCAAGGCTCAAGCACCTTTCACACCTGGAAGTACGACCTGGAAAGCGAAAAAGAGATATCTAGGTGGGTAACAGGATGAAAAGTGCTGACGAAAGATTTCAACATGATTGGTGTGATCGATGTTACCGATCAAGAAAGTCACAACGTCGTCAATGTCGAGTTTCACGATAAAAGTGCAAGGAGGGGATATCATTTCCAAGATCACGCCAAATTCAGTATGGCATCTTTGGGTGAACGAGGCGTAGTCTACGCTGCCGCTGCCGTTGATGAGCAACTCTCAACCGTTCATTATAGAGCTTACGATTCTTGGTCTTCCCAATCGGATTGGCAAGTTACACTTTTACCTAATGAAGATGCTTTGCTAGTGGCATCTGGTGGATCAAGTGGAGAAACACTCATGGGTAGTGTTGTCGTTGCAACTTCCAAAGGGTTCATCAGGTTTTTCTCAAGCAGTGGTATTCAGCGTTACATCTGGAGACTGGGGGAGGAAGCTGTGTCTCTTGCAGCGGGTAAAGAATCTGTTATGGTTGTTCATCGAGAAGGTGGAACAAGTTTAGACGGTATGTCGCAAATGGAACTTGGGACTGATTTGTTAGGTTGTCAAAATTTAAGATATTCACTCATGGAACTTGAAACATTTGAACTCATTCAAGAAGGTCGTATACCTTTATCGAAAAAGTCTACACTTGTCTGGATAGGATTCACCTCTGATGGAGTGAGTGTCGACGCATGAAATTTCGACTGACAAGCAGGCCCCTGCGATATATGATTCTACAGGATTGTTATCCGTTTTGGATAGATTCAAAAGACCAGGTCAAGCTCGTTGGGTACCTTTATTGGACTCTACGATGTTATCTAGAAGAGAAGGGAAACAAGAGAGTTACTGGCCCGTCGGGATCACTTCTACGCATTTCACTTGCGTTATCTTGAAAGGATCAGAGAAGGAACCTTGGTTTCCTCGACCATTAATCCAGGAGTTGGAAATGCACATGCCGTTGTTAGCTATGGACAATCAACAAAGTAAACTGGAAGAGAGGTAGGTCAATTTCATTCGTACAAATAGCTGACGACAAGTTTGATCCGTGGGAACATTACTCTGACGACTCTACGTGATCTCAACGAAACCACTCCATCTTCGGATACCGAATACAGCATCAAAGAAAAAGAAATCAGTCTCGATAAAGAAATGTTACAACTCGTTCAAGGCGCTTGTAAAGCTGATAATCTTCAACGAGCACTTGATATCACCAGATTGATGTACAACGTCAACACGATAGAAGCAGCCGGTAAAGTCGCTGCTTTCTATCATTTACCTGGATTACAGGAACGTATTCAAGCTGTCAAAACCGAAAAGGAATTGAGTAACAGGAAATTATCTAGACGATCTAGGAAAGATGATTTAATCTTTTCATCTGGTAATGGGAAGCAGGGATTTACGGATTTCGCCCCAAGAGGAATTGCAAGAAGATCTTTCGGTGGTGTTAACAGAGATTCTACACCTGTTTCAACTGCTGTACGCGATGAATCGTATATACCTGAAACACCGGACGTATCCATCTCAACGTCAATCAGGGAAACAGAGAGAGAAAGGGAACTATCTGCATCACCTGAAGGTAAAAGGAAGAGGGACGAGGATGTTGAAGTTGTCGAAGATTTCGTTCCAATCAAGAAAAGAGTCGAGGAGAGTGAGTCGAGTGTTTTCATTACTGGAGATTATTTCTGACTCGTGCAGGTTCAGGAGTGAAAAACCCGTTCGCTAAAAAGGCAGCACCATCCAATCCATTCGCTAAAAACATCGCCAAAGGTCAAGCATTGGACTCGATGAAATCAACCTCCTTCTTCGAGAGGGTCGATAACATTGAATCAAGTGAAAAATCAAAGGGTAAGTCGGAAGATCTTATCTCGAATTCTGCTCAGTGTCAATTAACGGTTGGTCTATAGGGACTAAACTGAAATCGTCATCAAAGATTTCGAAAGACGGTAAATCATCTGGTAAACAGACTACATTGTTTGGAATGAGGAAATCGGCTTCGAACGGGACTGGGAACGGTATGGCACCGCCTAAAGCTGTTCATCAAGAGTCTTTCACTTCAACTGAAACTGAAGGTGATGAAGATGGGTTCGAAGAGACTTTAACTGAAGATAACGGAGTTCTTGGTGAAAGTCATGTACGTGCTTTTCTTTCATCTCATTAGACTGAGCTGATAAATGATCAGGTTCAAGAGACTGCCAGTCCCGAACCAATCGATGATTGAAGTTTTGTATAATATCTGATGTTTGTATTTTATCTTTTGATACCAAATTCCCTTATGTATGCATGGTGTGATTAGGATTAGTTTATATACAAAAATGCTATGATTAAACAACTGAGAAGACCTTTTTGGGAATGAGGGAACCAATTATATTCTTTTTTAAAACGGGAATTAAATCACTACTGGACCAACATCTACTCCTTGGAGTATCCGAATTTCGTAGGCTACCATCAAAAGTAATTGACCGACGAAATCGACGAGAGCAGACAAGATTGGTAGAGCGTATGAACTAATTACCATTAATAAAACTGTAGCTGGAGAAGAAGGGAACCAACCACTCACTCTGGATCCAGATCTTTATCCCAAAAGAATAACGTCATGTAATGAGCCAATAAAATTGAAATAGCCGTCTAAAATGTATTTCATCAGGCCACATAAAACAACAATAACAACAAAAGAGATAGGTGACACGTACGGTAATAGCAAAAGTGATCCAACCCGGTAAACCAAGACTGAAATCCACCCATCCTGCCCAACTCACGAAAGCCAAGAAACAGCCTTGACAAGGGAACGAGATTAGATAAAGGGTGAGTGAAGATTGGAAGGGTGTCAAGCCTGTATTAAGGGATTTGGGTTTGGGATGGAGGGATTTGGGATGAAGACCGGTGTGCAAGGAGGTTGATAGTCTGTTAGCGTGGATTGCTCCTATTGATCCTGTGAGACCTGTTTTCTTGATTAGCCCGAACCGTATGTAGGTAGCATACCTGTCATTGAGATTGCTAATAGCGCGAAACCCCTGTATTTCCCTACCCCTTGATCTAAAACCATACCAGTTCCACTTGAGATCAACATCGCACCGATCTATTGTTAGTCGTATTCGAAAGTTGGTGACTTACCAAAGGTGCCCATCCGCCTTTAGCTACGTTCTTCACCCATTCGTTTTTCGTGACTCGTCGAGTGAACCATACGGCTGCTATTGACATGCAGGTGACGGCGATTAATGGGATTGGGGTATCCATCGTACCGACTAACGCTGTTCCTAGTAACGATAAGATGAATAGGGTTAGGAGATCACCCAGACATGCTGCTAATGGCGGTGTGATGTTATCTGATACACGTTAGTTGATGCTTCCCTAAACCAACTGCAACTAACCTGGATCCAAACCAACTCGTCTAGTAACAACGATCAACGAGGACATGAAAGAACCTAAAACTGCTGAACTTAACCCCGCAGCACCCATCCCAGTCGCCAGTACCATCACCAACTGTTTCCATCCAGGTCTAGTATAACCCTCTTTCCATTCCTGTTCCCCAACAGCCAATCCAGGATCTATAAAACCTATCGTAGAGTTCGTTAAACCACCTGTAATCCCAGTTCCTAAAGGTGGAGTATCACCTAAACGATGTTTCGTTATTAAACCCAAAACGAAGGATATCACGGCTGCCAGACATGAAATTAATAAAGCTTGGAGTCCGAGTAAGATCAGATTAGCGTGGACTAGTGCTTTTCTGGTAGATCTTTTGTCTAGTTCACCGATGTTCGCTGAAGTTCCTAATCTGGCTGAGAGACACATTTCTAAATTCCCTTTGAGGTTACCTATCATAGGTACTAGGATGAACAGTTCGTCCACACGTCGAAAAACTCTCCATCGGGCTAGATGTTCCAGTAGTTCCCCCGTAAACACTAGTCCAACCAATGAAAGTAATAATGAAGGTGTTGCCTGTGGGAGTTAATGATTTGTTATTCAGTTCATACGACTCACTTCCAATAACAAACATTTTAGATCTCTCCATGCCCCACGAGAAGATTGTTGATTGGAATGGTTGTCTTCGATAACTGGAGGATATTGATATCGCGTCGAAGGGGATTTCAACAACTCATCAATCTCCTCATCCAAATCAACTTCATTACCATCCCCCTCCTCATCCTCGTGACTAACGTCCCTATCATCCCTAGCCTTCCCTTTACCTTTAACATCGACCGCAGAAGTTTCTTTCCAATTATATCCTACCCCGTTCAAAGGATCACCGTCACCTTCATCTTCCTCTATACCAATCCCCGATCTAGGTGATGAACCAGACGCGTAAACTTTTAGTTTCGACGATGAAGTTCCCTGGCCCAGTTGGTCTTCAGTCTTTAGTGGTGTTTCTAGATAATCTGAACCTGTCACTATGGCTGCTAATTTACGTGCATGTTGGATTTGTTCCGAGATGTCTCTTTTCAGGATTGGTGACATGTATAGGTGGGTCGAGGAACAAGAAAAGGATTTATTTACAGATGAATGTTAATTTTTGTTTGTAGATGACAAAATGTTGTTAGCAATTCGAAGGAGAGATGGAAATGTATCACCGTCGAAGCGATTCAGGAACACGTGAAAAGTTGAATTTATGAATGGATATTCCAGATGTTTACAGTGACAACGACAACAGTAACGATGACGACGAGAACGATGATGATAACGAGGACAGCACAAAGACTCGTTAAACCTAGAATCCCCAGCACCTATCCAACAAGATTCCAATCCACAAAAACCCCAACGCCGCAACCATCATCCAAAGACCCATCACATCCGTACCTCCACTATCACCCCCTCCCAACAAGAACACCACCACGTCTAGCCTTATCCTTCCTACCCCATCCCCCATCTATCCCCAAATCAAGAACAGTCATAGGATACCTGCCATTAACCGACGAAGTTGGATTAAACGATTTCGAAGAGGAACCTAGGTTTTTGTGAGTCCCCCTTCTAACATCTAAAGCTGACGTTGAATCGATAGATCGGTTTTACATGATGCTGTTAAACAAGGATTGGAATTGGGGAAATCTGAATCGATAGAATTTGAAGCGTCTACTAGACCTGGTGATGGGTATATACATATCACAGGTGTGTTGGGGGGAAGACGATGATTGACTGATAAATGATTTTCTTAGATGAAAGAGCGATACCTCCTGCTGGACGTATTGGTGAAACTGAAGATCTCATTGGATCGGTATTTGTACAATCGGGCAAGGTAGGTTTTTCAATTAGTTACCAAATACTGACTCACTCTAGGTGGTTGCATCTACCTACGATCCATTACCCACTTACCGAGTGATCACACCTAACGGAGTGGTTATTTTACCCAAAGGTCTCGACGACCATTTAATCCAAGTCTTACATAAAATCGATCAAGAGGAACGAAAAGACTCGTAATTAAATTATAATCATGTTTAATGTATTCATATCAACATATACCATGTTAAGGACTACAAACTATTTTCTTGATCTCGAATCAAACCTCATAGGAGGTTCAACAGGAGGATCAGGGAACATACTATAACTCTTCTGTCTCATAGGCGTACTCATCATTGGACTATCATAAGTTCTACCCAAAACCTCCACAGATTCAGCACTACCTTTCCTACTAATCGCTTCAACTTCCTCGGCACCTAACACAGGAACAGGTTTCCTTTTACCTGCAGAAACAGACGCTGATCGTGTATGAGTTTGATTTTCAGATTTAGTTCGTTCCATCGCTGGAGGTAGATCGGGTACTTTTGGTGCATCCGTGAATACTCCTCTGGAGGGATAGGTCGATGGTGCGGAATTAGGTTGATAGGTTGAAGGTGGTGATGAAGGTGATGCTGGGATCGTCATTGTCGATTGACCGATGACTGCGACTGGACCTTTCCTGAATGGATCATGAACACGTCTCGAGCGCGACGATTCACCAGAGGAGATTCTAGTCATCGTGTTGGTCTCGTGATAAGCCGTTCTATCACCTGGTCTTTGACTGAGTAAATACGCTATATCCAGATCACCAACGGTAGTGTTGACTTCATGTTGAGTTGGAACTTTGGTTGATTCAAATGGATTCTCGTAACTTCCAGTAGGTGAGGCTGAGTTCGGTGATCTTCTCATACCACCTTCTCTGAAACTTCCAGCATCATCGTCCCATCCAGGATTCAATTGAAGTGGACTCGAATAAGTGTCACTCGGCGTGTTCTCTTGTACTGGCGCTGGAGCTGGAGCTGGTGGTTGGAATGCTGATAAAGGTCGACCGTCCACTTCACTCCTCAGATTATTACTAAGAGCAGCAATAGCAACTGCCGTCTCACCATAACTACTCTCGCTAGAAACGTCATCGTCCCTTCGTCGTCTTTGTGAATTCATGAAATCCTCCAACGAACCGTGATAACTTTCATCGGCAAGATTCTCAGTGGATCCCAATTCAGCATCGGCAGAATTGAAGCGATGTAATTGATGAACTCTATCCGTAGTTTGAGCTATTCCAATCGGATCCCTATCTTCAATAATTCTTGAAGGTCCTGCACCCATCGCAGATGATTCCGCACGATCGGCGAAAGGATTATAAGGATATGGCGAATAACTGTTCCCAAAAGTTCCAGCTTCCGATAAAGAACTTATTGATCTTCCGTCATCATCAACCTTCTTATGAGTTTCGTTGACGACCTTCAAACCACCGATACCTAAACCAACGCCGAAAGCAGTTAATCGTCTACCGGGTGCGAATCTACCACTGTTCCTAGTCGTAGCGTTGGTATCGCTCTTCTGAACCATTTCAGATTTAGGTTCAGCGATGTGTTCAACACCTAAAGCTCTCGCTGAAGCAGCCCTTTTCTTCTCCCTTCGACGTCTTAAACAACACAGCAAAATTGCTAATAGGATCGCTAAAAACGCTAGGATACCAATGACGATACCGGCAATCGCACCTCCACTCAACGGATGAGAAGTTATTGTTGGATTACCACCTGATGAAGCTGAACTGTTGACACCTGGACTAACGGTTGGTGTAGAAGTTGGCACGGAGGAAGTCGATAAACAACTCGTATCCGTTCCCTCCTCTACGGTGAAGATGTTACTTCTAGCAGAAGCTTGATTAGGTGTATCGGCAGTTCCCATCAATTGATATCTTCCAGCGGGGAGATTAATTGGATTGAAAAGATAATAACTGGAAGCCGATTGAGTACCGGTAAGTGTGATGTTGATAGGTTCGACTCTTTTATCATGATAATGACCATGTTCATGGTCGTGTTGGTATCTATCAGGTCGATCAGGTTTTTCCCATTCCGGAATATGCTTGTCAGGTCTTCCAATTCGATCTGGTCTTCTACCACCGCGCGATGGTTCCGGATCGAAAGATGCTGTCGAGCTGGAGGCTTCTGAATCGTTGTCCTCCGAATAGGTGGAGTATAGTATGAAAGGTGTAGGATTGGTGGATGAAGATGATAGTGAGGAAGATGGTGTCGAAGATGATGCTGCAGATGTTATGGAATCTATGTTTTCGAGACTTGAGGACGATGATGAGGATGCGAGAGGAGAGCTGGATGATCCAGTATCACTGGGTAGGAGTGAAGTAGTAGCGATTGACGAACTAGATGACGAGGAGGAACCAGATACGCTCGACGAAACAGTTGATTCACCAGAGATCGTCGAGCTGGATATATTCAAAGAAGCAGATGATTGACTTGATATCGTCGAACTAGAACTGGAACTCGAACTTGAGCTGGAAGCGACAACAGGTATAGTCTGATTGATCCCGATATTATATACACTCAAAGTGATATGATATTGCGAAGCGTCAAAATCCCTCCTAAGTCTACAGGACGTCAATCTTAATTCTTTGCCAAAAAGGAGATTGCTTACAGATCACGAGCGTTTAACGTAGTATCAACTAAACTCCATGTAATCCTATAAAACACATATCAATTAGTCAATAAACGAGTAAAAAGGTTGACATGACTTACACAGTACTCCCACAAGTCGTTAATGTGGGTATAAACCCAAATCCCAAAGATGGAGTAGCGATAGCAGCTGAACTAGAGGTAGTCGACATCGTTTAAACTTATCGTATCAGAATCAAGAAAGCCTTCTGCTTCTCCTTCGACAGATGATACTGAAAACTCCAAGACTCCAAAACTCCTTCAATCCTTCAACTGAAAATGAGAAATATTTCCACCAAGATGATTGTTGTAGACTGCGTATCCTAGATCTGATTTGAACAATAAAGATGAAAAAGTTGAAATCGATAGTTGAGCTGAAGTTGAAGTTGACGTTGAGGTTCTATCGTCAAAAAATCTAACAATCGATTCCAACAGATAAAGGTGAAAGATAATCAATGAAAGAGCCCAAAAAACGAGTCTAGACTGAACCGTCCAAAAGATGCAATTGTAATTGTAGATAGAATGAAAAATATATTGAACCCAATTAGTCCTCCCGTACACCATTACACCCTTCATTCAACCACATTACATTCCAATTCTCATTCAAAGAGCTGTCAATTTAAGGTACCAAGGAATTGTCAACAAAAAAAGAAATAAATCCCGTAACCGTCCCGGTTCAGGGTTTGACCCTGAGGAAATAATGATTGATTTTCGCTTGATTAGGAAATTGTTACGTTATAAATTAGGGTTTTAGCTTCCCGAAATAATGGGTTCCGCCATTTCCCTGAATAAGCAAGAAAAATAATAAGTACATCTCATCGTCGTCACCACCAAAAGTAAATTTTGTATACACTATCAATTATGGAAAGCTAAAGAATGAAAAGGAGAATAATAACATGACATCTATCTGATAACGTGAGACGCTGTCCCCCATGAGATTGACTATAGATCGACAAGTGTGCCTAGACCTGGACTGGGACTACGTTTTTGACCCATTGGTTCAGCTTTCAAGAGATCTAATGGGAATGTCAGCAAAAACCTTCAAAATCTACACCACCCCCAACTCACCGTTAGCTACTTTCTTCTGTTCACCTTTCAACCCCTCATCATCGTCACCATGGGCTTTCAAGAACGCCTCGACTTCATCCATAACGCCCTCGTCATCAGCACCGTTAACCCCAGCACCATCAACCCCATCGTCCCCATCATCTTCACCGTCGCTATCTCCAATAGCGTCAATCGCGAAGTTGGGTCGATGCATAACAGCTTCTTGAGCTTTACGAACCATCTGTTCCTCCTCCCGATATCGTGCCTCTACATCAGCCAACGAATGTGATCGTTGTGGCGCACTGTTGATCGAAGTTGAGGATTTCTCTGACGTTATAGATGTGGCGGATGGCGATCTAGCTCGTTGAGTTTGAGCAGGTGTCAAGAGTGATTCTCTCGCTTTCAAATCCGTCGTGTTGGGTTCGACAGCTTTGCTTAATGACGGTTTACGCCATTCCGCGTGTTTCCCAAGTGCAGATCCAAAGCCATCAGCCAATCGATTGAATCTACTCTTGTTCCTGTCATGTCCCGTCAGTTACCTGCGCAGTGGCACTGGCCAGACTATCACGGCAACTTGCAACTTACTCATTCGTGACGACCAAATTCATCAAACCACCCAAAATCCCATCAGGTTTCGAATGTGCTTTATGATAATCCTCCTCCTCCGTCTTGTCGAGTTGGAACGATGCAGCCAAATCCGATCCAAAAAAGTTTTCCAACAGTTCGTCGGCTAAAACCACCATCCGGAAAGTGGCCAAGTCTAACGATCAGTCATGATCTCTGATATTGACTTACTTAGATAAGGTAAATTATGAGGTCCAATAACTGAATTCGATCTCTCCCTGTTCTGAGAAGCCGTTTGTTCACCCCCATTGATTGGTAACAACTCATCTCCCTTCGGTAAACTCTCTTGCGGCGCAGTCGCGTCTCCGAAATCATAGGCGTTAAGGATGAATTTAGACACAGAAGCAAGATAGACATCTCCAGGTTCGTTTCGGAAGATAAACTGGGGAATTAGCTGATTCAACGTGACTCAACGTACCAGTAAAGATTCAGACAATTGAATGACCTCATCTTTCGTCAAGAATCCATCTTTGTTCTTGTCGTGCTGATATATTAGCCATAGTCATTTCGACCTAACCTACGAGATTGAAAAACCATTCTATCGATTCCATCAATCCGGCACTCATAACCCTATCCAAGCCCAAGACAACATCCTGAAGCGACAGCGTCCCTTGAGCAGTAGCGTCCCAGCTAAAGAACAACCTATTCCAATTAGAACCACCGTCCAAAGTTCCTAACCTACCGATCAATCAATTCATGTTCCGCAACCCGTCGTTCAGTCCTCGACATGAACGCGTTACTCGTCACAACATCCTCTCTAGCCCAGGTAGCGATCTCACTGATAAACACCCTGAAAGTTCTCAGATTGATCCTAGTCTCTACTCGACCTTGAGCATCGACAGCCAAACGTGGAGGATCGAATTGATCTCCAGGCAAAGGAGACGCAGTTCCTGAAGCATGCCCACTCTCAGCAGCTTCGGGTGAACAAACTGCCGTGAAATATTTGTCGTAAATGATTCCAACCTGTTCCTTGTCGAAACTACCTATAGCTTTAAGATTTCTGACTGCAGCTCGTCTGGAGAATTTCTCGATTTCATCAGAGATAATTGCACGTAATCGACGTCTTTCGGAGGTAATAGTGTCATCAGTGATAACGTTGAATTCTCTGAACGCGACCACCAGGAGTTCTTGGAAATTCGTGATTGCTCTCACACGAGGATCTGGATGTTCTGGATGAGCCGAATCACCAATAGTCGAAAAGTAATTTCTCATTAGAGAAATGAACATCCCATCATCTGTGACTTCAAGTAAAGCTTCTCCATTGATTTTGAGAACAGCTAGACGTCAGTCTTTGTCGATATTTTCACCCACCTAAACCGATTTGGAAAAGAACTTTGACGCCCATCGCCAAAACACAATCAACAACACGGAAAGCAAAGATCAGAGGCATGGAGTTGATGTAGAGAGACAAGAACCACCTAAGAGTGAGTACAGATTGACATTGCAGTACTTACGGTAGGGAAGCCACCGAGATTTGTACGTCTACGGAAACGAAATGTTCTTGGATCATAGGAAGACATCGACCAACCAAGGCCTCAAAGACTCTCTGATCAAGTAGCGTCCCTTCCATAGATGGACTGGATGTCAGTTTTATCATTATCAATAACTTACCTGTAGTAACCCGGTAATATCCTGTCACATAAAACTTCTAGGAGCCAGAACGCTTGTTCTTCAGACATATAACTGACGTTAGCTGAATTCAGCATGAGGACTTACATTAAGAGCCTGTACATGTCATCAGGGTCAATAAGTGCATTACGTTAATTAGGCCAAGTGCTTACCCTGCTACAACCTACGAAGTGTCAGTGTATGCTCAAACGTCTTGACAACCAGACTTACGATATTCAACGCTTGACAGTAACTGATCAGAAAGATCAGCAAAACTCTCGACCGATACAAACGAACCCTACCCTAATTCTGGATTTCTAAAACTGTACGCTACCAAAACTCTTCTCAACTTTGCCAAACCCTCGTCAGTCTGATAAGCTTTATACTCAGGTAGAGACCTATTGAGATCTTTCTCAATCTCATCAGTTGATTGACTGGATTTCCCAGCGTTTTGCGAAAGGAGTAAAGAGTATGTTTGGGGGTTCGAGAACCGTAGATCTACGCGAGTTAGATCAAACTCCACCGCATGAACATACAGATTGAACCTGACATGACTTCCCATAACTCTCCTCTTAATCTTGATGGTAAACCAACTTGAAGCAAACGTTGGAAAGGTGGATAACGTAGAACTACCACGTCAGAGTGTTCTGAGACCATAACTTACGCGTCAAATTTCGTCCATGAACTGGTATATCAGTAACAGTTTGAATCTATGACGTACTGATGAAATACTCCTTCCACAACTTCATCTTACTTCTTTCTCTCATTTTCCTAGCGTCACCTGGGAAACCAAAAGTTTCTCCTAAACCACGTTCATACGTTCCTCTGCCTTCACCACCGGGACCTCTCAAATCACCTTCACCTTCTTGTGCAGTTTTCGTGGGATCTTGTGAATCAGATCCTAGTAGTAGATGATCGGGTGAACCAGTTGGTTGAGTTATGTTGGCTGAGGCTGATAATAGGTATTCGGAATATAACATTGGAAGGAAAGGTTTGAGTTGTTTCATGGAGGTTAACTGGGTTGTTGTTAGCATGGTAGCAGAAGATATCGTGAGACGTACCTGTGCTTTCAACGCATCGCGCAGCAAGATTGAGAAATGTTCAGCGGTAGGTAACAACGAAGTAAGTTGCAGGATCTGTTCAAATCAGCACGAGCCATCCAATATTATCCACTCACAATCCTCATTCCATGCCAAGTAGCTAACGACAAAGCGAAAACGCCAGCTCTCGAATTAAGTCTATACCAAAAAAACATCAATAACCTAGATTGTAAACACGAGAAATCAAACTGACCGTTCGACACGACGGATAGTGTATAGAGGTAGCGTACATCTACAAGATTTTCTGTCCAACGAAATGAAACATAAAAAAGGTGGGAGGAGAGATAAACGACCCGCCTGAAGATTTCGTCAACTCCACGTTCGTAAATAGAGTTTTCCACCATATGAGGAGTTACTCAAAACTCGTAGTTACGTGAGATGGGAACTTACATAAACTTCCTCTTTACCTTCTACACTCAAGACAGCATTGATTTCCATACCTTGACTACCTTTTGTACCTTCTCTCTGAGCGGCTAAGGCGGCAGCTGCAGAACCTCTTAATTTGACTATTGATGGAGGAGCTGATGGGAGTGGTAGGGAGTCTTGAGCGGGTACGTTAAAGAAATCTCTTGATTGTTCATCTTTTGATTTCTCTTGGTAGGAACGTAGATGGAGTGGGAGTGACATTGTGGGGTGGGGGGTGGTGAGTGAGGATAGGTGGTGATAAGTATACCTATAGTATACCAATTAGATGGTAGTAGATATCACTGTACAGTCTGGCTGGTTACACTCTCAAGGAAGAGGCAGGCGCGGGGGCGGGGCTTAAATGGGTGTATCAAATAAATAGTGGCGCGTAGATGCATTAAGAGTTGAATCTCAATACAAGGGGGTACAGTAAAGTACAATTCAGTAGAAAGAATATATGAATGAATCCTCATCAATATAGAACCTATCCCGGATGTCCTCTACCACTATGACCTATCCTAGCTAGATATCCATTCCAAATCTCATTAACGAAAACAGGATCATTCTACAAGTAACAAGAAAAAAAAAACGTGTCAATACATGAACTAGTAGCCACAGGCAGATACAGTAAACTTACATGAATCAAACCTAGCAAACTTTCAACGAAATGTCTCTTCTTATCACCCCCCTCGTTCATGTTGGGTAAAGCTAACCCAGGTAAACCCTGTCTATTCACTAAGCCATCTACAACAGCGTCTCTAGCGATGATTGGATGTACGCTGTTTGGCGAATTGAATTGATTAGGTCCATTGAATATTGGAGGTAGCTGACCATTCATAGGATGACCATGACCGTTTGGTCCACCAAAAGATTGTTGATTATAATAGTTAACTGGAGGTGGTCGAGGTTGATTTTGAGGCGGACGAATGACAGGTGTGATAGGTAAAGGCGAATTTGATCCTGCAGCTTGAGCGAACGATGCGTTACCAACTCTGGAGCTTGGGATTGGGGAGGTGATAGCAGGACTTGAATGACTGGATGAGATGCCAGGTTGCGGGGGTAGAGTTGGTGGTGAGAGTAACGGGGCTGAGGAAGGTGTTGCCGGAGGGGGTGCGAATCCAAGAATACTCATCAAGAGATCATCGACAGTTTGTCCAGGTGGATGTGCGAATTCTGTTGGTGCTGTTGGTTCAGATACTGGTGGTTCATTGATAGAAATAGCTTTATGATCATATAATAACGGTTGGGTGGTATCGGATTGATGAATTGGTATATCAATTTGCGTGGTAGTTGTCGTTGTTGTCTGTGTAGCTTGTATATGAGATGCATTATCTGCTTGAGATGGCTGATTAGGAACCTAGACATCTGTTAGTTGAAATCAATGGCTCCTAAACTACCTTGATCAAACCAGCAAATAATCTTGATAAACCGTCGTCGGTAGAACTAGGAGGCGCTGGCGAAGCAGCAGACGGTGTTGGGGTTCCTTTTGATCCAGGAGGTGCTGATGGTTCTCCACATATTCTATGACCAATTAGAACTAATCTTATCATATCACGAACTACTCACTGAAGAATAGCGTTCTTGAATCGATTGACAGCTTCTGCACCTTCGCTAAACCATATACCTGTGTAAGGTCCTAAAAAAGTTAGTCCACCCGTCATCCAAGATAGATTACAGTGGAAACCTCAACTCACTCTGTTTTCGTCGAGCTACTTGCAACATAGCTTCATCGACTATAGTCACTTTCATTTCTCCAGGTACTAAAGGGATGATAACGTTCTTAACAGTCTGTCGGTTAAGCATGAACAAAGCATGTTCCGGAGATTTATCCCTAAGCAGAAACCAATCAATAAGCCTTCATAAAAATGATACTGATGATGTATGTCATGAGAATGAATGCACTCACCGTCTAACGATAAACAAAGAACCTTCTTGTTTCAATTTAACCCATTTCTCCGCCTGTTCATCATAATGATAAATAACAGAATACACTGACGTCTCGATGATCTCAATCACCGATGGATCATTCCTAGATACTGTTCTGAAGTTTGTTGCGTTTTTGAATTGAAGTAGACGATCGGAATCGGTGTTGGCGTTGGAGTTGAGATTGGATGGAGAAGAAGAGGAGGAAGGTTGTGATTGTGGGGTTGATGGTGACATTTCTGTTGTATGTACCGAGATGTGATTGGGAGAAGAATGCAGTGAAGGTTCTGATGGGTTCTCCAAGCTGTCCAGAATGAGTAGTGGGATATGGACGATGGATACGCTATGACAAGATGGTGTTGATGTTAGATGTAAGAATATAGAGAATCAAAATGAGATGAGATGACGAGTTGAATTAACCTCCAAGACCACGCGCAGAAGTAATTCGTTACACCTTCTTTGTTCTTTCCTTTCGAAAGCATATCATGCATACACCAACCTCGACATGACACTAACCAAACCCCTAGGTAGGATACTATCCAAAACAAATTTCTGTAACAAAATCAAAAAGTACAGTACCGCAATCCCACCCTTCACCGAAACATCACTATCAACCATCAAATCCAAACTTCTTCCCCTTCCACCCAGTTCCAGTTCCAGTTCCAGGAGTAAACCCCACTTCCCACCTCATAACATCTTCACCGATAACTCCCAAAAAACCCCATCGGAAGCAGCGATCCTAATTCCACTATTCAATCTTGATAATGTACCTCATATACTTATGGAAGTCCGAGCGAAGGAAATGAGAGTCCACGCTGGAGAAGTTAGGTAAGGTAAGATTCCTGTCATAATGTCTCACATCATTATACTGATTTATGAACAATAAATAGCTTTCCAGGTGGGAAAGCTGATCCGGAAGATCAAGATATCGTGGATACAGCTCTACGAGAGACATACGAAGAACTTGGAATCCCAAAATCCCAAATCAAAGTTCTTGGTCTTTTGGAACCCGAATATTCATTAGGTAACCGTGCGAGAGTCTGGCCAGTGGTAGTAAATCCATCCCTCCTCAAAATACATCAGAAACTAATGAATCTTTCATGATAGGGATACACAAATTCATTGGATATGACTAAAATCGTTCCATCCCATCAAGAAGTCGCTGGAATCCTTCCACTCCCTCTATCAACCCTGATCAACGAGGTTCAACGAAGACAAACCCATTATTTCAGATTGGACGTGAGGAAACCGTATCATAAAATTCGAGTGGACGATTTGGTTCTTTGGCCGGAGGAATCTGAATTCGGTTCAGATTCGAGGTTTCGGGGGATAAATATTGATGGTCAGAGATGGAGAGCCCGAACGAGAACGCTGAGTGAATGTGGTGGTAATTCGACTCCGTTGGAAATTTGGGGGTTGAGCGGTTGGTTCTTGAATGTTCTGGCTGCTAGGTTGGGTTGGTTGGTTCCTCCTCCGGAAGGGGAGACGCCTGAGGGAGATTAGGTTAGGAAAGTAGTTTTTGGAAGTTATCATATATGTATTATGTATGGTCATTCAATGGTCATTCAATGATCAGTACATGGATTTTGGTCTTTCAATGGCCTACAAAGAAACAATACCTACCCGTTCTCGCTCTCGGTTGTTCTTTCATGATCGTTCGACCTCAATATCCCGAAGTCAATTCTTTTCCTTTCATCATGGAGTCTTCCAATGTCGTTCAAAGAATCAACACTCTCCCCAATTCGCTTTGAAATCTCATTTATCATTTTTCCATCTCAATATCCCGATGTCATTTCTTTACCTTTCATCGTCAAGTCTTCCATTGCCAGTAAGATAGGAAGGTCATTTTTTGGGGGGTGATTTAAGGCCTTGATTCAAGTCCCTCCTACTCTTCTTCTTTTCCAACATTTTATGTCCAACGTACATTTCAATCAGCCTCTTCAATTTTCAGAAAACATGTTTTCATTCAACAGAACGTGAGTACTTTCACTACACAGAGTATTTCTTTCGACTTGAACCTGATCAACTAACTCTACAGTAGTGGCAGTACCCCAACTCAACAGGATTGGGATACGAACCCAACACAAACGTGTAATCAACACAGAACAGCTTTGATAAAGACTCAAGTGAGTGCGTTCAATATCCACAGTACACTGATGCGTAGAATGATATCATCAAAGGGGGAGAAGTAATCACAGAAACATTATCAATTCCATCTCCAAAATACATTCCCGATAATCCAATGCTCATCGAAGTTATTCCCTCCCGCAACGACAAATCGAACATGGCAATCTCCCTCTATCATATCTCCCGATATGGAAAGAGAGACTGGCACTGCCTCGAACCCATCAACAAGCTTTCCAATAGCACTGTTTACGCCGAAGGAGTTTCAGCTAAAATTATCGTAGATGGGCTATTTTTGGAGGCACGAAACAACGAATCGATCGGGACTTCATTCAAAGAGGCTGACACCTTTCATTCAAAGCTTGGAGATACCCTTTTAAGTCGCTTCTGTTTGCGATACAAAGATTCTGGCTGTTCAGGTATCAAAGAGTAAGTTTTCGTGCATCTTTACAGCACATACTGTACTCATGTTTTTTATTCCAGTTTCCTCAAGATGGGTGAAACCTTAAGAACCATCGTGCTTGGCGGAAAAGACACGCAACCAACGGTAAAGCTATACAATACGCACTACTTCGATATCAACTCCCAAATGGGTCAAGATATCAGCTCGAGAGTTCGAGCCCTTGAGACCTACTTCAGAGAAAAGGGTATAGCTATCAGCTACTATAATCCAACAGAGTAGATGTTGGAGGGTTAAATTTAGATTGTGGAAATACGAGTTTTTAAAGGCTGTAGTTTAAAATCGAGAAGACACTGTATGCATTTGGAGTTCGAGGATGCAAGAGATCGCCTTTCAAATTCTTTCGGAGTTGTATTTCGTGTTAGCAATCATACCTGCAGATCCCTACTGCAGGTACATTACCAATGCTTCGTGACCTCGTAGTCTCTTCGAAGTCCTTATTTCCCGATGAAACTTCCTTTAATTTCAGTCTCCCTGAACATCTGATCAATTTCATGTTCAATTTTTTCAAATGCAAGTCGACCCTTCATTAGCTAGTCTTCTAATCCTAGCAGCTCAGCGCAGCCATTTTTTGGGGGGTGATCAACGCCTTGACAATCCCCCTACTCTTTTTCTTTTTGATTTCCAACTTCCAAAATATATCTCAACCTTCAACTTCGTTATTTCATAAAGAGACATGTCATCAGTCAACGAAAAGTGAGTACTGCCATGTCCTGATTCATCTGATCAATGCTTCAGTAATCCCAATCCAACCCAAGATCCTTGGGACACCGATCCCGAGGCAGATTGTAATAAATGGCGAACAGCTATGATTGAGATTGATGTCAGTACAATGAATTTCTGTAAACGTTGCACACAAACCCGAGGCTGATGTAGCATCTGTAGGAGACTATTGATCCTTCATATCGATTACCAATCCCACCCCCCAATTTCATCCCCAATGATCCAATGCTCGTCGAAGTCATTCCTCTCTACGATAAAGACGACCTGGCTAGTTCCCTCTTTCATATCACTCGGTTTGGTATGTCTCGGCACGATTCCTCCGTCAATGTTTTGGATAAATTCAAATGTATTCTAGGGCGTCAATCGTTCTCAGAAGCTGACAGAAGATATGTTGATGGAAAATTTTTAGAGCAGCGACTTGATTCATCCACAACTCAAGCCTTCAGATCTGCTGGTACGCTCTATTCAATGCTTGGAGACACAATTCTAAGTCACTTGTGTATGCGCTATACCAAATCTGGATGCTTGAACCCTACAGCGTAAGTCTTCCAAACTCTTAACAGATTCAGATGCTATTCTGTACAGTACTGATAAAACTTTCAAAAAGATTCTGCGATATGGGTGAAGCTTTAGTAAAGCTCATGCACACCAATATTCCTACAATCAGAAGTCTCTACAACCAACTTCATGTAGATCCAGAATCAGAGCATTGCAGAGAAGTCAAATCCAGAGCTGATAATCTCATCACTTACTTTGAGAACAACGGTATAGCTCTCACTTACTACAGCCAAGCCAATGGGTCTGCTCGCTCAAAGTTCGAGTCAAACTTAGAGGCCGAAGGGGTTTGAGTCAGAGTGTTCTTCCGTCTGGGCTGTAGATAATTATTAGGTTTTGAGTTCTGATGAATACAAGAGTGTGGGTAGCTGTAGAAAGTACAAGAAAGTATGCATTTGAAGCTCGAGGCAGCTTGTGGTTATAGTATCATTTTTTTCCCGGTGGTATTTGTCTTCACCATTCGCTGTGGACGTTACAAGTACAGTACAGAAAACATCTACCATAAGTTCATAGGCGCTTTGACTCCACTTGAATATCTAATAAGCCAAAGGTCTTCTCTGGTTCTAATTCTCTCGCATTTTCCCAATTGCATGAACGGCCCCTCTATACTTTTGAGTCCTTCCACTGCTTGGTACTCTTTGTGCTAGTTTCCCGATAATGGCCTTCGGCTTCTATCATTCACGTATGACCCCTTTTCCAAGTTATATTATTGATGTCATTTCTCGTCCTTTCATAAACAATCTTCCAATTCGAATGGTAAAATGCAGTGATTTCTAGGGAGTCGCATAGAACAGAAAAGTCCCCCAGCTTTTCTTCTTTCTGACATCCATCTCCGCCACTCATATTTGACTTTAATTCTACATTCGATCACTATTTTAGAATAATGTTTTCAGCCAACTCAACGTGAGTCTCCATGACATAACTAGACCTGAAACTGATCAACTCTTATGACAGTCAAATCCCTTGGGATACAAGTACACCAGAGTACAACAAATACCGATCAGCGCTGCCAGATTGTGGAGTGAGTAGATTACGATCTTTGTTTCCAATATATGCAGCATTTGGTAATCGAGAAAGGTCAATGTGTCGAAAAAGACGACAAAATATCATCCCCGGAATTCATCCCTGACAACCCAATGCTGGTTGAAGTCATCCCTCTCGAAAGTAATAAAGATGATTTGGTCAGCTGTCTCTATCATATCACTCGGTTAGGTAAGAGCATAGACGACAACTCCCTTGATGTCTTCCACGGATTCCAAAAGCGTGTTGGTGTACTCAATGCTTATAAAGAAGAAGAATTCAATGAAATTGATGGTTCATTTCTCAGCTTTCGAAACAATCAATCAGCTGCTCAAGCAATCAGATCTGCTGATACACCTTATTCAAAAGTTGGAGACACTCTTCTAAGCCACTTGTGTATGCGCTATACCGAATCTGGATGTTCAAACCCCAAAGAGTAAGTTTCCAAAATCCCTTGAGAGACTCATACAAGTAAACTGCACTAACAATAGTTTCTTACAGATTCTGTGATATGGGGAAAACCATTCTGCAACTGATGTGGTCAGATACCCAAATTAATCGCGACCTTTATGGTTGCGGCCACATTTCACCAGGATCAAATCTCGGCAAGCTCGTCAAATCCAGAGCGGAGAAGCTCACCACCTACTTCAAGAAAAAGGGCGTTGCTCTCACCTACTACGAGCCACCAAGTGGAGATGGTCACTCGGAGGGGTCAGAGATAGAGGTTGGCTCTGTTTAAGTGGTCTGCCACTTATTCAAAACGCTTGAAAGTTTGATTATTATTTTTTGTATTAAGTTAAGTCATGATTTTGTAGTGGGCGGACTTAGACTGAAGTAGCTGTATGTGAAAGGAAAAGACGGAATGCATTTGAATTTGAGGATGCAAGGAGTGGGTGGCATTTTCTGATTTTGACTGTGGCAGCGTTTTCAGTGGCCATCAAAGATATTACAACTACAGCAAACTGTTTGGGCAGAAAGGAGAGATGTGGAACATTCCAGATCAAAAAGCTGATAGAGGTTGATCCCTTCATCTCCGAGTCTTCTTTTCTTATCCTTTCTTTTCTTTTGGTGAAGCACTCATTTTGGGATAGTAATAAGGCAATTATTTTATCCCCCACTGTCTTTGTTTTTACATATTCAATTCCTCCCTGTATTCAATTTTCACTTCCACTTCGAATTCATTAATCAATATTACCTCATAAGACTTTCTGATGTCCTCTCAATCATCGTGAGTATGAACTGCACTAATCATATTGAATCAAAGGCTGATATTGCGTGCGTCAGACATCATAGCACCCGCAACCAAGAGAATTGGGATTGCGATCTCGAAGCAGAATGCAACAGTTATCGAACAGCTTTGGAAAAAAGATATACGGTAAGTGAATGCTTGAGAATACATTAGTGTCTGAAGGAAGGAACATAACAAAACATAGGAGGACGGTAGTTCCTATCGTTGGTACCCCTCAAACCACTTTATTGTAGATAATCCTATGCTGGTAGAAGTAGTCCCGCTCAAATCTAAGAGTGATTTGTTGTTGCCTTTCTTAAACATTGTACGTTTAGATATCGGTGAAGAATCTTCTGCTTTCAAAGCAGGGAAAACTTTCAGTCATAGATTCGATGGTGCGATTCGTCGAGTACACGTAGATTCGGTTTTCTATAAAGAAAGAGTCAATGGAGCGACCGCAGACGCTTTTCAAAAGAACAACACGAAATATACCAAACTGGCCGACACTATACTGAGTCATTTGTGTATGCGTTACAAAGACTCGGGATGTGGAACAATCAAAGAGTGAGTTTTGACTAAGAGGCAGGTGTACTGTACTGTACATTAACACTAAATAGCAGGGTAAGCTGACAAAAATGCTTCTAGATTCACCGACATGGGCTCAAAAATCAAGGAACTGATGTTCGGTAAAGTTATGAAAGACTGTACAGGGGAAGTTTACAGTTATATCCTCGATCAGAAACTGCGTCCTGAAACCTATTTCGAATCCCGAGCTCAAGAACTCTTCTCTTATTTCGAAGAAAAGGGTATCCCTCTCGCGTTCTATAACGAGACCAAGAGGGAGAAGGAGATTTCAGAGGGAAATAACTGAGATGTTTCTGTGTTGTATTGTACCAAATTTGATAGTTTGTTGAAGGGAAGGGCTATGCATGTAATAGGATGAAATTCACGTGAACCAGCCAAGGGGAATTGCATAAGACTGGGGAACAGACAAAGTCGAAAACAACGAAAACGAACAAAGAACAAGAACAGAAAACGGCTCAGCCGCCATGACAACAGAACAAAACAGAGCAAACAAGGAATCAAAGACAGGAAAAGAGAACGAAAAAAAGAAGAATAACATATTAAAAAATGAGATGAAAATGAGAATGACAATACAAATATCCGCATGATGGAAAACACATGATAACGTATAGTTGGGGGTATAAGATTGAAATCGAAGTCGTAGGAAGCCACATTTCGAGTCGTGAAACATTTGAGCGTTTTTCGTTAAGGTCGTAAACAGAGATGAGACTGATATCGTCGTTAAATTATAAAATCGTTTTTGATAATTAGATTGATTCCAGGTATAAGATGTAGAAATGATTGAAAGAGTTGTTTTTTTTGGTTTAAGTACAACAAACCCCCGAACCCCATTTCCCAGAGGATTTGTTGGTTGAGCTAACCTCCCTAGTTGGGTCGGTTAACATGACACTGTTCTTATGTCGTAGTACTCTCTCCCTTTCGATCTTATCTTTTCGATCGACAAGAACAGAGGAGATAGATTTGAACAAGAAATCGACGCCTAAAAGATTAAAAAGTTTAGTTGTCTCCCTACACATACGTTCAAAAAGAATGACGACTCACCCTCTCCAGTCAAAGAACTGACTTCACCCAATCTCACACCTTCAACATCCGTCCCCCAAAGCCCGTCATCCCCACTATCCCGAGTCTCATCCTGAATCTCAGGATACAACCTAGAATCCCTACCTAAACTACCACCTCGACTTCTCCCAGTCGGATGAGACGTCGTCGTCGTGTTCTTGAAAAACCCAGCGGTCGGTTTAGGTCCAGCCGAACTAGGAACCAACATATCCCCACTACCTCTTCTTTTAACTCCTTCCCCGAATTCACCAAGTGTCTCAGCTGCTCCTGGACCTTCACCCATTCTCCATGATCTACTGGACCAATCTTCACTCTTCCTTCGGCCTGATAGATCAACTTCGTTGTTCCCGTTCACGTTGGTATTGGTGTTATTCCCATAGCCTGAATTCAAGAAATGTGGACTTGATTCGGTCCTGATACGCGATCCTGAAGGTGTAGAATGGGTTGATGAAGATGAATTAATAAGGTAATTCGAGAGATTACCTGCCGTTTTCGATTTGGTCATTTTAGGAAAAGAAGTTGTAGATGTCGAAGTAGTAGGCGAAGGGGACACGGCAGCTCTGTATCTTTGAGCAACATCGTCTTCTTCAACCATAGCTCGAAGATTCGTAGCAGCCCCACTGCTATTAGGTGGAACGCGGGTATTACCACCGTAACCCAATACCCCCGAGAAAGAAAATCTACCAGCAGAAGTCCGATGACCTCGCATTGCGGATGCGGGGATGATATTAGGCGAAACGAATTCAGTGTTGGTAGCGAAAGTTGGTGAAGTCGGAGATTGAAGGGTAGGGAAAGATAACATGGATGGTGAACCAGGTGAAGAGATTTTCAAAGCTGGAAAGGGAACTGAGGGTGTCGATTTATGAAGGATGGATACAGGTTTTGTATCGGGTACTGGTACAACAGGGTCCTTAGCTTTCGGTGCAGGAGGCAATGATTTCCCTTTACTACTTGAGGCACTTGATCCTAAACCGACCAAACCACTATAAGAATTCGAACGCGATGGTGTAGCACTGTTCAATATTGATTTAGTGGATTCAGTTCGAGAAGCGTTGGAAGGATGTCGAAACAGATTTCGTTGAGTTGGAGGTAAGAGTAAAGTAGGCGCAGGAGGAGGAGTAGGTGGTTTAAGCCAATTACGAATGGTCAATTTAGCTTCTTGTAAACTGGATAAAGGTCAGAACAATCTATCGAAGCCAATAGTGTCACCTACCTGACCACTCTCTTCGCCACTAAATCTATCTTCGCACCCACAACGAAAATAACAGTCTCCTTGGGGACGGTTTTACCCAATTCCTCCAACCAACTCCTAACATCATCAAAACTGGTTCTATCAGCAACATCGTAAACCAGAACACAAACATGAGCACCACGATAATAAATCGGTGCCATCGATCTAAATCGTTCTTGACCTGCCGTATCCCAAATTTGAAGTTTAACTCTGACACCATTATGAACCAATTTTCTCGTGTACAGTGAAGTACCTATCGTAGCGTTTGTTGAAGTACTGGTAAAAACTCTTGAAGTGTATCGAAGAATCAATGAAGTTTTCCCAACACCCTGTGAACCCAGTAAGACTACTTTAGCTTCGAGACCATCTGCACTATCACCTAAATCAGGTGCAGGTGTTGCAGCAGAATTAGATACTGTGACAGGTTGTGAACGTGAATTCGTTTCGATCATTGTTCTTCCAATTCCAGGGGAAGGGGTATGATTTCGAGAATACTGACCAGGTTGAGATTGATGTCTAGCGATATTTGCCCCCGACCTCAATCGAGCACGGGCATCAGCAGATCTTGATTCACTCATTCGAACTGAAGTTGGTACATTGGCCGTAGTCATACTTCTTCGTATTGGACGTGAATGATCAGCCGATTTAGTTCGAGAACTACTGGAATGGTTCGAACTCGATGGTCGATTTGGGATGGCGGGAGTGGGTTTGGACGAAGAAGAGAGATCAGATGATTTGTATGTTGGGATATCTTGCGTATGGATTGATATCGCAGGTAATCTCCTTGGTTTTTCTGCTGGATCTGGCTCCGTCAGATCTATAGTATTGTTATCAGCTGGTGGAGCGAGTTTGACCATTGTAGTTGGAAACAACATTTTACTGGTCGGCGGCGAAGGGTCGGGCGTAGGTGGTAAAACCTCTTGTGCAGCTGGAACTATCAATTCGCCGTTATCATTTTCAGTCGAGATGACGGTTGGAAGATTCATCTGAGCAGGTCTAGGTGCAGGAGGTGGTGAAACTGAATTAAGAGGTGAGGTCGAACGAATATGATCGTCAGGTGCGCCTAAAGCTGAAAACGATTGTGGATAAGGTGATGAATGAGAATGTTGGAATATTGGGAAAGGATAGGAGATGGGTAATGATGGTGATATATCTGCATGAGCTGAGACTGAACCTGATCCTGATCCTGATCCAGAAGCTGAGGACGAAGAAGAATAGATATCGTTGGGTGATAAAGGTGGAGGAGGGGGTGCGACGATGTTCATGATGAACCCAATCGATCAATCAATTTCCTGGGTTGAATCAAATTCTACGTGGAAAATTCAAATTTCGCACTAGGAACCGTTGAAGTTTTAGTTGATCATCAATAAGTCCGTGCTGGCCGTGTGGTGTGGGGGTTGTTTTGTATTTTGATGACAAAAATGAAAAGATGTTGATGATTAAATGCTGATAAAGTAGAAGATTACTGAACCCCCTGTTTAATGAATTCGTAGATCACAGGGGGTGAATGCGATGGAAACCAACGTATCCAAGGGGGAAAGGGAATAACACCGAATACCAAGTTGAGTGTACTATTGCGCTAGCAGGAATCCTTTGTTTAGAGTCAGCTGCGCCCAAAAGTAATCTAGTCTAATCTAGAGAGAGGGAAAGATCGTTGGGTTGATGATCAAACAAAAAAGACGTGACTCACCGAAGCAACACAGCTACGAAATGATTTTCCTTGTCAACAAAGTTGGATAATCGTCAACCTCCTTTGTGTACCTGGTGATTTAGTAAGCCTGTTTAACAATGTCAATCTCTAATTCTATCAACAACAAAGAACAAATCGAAAGAACCATCAAAAAGACAAATCAACGTGGTAAACCAACCAAATGGTAAATCCTCAAACTCAATGTTTGTAATCACCACCCCTCATAAACAAGGTTCAAACTACTAACAATATAGTGTTTCGTTTCAAGCCAACGATTTCTTTTTGGTTCATGGACATGAACAAAGAATCCTTTTTGACCCCTCCATCTCCATGGATTCAAGGTTCCAGTACTAATTTTCCTGAGAAGAAGGAGAACTTACGATTTAATCTACCGCCGAGGAATATCTATTGAAAATCTATTTCCAAACAACTTGAATAATCCAAAGGACAATAATCTTCTTCTTCTTCTTTCCCCTATCTTCCAAACCAAGTCGAGTCGGATCAAATCTTTGATGAGATGATAAAAGGGGGCCGAATTTTTTGGACTGAACGTTCCCAATAAACCTTTGTTGTTGTTTCGATGATCTGTGTTGAAAAGAAACCCTTAGCACCAAACAAACAAAAAACCGTGCAGTGGTAAAAAAAACTCCTATACAGTAAATCTACAACTACAACTAAAGAAAGATCCTTGGCCACCTATAAAGGCGCCTTGTTTCTTTATACGTTTTGTGTTAGATAGGGATTATCTATATAAGAAACATGAGAATAAAGAGTAAAAATCAAAAACCACAAAATGGTTAGGATCAACAAAGACGGGACCGCGTCCAATTCAAACGTGTACGTTATGTTATGTTTTCAACCAGGCAACTTTAATCTAGATTCCCGTTTCAACGTAAGGGTTGCAAAAGTGGGGTAAAGAATCAAGTTTTATCATGCATCTATATATAATCTTCAGAGAATCAGAACATCACCTCGCCTCACATTTAAGCCTTGGAATTCGCTTCAGCAGTTAACTTAGCTTGTTTGATTAATCCAGCAGGTGCGTCACCTCGTGGCATGTAAACCTCTATCAAACGGATTTTATCAGGTTTGTTGAACGCCTCGTCAGATAGGAGTTTGGATAGTTCTTCAGGGGTATGAACTTCAATTGATTCGTAGGGAGTCTAGAAAGGAGTAGTTGGTTAGTTGAATCGTCATCGTCAGTTAACTTGACTCACCTTGCATTTCTTTCCCGCTAGGAAGGGGAGAAGGAGTTGATGGTCATACATCTGAATATTGTTGTATTCCGCCTCCCAACCGTGGACTATGTACTGTTAATCAAAATCCATCCGAGAAAACGACAACTCACTTTGTCTCTCGATCTCGTATCCATCGTTATTAAGAACGAACAAATAAGGACATAAACCTCTTCTAAGCATAGTACCAATTTCTTGCACAGTCTGCTATAGGCGTCAGTTATGATCTTTTGGGGAAAACTTCTTAACTGACCAATTGTAAACTTCCATCACCAACGAAGAGGATCGTTCTAGTTTCCTTCTCCCTCTCTTTCGCAGCTAAAGCAGCACCAAGACAAGCACCCACCGACCATCCGATAGCCCCCCAAAGGATTTGAGCGACATAAGTAGAATGAGATGGGAGGGGGACATTAGTCAAACCGAACGATGAAGTACCAGTTTCAGTGATGATGATATCTGATCAATATATATATCAGCACAGATTCCTACCCCAGACACAAAACTCACCGGTATCAGCAAACCAACTACCCATCTTTGGCCAGAACCAGGCATGTTGAATCTCCTTTCCCTCAGGTTGGACATTCAGATTCTCAACGGTACCAGCTTTTTGTTTATCTGCCAAAGATTCTCCATGGGCAGCTTTTCTTCCTCGTTTAGTGACGACTGAATGGAAAGCTGGGATAAGACGTGGGAGGATGTTACGAATATCGGTGGTTGGATACGAGGCGTACTGGGAGGAAAGTCAGCTCATTTCCGCTTCCGAAACATCCAGCTGACTTACACCAACGGTCGTAGTGAATGAATGAAGTTCAACCGTATTCTACGAGATTATAAGCCTTTTCCCACGGACCTCCAACTCGTAACTCACTTGAACATCGACGTTGACCGAGAAAGATCCAGAGCTAACACACGATCAACAACATGCCTACGTCTCATGGATTGAACTCACTTGAAATCACTCTTCAAAGCTCCAACATAAAGAACAAAATCGGCACTTTCAACCTCCTCTCGAACGCTGTCATAACTATTAGCACCGGCATAGCAACCTCCATAAAGCGGATGATGTTCGTCTAAAAGGGATTTTCCCACTGTCTCTGGGTTAATATCTGAAACCTAATTAAAGTAAATACATACTTGGAGCTGAAGGCTTCGTCAGCAATTACCAACAGAATTTGACGAAAAAAACCAAAACTCACTCTCGAAGAATCTTAGATCACAAGCTTCAACCAATTTCCTAACTTCACCAGCCATACCGAATCGACCAGCACAAGCGTCAACCACCACAACGGGTTTTGAAGCCATCGCGAATTTCCTTGTGATTTCCTCCACGACGTGAGCTAGGACTTCCTCAGATGAAGAGATGTTGTGAGGTGTTGAACCTGAAAGAACACCTGTTGAAGTTTCCCGTGGGATAGGTTGAGCAGACGATGTATCTTCGATTGGGGGTGCTGAATGTGGGTGTGGCTAGTAGGTTTAGCCTTAGTCGATGTATATAGGTATGGGATTTGTAACTTACTAATGGAGTTTTCAATCCCTCAGAAGAAACTTTATGGTGAACGGCGTCAGTTGGAATCTCGACGTAACCAGGTCGACATTGTTGTAAAACGTCTTTAAGGACTTTATCAAAAGCCTCAGTCCAAGTTGTTGGTGTACTTGGTTCGATCGAATTGAGTAAAGCTTGCGAGCACGAAAGTGGTGCTGACATTGTTGAGAAAGTCGTGAAAGTCGTTTCGGTGTTCAAGGTGTGATGAAGAAGGGAATGGCTCGACTAAACGATCCGTCAATACATTGAAACATCTGAGTAGTAGATTGAGATACACACCTGAAGCGCAGTACTTGGCGCACCAACAAGATGTAACACAGGTAATCTTTCAGCCATAGATCCAGCAATACCACATAGGGCTGATAACTCGCCAACACCGAACGTCGTACAGATGACAGCTAGACCACCTTTAACACGAGCATAACCATCGGCAGCGTAAGCCTGAAAGAGAAACGTCAGTTAAATTAACTAGAAGTAAAGCTAACTGACAGCATTAAGTTCATTGGCGTTTCCGACCCATTCGATACCCTCCTCTTTCTCAAAGTAATCGAGGAAAGCTAGTGAGTAATCACCGGGAACTCCAAAGACCTAAGTGTGGGAAGTCAGTGTCAGTCGTTGTTGTAGTATTTGAATATGTGCTTACTTGTTTGACACCACATTGCTTTAATCTTTGAACGACGTAGGAGGCGAATTCAATTTCTTCTGACATTTTGGGAGGGTAGGAGAAAGATGGTAAACCTATTTACTTGATGGTTTAATCGGAATCTTTAGGATTGTAAGAGAGAATCTTCACAGACGTAGTCAATCCGATATCGACGCCCGTACCTTAAAATGTAAGTATGACGCTAAACCACGTGGACTCAGGGTGGTTTCACCTAAAAAATCTAATATTATCTGCCACAAGTTACATCAACACTGTTTCATTCACCACCTCTGAATAACATCTGAAACGATGACCTTGGATCGTTGAATATCCTTGGAAGCATCGTAGGTGAAAGCTGTGTCAGTTGCAGTTGAGATAAAACAGAACAGAAAAGAACAGAACAGAACAGAAGTGCTCGGTATTGCGGTGACTCGACGAGTACTCCTTTCCTTCTCTCCTCAGACGATGCACACTGCCATCAATCAATCAAATCCCCATCAAATCCGATTTCATTAATCAAAATTGACATGACAACGAGATTTGGCTGTGTAGTGAAGGAGAGTCATTTTGATGGCTTCTTTACTACAAATCATCAAGTCTTCTTTCCTTTCATTTCATTTCATTTCACTCTGTCAAGTATTCGAGTGCATACTGTTGGAGTGAGCAAGGTGACTCACTCATTCAGTATCGTACCAAGACTGCAGAACATCAAACCAATCTTCCCCCTATCCTACATCCCACCTAACCATCAATCATGCTCATCAACCTCCTTCTCTTCTTCACACTCCTCCTAACCCCAACCAAATCAACCACAACAACCCCCAACACCGGAGATCAACTGCAAGACTATCTATTCGGTTTCACCAACAACGTCCCAGTCCTCCCTATAACCCCTTCATGTCCAACTCCACTCCTCCTAACCAAGATGACAGCCACCAACGCAGGTGGTCCAGATCCCGTCGCTCCTTTCACCATGGTTTTCTTGGTCAACGAACAACTTCAAGATACAGATGGAGTCATCTTTTCTAGGATTTATAGTAAATCTTTGAATGTTGGTTCAATGTCTTCTGATACTATGATCAATCATCCGTATGTTATATGAGTTGAACTTGACTATTGTATGCTAACAGTGGAAATATAGATGGGCAAACAACACCCAATTCATCGGATGCATGTGGTCCTCCAACAATGTCTCCGGAGGCTGTCAAGACCTAACAACAGTAACCGTCTCCTCATCAACTGCCGTAGCCTATCAAAATCAATCATCAGTCTGTCGATCAGATGTCTTCGGATCATGGGTCACCCCAGATGAAAACAAACTAGGTGTCAACGTCGAACAATCAACTGGTCTCTTAGCGACCAACGGCTGGCCAGCTTCATGTTCAGATCTCAGATTTACACCTACAAACGGTACACCGCCTTATTCTTTGTTGATCGCCCCTGCTTTTCATCCACCAGTTAACATCAGTAGTAATACCACTTTTGCTAGTGATAATTCTATGAACTATACCATCAGATTTGTGGGTGACAACCGAATTTTCAACTTACTGATACTGTAATCTCCAGACACACGGACAAGCCTTCTTCGCTGCCGTCTACGATTCTTCAGGAAAATCGTTCGTCATCGGACCCCTTCATGCTGGAGCAGCCAACGACCTCTCATGTCTCTCAGTAGCCACCGGTCAAGATTACGTTGAACCAGTCGTCACCAAGAACGGAGTTCTAGCTGGACCACTAGCAGGGGGTATAATCGGAGGTCTAGTCGTCGGTGCACTAGGTGCAATCCTAGTAATGTGGTTATGGGGTAAAACCCATCGAAACAGAAGTGTAGGTTATAGTTTGGTGAGGCAAAATATTCTTTCTATACTGACCAAATCAATTTAGACTGAAAGGGAAGAATTGGATCCGTACAATAATCCAAAACCTGATCTTACAGGTGATGCCTATCGACCAACTCCATTTACAGATGACGATGATCCCTACGACGTAATCACACCCATGACCGAAGCCCACATAGACCCACAAAGAGCGTACAGAGAATCAATGGGATTAGGTGATTTCCATCCACCACCTACCAATTCTAGGGGATCAGGTTCGGCAGGTAGTGGACATGAAAGAGGGGATTCATGGGGTAGTACAACTGGAACTGGTACGAATTCAGGTTTCGCTGGTTGGGAACAGGGGGAACTGGGACTCGTACGAGTAAAGGGAGAAGTATACCTCGTTCACCTGGTGAAGGGTCTATTCAAGAACAGCAAGATGAGGAAAGGGAGAACACACATAGTCCCTCAAATGGTAGGAACGTTTATGTAGTTCATTCCGATGGCGGTGGGGCAAACGTCACAATAACTTTACCAGAGGGTACGACAACTAATAACGTACGTCTTGATAGTTTATAAATCATTTACAGTAATTCGACTAACTCTAATAAGGTTGTCGAATTACCACCATCCTATCGAGGAGATCTATCATCCAACAGACCAACCTCAACTGGAGAAGGACCAAGTTCACCCCCCTTAAACGATCAATTAACACTCCCCTTCCTCGATCCCTCGGTTACACCGAATCGAAATACCACAGGATCGCCAGCTTCAAATATAGCGTCAGAGGGGATTACCGATGATGAATTGAGAGCTAGGACTGAAGCTGCTCGTGCGGAGAAATCGCCTAGGGGTTTAGGTCTTCAATGAGATATGCGTTTTGGTTATGTAGTATTGGTTTGGGTTCTTGAATGTTTCTCATGACTTGGTTGATGGGTAATTCTTTGGTCGAATGTGTTATGATATTTTGTTTATGGATTTGAATTGGTTTTTATCTTTTTTATGAAATGACGATGTGTGATATCTGTAGGATTGATCTATAGGAATGCATCTGTCAACGTACTTGTATCATGCGTGGCTCAGCCACACTTCAAAATTTCAGACACTTGTTCATTTTCACTTTCTTACGAACCCCTCTCTTTCAATAATTGAAGCTGTGTTGATGAAATGAATGCCTTGTGTGAGTGTTATGCAGTACTGTTTTGTATATCCACTGTGTGAACCTGAGAATCAATTTGAGGCGGCATTTTTTTATGTTGAACAGTAACATTCACGGCATACACATGCTTTGCAGTTTCAATAGTTCAAACCATCACCGTGTTGCATTTATGAAACTACAAATCAGAAAACCAAGAAAGACACTACATCGGACCATTTTATCCAGTCCAAGAAGAACGATTACTTCAGCTTGACAAGTTCAATCTGCCAACTGACTTTACAATACCCTCTTGACGATTGTTTCTTTTTGTAGCATAACGTGCCTTCCATTTGAAATAGAAATCCAAAGCTTCTATCTGATCGTCTCTCAACCTGGTGACTTCCTCTCTCATTGGCTGATCCTTTCTCACAATGTAGGTATAAAAGTCACCTGTACTACCTTCCCGAGTGTTTTCAAAATATAAGACATTTTCGACTTCTCTAGCTAGATCATAGAACCTGAGAACAGTCAGAGAGAGATTGATGGCAAGATTCATGAAATATAATCTTACTCGTTTTTAGTTTGACATTGTGAGTCTTTGTAGCGTAATAACAAAGCATCAAGGAGACCTTTAGCTAACTTTGAGGAACCAGTATCGGTAGATTCGAACGCGTGAAGCAACTCAGAATTGGAACCCATTTCTGCAAACATGTTGTCGATTTTGGTGCGGAAGTAGGTGTCTTGACATTTATAAGCAAATCGATATAAAGATCCATATGAGGTATCTGATGTCTTTGAATCTTTTGTACCCAGATAGAAAATGGTTGAAACAATCTGATATTTTTCAAGAGTAAGCTCGAAAAGTGTGGGGTTATCCATCTTGAAATATGAGTTTTCCTCTAACCAATAGACATCAGTGACAAGCCAGTTGTTTGAAAATTCACAGTTTATTCAACTCACCAAGATCTTTTATATCACTTTGAGCGTGACCTCGGATTGTGAGTCGCTCTTTGTTGTACCAGTGATTTATATCAGTTTCTCATGGCTCTTGAATGATTTCTGAACTGAATAAGGATAGTCAGCTACTTCTCAGCTTCACCCTAGTTCAACAATTCAACTACTCACTTTGCATTTGTACTTGCCATAGTGATTTAAATGAAAAGTGTATATGTATGAATAAATGTACGGTGGCAAATAGTTGGATGGATGTTAAGAAGAAAGAAAACCTGACTCTGGTGTGGAGCTATATAGAAGACCGATTCATTCTATTTACTGCTCCACTACTCCACAAAAGATCATATACTAAAAGGAGAGAATTTATCTAATTTTATGTCAAAATGCTTGTAAGCAGACACAATCCTGATAATTATGCCTTACATGTTTGTTGACAGTACCCTATATGACTAGCATTTTTACAAAATCTCAATCTCCTCTAGACCCCAGATTACTCTCATATGGACCTTCACCTTCCAACTGTTGTAAGATTTCTGCGGATATTTCATCTGAGTCTGAAACATCCACAGAACCACCCTCATCTCCCTCAACCACCATAGGATATTGTGAGCTAAACCACTCTTCCATGAATACTGGTCCACCCATTTCTTCTGCTACTCCAATGATGGCTCTTTCTTTACCTTTCCCTTCTGATTCCTCATCAGCATTTTTGTTATCCATATATTCAATGAATTCCTCAAAAATATTATCCTCCTCCTCATCAAAGAATTGATTTGATATTGACATATCAAATTTTGTATGTGAAAAATCAACAGGGCCGGGCTGTGTTGTCGGAGTGTTGGTTCTTTGCAGTTGAGAAACCCCTTTCTTTTTACTAGCAGCATTGTACATCAGCTCTTGGCAGTCCAACTTGACCAGATAATGTTCAATTGCAATCTGTGTCCCCTGTTTTCCCTCTGCCTTCATTTTAAGATTGAGATTGATGGCCATGACTATACTCTCCTCTCGTTTAGATTCTCGGTGAAAAGTTCCAGAAAGACTAAGCTCATAAGGCTCTGTAACAGCTAGTTGAGTGAAAAGGTATAAACCCATTTCTAAGGCAATTTCCTCTGAATAATGCTCAGTGTCTTTTCTCCTTTCTTGAGGGTAGGATACAATTACTTCTGGCTCATTTGATGACAGGTCCTTGATAAAAGCTGAAGAGAACATCTTACCACAGAGCTTGTGAAACCCCCCATGTGAACTTTGTCTCCCATCAAGGCTGGTTTCACTATCCCAAAAGAACTGGTGTTGCCACCCTCCACTTCCTTGCCCAAATAAATCTTCATTGTTCCACAATGGCTCTGAAGGATCTGACATCTTTACTGTATATGGCTGAGGGATATTTGAATTGTTGACAGACTGTTTGAATTGCTTCTTCCCAATCAAGCTTTTCACATCAAAATCTAGCTGATAATGACAAACAGGTCTATCTTCTGGACGTGTACTGAGTGTCATTACAATCGACATAGTTATCTTTCTTCTGGTTCCCTTACGGGATGTTGTACTTAAACCCAACAAGGATTTTGATCTAGCATACTGAAAAAGACCCATTTCCTCAGCAATTTCCTCCGCATAGAAAAGAACATCATCTCTTCTTATCCTTGGAGCACTGACTATATAATCTGCCCTTTCATTTAAGCTTGACTGTGACATTTTGTGGACATTTCTTTCTCTGAACAGTCGACGGAGACAGCTTATCAAACCTTGGGTGGGAGAGCCATCACCACTTCTGGTCTCGGCTTTACCATCCCACCAGAACTCTGACCCTCTAAGCATCTCTCCGTATAATTCATCTTCCTTCCAGAATGGTTCTGGTGATTCTGATTTTTTGATTGTATATGGCTTGGAGGACATTTATGGATGTTGAAATTAGTTGTATTATGATGTTATATGAGTTCTGATCGTGATTGTTGTGCAGAAAGCAAAAGGTTGAGAGACAAAGCATTTCCTTCAAGGTATTGCAAAAAGTTAGAAGTACCTCCTGCCTTCTAATGCTTGTTCACAAAGAAAGGACATTTTAAATCCAGCAAGCATTTGTACATTGAAAATTGAGTAGTGGCAGATTGTAACACACGATGCGCCGCGCCGCCACCTTCCTTAGTAGTTCTACCTTCTAATCACTTATTATTTTAATGCTTGTCATGTTTATTTCTCTTATCTTGACTCTTATCTCAGTGCTATGTTTTGCTCGACTCCTTATCTTTTACTAGATTCCATATCTCCTTTACTTGAATGCTTATCCTGCTTATCTAGATAGCTTATCTCATTACTTTACTTTACTTGATCCCATATCTCTTATCTCCCCCTTACTCACCCTATTATGATACAATGAGATAGGAAGAGATAACATAGCTAGAAATCTTATGTATAAATAGCCTGATGTTTTAGACATTTCTTCCCCCCATCCTGTTTATTATATCTACTTTTGAATTGGATTTGCCACCCATCCAAATACAAATCCGATCCTACTTATATTTCTGTGTCCACAGATCATAGCTTAGTGATTTGTACTTTTACACTTATGTGTCTCTTACATTACTATATACCTTAGCGTTAGCATATCATATTATAAGGAAAGCGTGAGTCGCAAAGAACGTTCGCTACTAGTCCGCAAGTCGAGGGGAACAAACCCAGAACCCGACAACTGTAAAATAGGAGCTGGAGTCGGTTCAAGTCGCACCAAGGTCAGTACCGGCATCCCATGCCTCTTGATTGATATCAAAGCTGAACAAGGATAGTTAGCTACTTCTTAGTTCAACCTTAGCTCAATAATTCAACAACTCACTCTGCGTTTGTACTTGCCATAATGTTTTAAATATAAAGCAGTTTGTATGAATAAATGTAGGGTGGCAAATAGTTGGATGGATGTTAAGAAGAAAGAAAACCTGACTCTGGTTCGAGCTTTTTAGAAGACCGTTTCATTCTAATTACTGCTCCACTACTCCACAAAAGATCTCATGTTGAAAGGAGGGAATTTATCTGATCATATGTCATACCTCTTTCACACGGTCTTCTATGAATCCTTTGTGGCATTGAAAACTGTTTCCTGGCATCCATTCTGGAATTACAGTGTTATCCCGAGCCTCAAAGCAACATACAGTACGACATGTGGTAAAAAGCAGGCTCGATGGGGCTCACATTGGCAAAAGAATTTGCTTGTCTCTTCCTCATCTTTCAATCATCTTTATGTCTCATCCCACAAAACTACAAAATACCAGCAGAACATCGTAAAAAGCCTTCCTCGAAGTCACTTCCAACCGTCTTCCAGTTCAAACGCCAACAATCACTCAGTAGTTTCAGCTCCTTTGATCTCCTTTCTAAAAGGTCCCTGTTCTTTGAAAAAGCTATCGAAAGCTTCTGATTGGGTGTTCCTCAACGCAACGATTTCGTCGCTGATTGGTTCATCGCTATGAGTTTCCCCATACGGCCTCATGGTAGTGGCATTATTACAGCCTAGAACGCTTTCGACTTTTGCCGCCAAAGCACAGAATCTGCGAATGATCAGTTACTGTGAGAAGGGTAGACTCACTCTTTTACTGTTCGGCAGTTTGACTCTTGGTAACGCAAGGTTAACGTGTCTAGTAACGTTTTACCGATTTTTGAACCTGGCGTATCAACTGCGTTGAAAGCAATTACCAAGTCTTGTTGACGTGCTAACCTATGGAACAAGCTATCAGTGTACCTGAACATAAATGAAACATCAACTCTGTGAGTTTCAGTCGCTAACTCCTCAGACAAGCCGTACAGTTTCTTATGTAATTTATTCTTCATTAAGCCTTTGGTGGTTATACGAAACAGAGTAGATGCTATAAGCCATTTATGATTGAGAACTTCAAAAATCGTTGGATTAGACATTTGAAAAAGTTCGTTTTCTGTTGTCATGAATCAGTATCAATTCTGATGAAATATAGCAGAGGGATTTGATAAAACATCACAGTTTCTACTCACCTTCACTTTGATCTCGTTCCGGGGTACACCTTGTAAAATCGACAGAAATTTGTTGCACTCAGCTGCTGGATCCTCGTCCCAAGCAGTTTGGACGAATGAGGGACTGGACAAAGCCACAGAACAGTATCAGTAACATATCTTCGTAAAATGAATGACTATGAGACTCACTTTGTAGCTGTATCTTTAGTCGACATGATGTATTGCAGTTGATAATTTCTCAAAATAACCAAAAAATTGTGAAAGTGGCAAATGGACGAATATGAAGAAACAATAAATTTTTGGGGTGTCCATGGGTTATCTTTCACCTGTTTTTTTGAATTCGAAGACTTGCAAAATGAAAGGATCGAATTTCATTTCAAATCCAGAAAGACTGACAAATGACCACAATATTGTGAGTTATTTGAAACAATAATGAGTATCCTTTCTGTTAGAAACACACCTCTCTCACCATTGCGGCAAAGATTCACCTTTAACACTATGTCTTGAACCATTCCTATTCTTGTGTTCTCCTACAACATTAATGGCAAGTTCCTTACTTTTTTCCTGATCAAAACTCCATGACGAGATAAGACGAAGAAGTCGGAGCTTTCGGACAATAGTTAAAAACGAAATGGGAACTGAAACAAATCCCGATTCAATTTTCGAAAGCTGCAATTGAAATGAGGAGGAAGAAAATAAGAGGAAGAAGGCCAAGCCCATTTCTGGAAGAAACTACAGTATCAGTATCAGTGCGAGAAACAAATGGTGAATTTCTTTAACAAAATTGATTCTCAGTCATTTTCAAGCCCGCAAGAAATCACCAACTACACTTCATAATGCATACTCATAGCTTTCAAGAACAAACAGACTACTGATAGACGGACCTCCCTATTTTCTGGTGGAAGGTCCAGCAGCATCCTCATCATCCTGTTCTTGCTTCTTCGATTCTCTTATGGCTCTCCAGAAGTTTTCTTCCTCTGAACTCCTACCCCAATCCGTATCCAATTCCACATTCATATCTCCATGAGAGGGGCGCCCGCCAGAGCCCAAACGCCCACGGAGACCTATAGGTCTTCCCATACCACCCAGCATCTCTCCACCTCCAAACATAGACTCATATCTCTCACTTGCACGTCGTGATTCCAGGGCTCTTATCTTACTTTCTTCTTGAGCAGCGCGGATTGCCCCAAACTTGTGGCAGAATGTATTACAAATGCGCTTTGTGTTTTCATGACCGTACACTACGATATTTCGAAACAATGTCAGAATAGACGGTGTTCATAGCATCAAACCCGTACTTACTGATAAAAGAGTCTTCGATATCTCTAAATCGACCTCTAACATCTCTGACGATACCTAGACTTTCTTTAATCGAAACCTTCTCGCAGTCGTTGAGAGTAGTAAGAATGGTTCTACTTGCATGAAGAGATCTTGTTCTGTTGTCGGTGTCTTTGACTTCTGTGGATTCGAGATACCCTTTTACCTTATTGAGGAAAACAGTTGATTCGTTTTCACTGACATCTTCTGCTGAGCCTTCGGTGATGTAATCTATAAGGGTGGATAAACTCTGTAATAATATGACCTTATGCTGTTTAACCTCCTCAGCCATCAATACTGCCTGTATATCTGTCTCGTTGTTACCTAGTTCTGACATCTTAAAACGATATTTGAAATTTGATGATATTTGGGATGAAGGATTAATTGAGAAATAGTTTATCTTGGAAGAAAGATATTTTAATCCCAAGTACGAGACGTCGTGGAAGCCTTCCTTGTGGAGCTGGAAGGCAGGTGGAGCTGGAAGGCATGTCTGCACGCTGTGAAGCGAATGAATCTCATTATCGAAGGCTTGATTCTCCAAATCATTTGTACTGTACAGTCATGTGTGTGTTCCACTATAGGTACTTTTTCCTCATTGAATGAGAGATATATGAGAAAAGAAAATGAGGTGGTTGATTCTGTACATGAATTTCCTGACCCCGTCGAATCAAATAAAGATCGTGGTTGATTGAGTGTAGATGACTGCCTCAGATCGATGAGTAATAATGTTTTGGCACTCATCACATATCACATTGTCATCTTGCAACACATTACATATCAAATCTGTCAAGCACCTATGTACAAAAGTACCAACTGTTTAAACTACAAATAACTCCCTCCTAGTCTTCCTCATTACCAGCCAAACCCTTTACTGAGCCTTTACACCTTCTTGAACGTCTCTTGGTCTCTTGGTGAAAGGTCCATGCATTTGGAAGAGGGTTTTAAAAGATTCGGTTTGTATCTTGATCAGTTTTTCTACATCATTGGTGATTTCATCGTCTTTCATCTTGTAGATTAGCATCAATACCTCGTGAACGCTGCAGCCTAATTCGGTTTCGATTGTCGCTCCTAAATTGGCAAAACTCAAGAGCAGTCAGGAACTGGGATACATGAGAGGAACAAGAAGACTCACTCTTCGCTGGTCAGAAGATATGAATCCTTGTAGCGCAGAAGCAAAGTGTCGAGTAGATTCTTACCGAGTCGTGAGGAGTCTGTATCGGCAGACTCGAAAGCTGTGACCAATTTAGAAGCCCTGTCGTTGAAGCGTTTATCGGCTGTGAAGCCCCCCAAAGTCAGGTGGCTCAGTCTGACCGTTTCAACCATCATGCGAGATCGAATATAGAGTTTGTTTTCGGCATCCAGATCTTTGATGCTCATGAATGATAAGATGGTGGCGACCTGCCATTTATGATTGATCATTTCGAACAGGGTAGGATTATCGGTTTCGAAGTATTCGTCTTCTACGGTACATTCTTCGTCAGAGGAAGCTGTTCGTTTTGAAAGGACTAAACTCTCTTACCAAAATTGATCGCGCCACCTGGTGTAGCCTGCATGGTTATCCTGTTACTGTTACAAGGCGCTCTCGGATCTGTGTTCCAAGGTAATTGAACGCGTTCACCACTGAACCTTGATTTTAGCACGTTGTAACCTCATTGTACGTAGTAGATCCATCAGCAGCGACTCACTTTACATATGCCATATTGATAGGGAGATTATCTTAGTATAGTCGGGTTTCGTTGGCCAAAAAGCTGTTGATGGATGTAAAGAAGAGGAAATTCGAAGAGGGGATTGCAACAATCATCTCTTATCTTTTACTTGTTAGAGTAGAAGACTTGTGGATGAAAGGATGAAATTGTCTTCCCGTTTAGCATCGTCAAGGTCCTTTGTGAGCGAAACGGTGTGGCTGCACATTTCAAAAAGTGCCACAGAGAGACTATGCTCGACAGAAATCCGTACGACTGCATAGTAATTGCAACAGATATACTGTACAGTATGTTAGACCACATACAGGCATCAAGCAACAGTACTCTACTGAGACCAAATCGTCTGCCAGAAATATACCCTACCCAATATCACCTTCATTCTACCATTTCTCCAACATCGGTCGTAAATCCAATTCCTGAGTCCAAGCAGATCTAGGTTGATCAATAAGAGCCAAATAAGTTTGAGCAATATCTTCTGCTTTAAGTCGCTAGATGTTTCCGTCAGTCTGTAAGTCCTGTACAACAATTAAAGCAAAACCTACAGTTCCCTCAGCACCTTCACCCATCCTTTCTTTAGCTCTTGCACTGTCAATAACGCCATCAACAATGATATGAGCTACGTGAATCCCCTTTGGTCCAAATTCCCTCGCTAGTGATTGAGAAAGTGCTCGACGGGCGAACATCCCTGGTGCCATTGCTGAAAATATGGCTCCGCCACCTAGAAAGTCGGTCAGTGAGTTTCAATTTTCAACTACTGGATCATCTGTCCCACGAATTATTGGTCGTGAGTGGTAGCGGGACACTACTTACGTAGGGACATTGTTGCTCCAGTGAATAACAAGGTTCCGCCTTGTTCAAGTAATTTTGGAATGACTGCTTGGGCGAAATTGAACCCTCCAACCCTGTTGAATGACTTCAGTAAAAGTGTAGTGATATCAAAGAATGCTCTTGGAAACATAACAACTCACGCAAAAGCATCCAAATTAGATCTAAACTCATCTTCCGTCTTACTCAAAAACGGACCAGGACTGAATCTCCCACCAACATTAAAAATCCCAACGTCAACAACCCCCTCTGGCCAAGTCTTCTCTAACAATTCAAAAGCGGTTCTCAACGATGTACTAGACCCATCTGATGATGCCGCTATGAGTTTATCTTTTGGTATGTCGAGATTTAGGCTCGGTAAAGAGTCTGGTAAGGATCTTGAGAGGATAAGGAGGGAATGGGTTTTGGAGAGGGCGGTTGCTAAGGCTGCTCCTAGACCTGGACCTGCTCCTAGGATCACTGCGATTTTACGAGTTGATTGAGCCATTGTAGATATTTATGAACTGGGGATGCTATTGATGTCTGACAATATATCTTATACTTAGATTGAAGGAAGGATACAGATATAGATTACAAATGCGTCTTGGATGGTTAGTAATCAATCGATCATCTCGAAGTCGTCATTTTGTACATATTAATTGTGGGGCACCAATATCGTTCAAGTTATTTCTTTTGTTGATCTGCTCAGGAATAGGTAAGGTGCGAGCGTGTTAATCATACGTAGATGACGAGGTAACGAGAACGTCTAGAACCTATGGAAGCAAAAGACAGCAACAATCGGGGATTAACGAGATGTAGTCTCGTAACTATTTAAATTCTAATGAAATCAGGGTAAAGGCTAAATTGGAACGCGAAGAGAGTCAAGAGAGACTTATTGTTGTTTTTCGATCTTGGAATGCATGCACTTGTGATTCCAGAATAGGTGGATTGGATTCAAAAACTATTTAATAGATAGAACTTTACATATAACCATCATTGTATAAATACATCACATCAATCATCAGTGCAGTGATCGTTGTTGAGCCACCAAAAACACCGCCTCAAGGATAAAGGACTTTGAAAAGCAGTCAATACAAGTACCTTTGGATCTGAATTCAACTAGTGCTTCAATTGGGCTATACAGTGCGTTCAGGTGGGCGGTCGAGGTAAATATACCAATCATCACCTACATCACCATCTTCCTCAAAAGCAATCTCATCAAAAGTATCAATTGTGAGTTATCATTTCTAAGTTGGCAGATGGAAAGGAAAAGAGTAGAAAGCTGCGGTGATTTTGCATCAGGAACATGAGAAGTTAACAATTTAAAGTTGATTATATCGTGTTGATTGTATTGTCCAAACATCACCTTTATTGTCATCTTTATTCTTTCACTTACACACCCTTTTCAGATAATTCATATTGAGCAGAGCTCATTTCGAATAGATCTCGGAGTCTCTTCTATACTACAAACGCGTTGATTAATCAACAAAACAGTATCGACGAGTAACAACCGTCAAATCATTTGTTTCAAGGTACCCGCCAAGCAAATCTCATCCCTCGCAGCTCAGCCTTATCTCTCTAGAGATATAATCCCAGCTGATTACCCAAAATGTCAGACCCAAATAGACGGTCTAGATTATTCAACGCATTTACTAAAGCGGTTCCAACTCCATTCAACAATCGACCATCATCACCAAGTAATTCATCGTTCCATGCTCATCTAGCCGGACCCGATCCATCATCACCAGCTTCTTATAGTAGAAATTTCAATCGACCTTCTTCCATATCCAGTTCAAACGATCACATGTCCTCATCACCGTCTGCTCTTGGGATACAAGAGAACGTCAGCTACCCCGATAATTCACTTCTACCGCCTTCAGCACCTTTCAACAGAGATCGCGGTAATGGGAAAGATTCAAATTCCTCATCACGTCGATCTTCGTTCACTTCCAATCTCGGTTCACCAGATATCAAATCATCCAAACATCAATCACTGAGTGTCAACTACGTTCCAGCTAAATTCACCAGACTTCATGCACCAGGTGAATACGCTCATCGAAGAGCTAAGATCGGTGGTGGACGCGATGCGTTCTCAAGTAACGCTAGTAGAATGGGTGAGATGGGTATGGTAGATGATGATGAAGGGATCGTTTTCCAATTAGGTAAAAAAGGTTTGAAGAGGAAAAGTGGGAAACCAAAGTTACGTTGGAACAGGTTCAAGTGGGTTCTCTTTGGTGCTAACACTGTGGTAAGTTTTGGTTGTACTCTGCGATCTCGATCTCGACCTAACCCCCTTTAGCTCATCGCGTATGGTCTTGCGACTTTGGTCTCAGCCATTTTAGTATGGTTGAATGTCTTCTACCAAGCTGATGTTATACGTGTTGGAAACAGATCAGAGTTGATCAGTGAGTCTTCATCCATCCGCATCAATCGCGTTGCTAACGGGTTACAGTCTCCACCGTTGCTGCAGCCCTCATCGTCTTAACATCTCTCATCGGTTATTCAGGAATTTTACTAAACAACAGAGGTTTCTTGGCAGTTTACACACTTCTTCTATGGGTTTGTTTGGGTATAATGGTAGCGCCAGGATATATGACGTATAAACAAAGAACGTTCAATCTGGAAGGAAAGATTAATAGTCAATGGTCAAGAAATTTAGGTACACAAGGTAGACTGAGGATTCAAGATGCTGTAAGTTAAAAAATTCGACAGTATTCTGACGATTTAGTTACGATGCTGTGGATATTTCTCACCTTACGTCGAAGCTACCGTTTCACCCTTATGCTATTCAAGATCAAATTTCCAAGGTTGCAAATCCCGTTATCTCCATCTCGAGAGACACGTCTTGGAGATCTGGTACGCGATAGCGTTCTCATTGGTACCAGTCCACATCTTGATCATCTTGGCTGCCCTACTTTGTTCGAATCATATCACCTACAGATTCGGGAAAGGATTAACACCAAAGAGATACAGATTAGATCTTGGTAGTATGGCAGTTATAATGGATGAATATGCCAAGTAAGTGGTTATGATAAATTTCCCAGGTCATAACTGATCATTTCGACCTTTTTCTAGTCAAATCGCTGCTCAATACGGACCAAACGTCGCGCAAACAGCTGTAGATCGTTCTTCTCAAGCCTTAAACATTTTCGCCGATCAAGAAACCAATCCATTGACAAGAGGGACTTCAAGAACTTCAATCCTCTCCGCAACGAATCTATCACCAGCCCTAACAAAAGTTACCTCTCGATTAGCTAAATCGTCAACTACCCCTACATCAAATCTTGACAGTCCTTTATCGAACAATACCGAAACTGCATCCTTCGCTTATCCTCAACCTCGAGTCCACAGTAATTTCAATAGCAATTCGAGGGTTGTTTCTGGTTCGAACTCTAATCGTGATTCTGAATTCAGTGAATCGAGTAGTGGGAGTCATCATCGTCATCAACAACAACAACAACAGACTGGTTACAGTAATTACTGGGATTCAGGGGATCAACCTCCCAATCCCCAATTCCAAGATAGCGATGAGAACGGACATGGTCATGCTATGTAAATAGGTTTTTTCTCTGTTTGATCTTGTCAGATAGCATTACAGGACATTATGATTCCAATATTCCTAATTTTTCTCTTTTACCTTGTGACGAAAAGAAATGATAACGTAGACATTTTTGATATTTATTATATATATACCTTCACTTTATATTTTCTTTGTATCATACAGTAAACTGAAAATAATGCATTTCATTCTCTGAGAAATCATGATTTCGAAAGACTAAGTAAACCAACGGAGCTAAGTATCCAAAAAGATGATCAAGGATAAATTTTAAACTCCCTCCTCTTCAAATCCTTAACCACCTCTACCTCGACCTCGACCTCTTCCCCTGAATCCACCACGATCACCAAAATCACCAGGACGATCCTCATATCCCCCACGATCACTATATCCGCCTCGATCGCTGTTCCCCACCCTATCCCCATAACCACGATCACTAAAACCGCCTCTCCCGCGTTCACTGAAACCACCTCGACCGCGATCGTTGTATCCACCCCGAGGTCTGTATCCACCTCTACCATCTTTTTCGTCCAACGACAAAGACATCCTTTCTGCCAATGGTCTGGACGAGACATCTGGTGGAGGACGGGGTTCAGACATTTGTTCAACTTTATCAGAATTGTTACGATGAACAGGTGGTCTTTCTCTTTCCTAAAAAAATTATTGAGCATTAGGAAAAATACTAATCAATGTAAAAGGAACACGTACCTTGTACCCAATCGACGGTTCAGGATATCCATCTCCATCCCTAGGTTTAATCCTATCCACCAATTTCGCATCTCGCAATTTGAAATCTCGATCTTTATCGTCACGATAACCTCTAGGTGAATTCGGTCGCGGTCTGAACTCTCTTTCACCATATCCAGGTCCAGGTGAAAGTCTTCTACCGAGTGGTGGTGGGGAAAGTGGTCTACGACCAGGTGACTGTGGTCTTCTGAATGGTCCGGGTGATCTGTCTCTGGGTCTGGGTCTTGAGTCTAATCGTGAACTCAGAGGTGGTGGTGATCGATCTCTACTGCCGATGGGTCTAGAATGAGAAGGTTCGGGTTCGTAGTGATCAAATTTTCTTGGTGACTAACAGTGTCGTCAGAATAAACCCAACATTGTGGCGAGTAACACTCACCCTTGGGCCATCACGAACCTGTTCATCTCTACTTTTATACCCTCCATCTTGTCTATTCGAATTGAAACGTGAAGGAGGGGGTCGTTCATCACGATAAGAGCGATCGTCTCTGGGTCTGTCATCCCTTTGTTGACGTGGAGGTCGCGAGTCGCGTGAAGGGGGACTCTCTCGTCTATGTTCTCTTTCCTCAGCAGCCTCCTTCGCCAATTTCGCAGCAGCTTCCTCTTTATCAAGACGCTCCTGTTCTTCACGAATTTTCTTCAAAGCCTCCTCAGCTTCTTTGGCTTTAGCTGCCAAAGCAGCCCTGGCATCTACGGGGGGTTGATTTTCGACAACAGGTGGAGTAGGTGTTGCAGTTGTTGCTGCTGCTGGCCTACTTGGCCAACCTGCATCGGCTGGTGCACGAGATTCGGAAGCGGGACGATCAGGTCGTGGTCCTGAAGGAGGACCTTGATGCTGGTTTTTATTCTGCTGTTGACTTTTGATTTGTTCTTGATAAAGCTGTTGACGCCTATACTTGAAGTCTTTGTTCTGACCTGTAACGAAATTAAGTTTTGGCGCTGCAGCAGTCGGATCCATTACTACCTGAAGTGTGCCCTAAAAGGAGAAGCGTGTAAGCTTGAGGGAAAAAAGACCATGAAATGAAACACCGAACCCACCTCGTTGAGAGCAGGTTGAATAGGTCTATCAATGACACCAAAACTACCAGTACCACCGTTTTGAGGGGGGTTGCGCGGATTCTGCGGCTGGCGATGAGGAGAATTACCTCTTGGACCTTGAGGTGGACCAGGCTGAGAAGGACTGCGTTCTGTACATCGAAAAGAAAGATTTGATGGTAAGCTGTTACCCAGGATTATATCAACACATCAAATGAGGTCAAAACTTTGAAACAACGCCATGGGTTTACCAATACACATCACCTATATTGGCTGATATAACGGAGCTACACCATCTCGACTGAGAGCGGGCATTTGTTTTTTGGCTTGTTTAAATAACCAGAACAACCAAGTGTAACACCAAAATCAACATGAGACGAGTGAGATAACCTTATAGCAGTTCACAACGACGTTAAGCGAAACACCAAAACCGTATAACAAAGCAAAACAAGAACTGTGGTTAGAGAAGAAAAACGTACGTCTGTTGTCATCCGTTTTGAAACGTTTGTTTTGGTTGTTGTCATCACCTCTGTGACCAGTTGGCGAGGGACTTCGAATGCGTCGACCTGAATCGTTACGAGATGGACCAGCTGGTGGTCTACCTCCCCGACGATTAAATGAATGAGATGGACCAGTCGGAGGACCTTTGGGTCCAGTCGGAATTTTACCTTCACCATTTTTGTTTCGCGATTCGCCGGCTCCAGTGAGAACAGTTGATGACGTTGGTTTAGCCCAAACATGCGTATCACTTTTGGCATGATACCAGAAATATCTTTTATATTGTTTCGAAAGGACCGCTGCCCAACCAGGTGGTAAATCCGTTTCTTCCGGTGCGAGTTGGACAGTATCTTTCTTTTCAGTCACCTATATCATTTAGAGATCGATTGTCAGACGAATTATTGGATTGACCAAATGTCAAAATTGTTATCGAGAAAACTCGCCTGTACCGGGACATCGTTTGATAGTTTTGATTCAACACCTCTGGCATGATTACCTGGACCTGTAGGCGTGACTACTCCTGCTGCAGGTGACGAGGAATTGATTTGAGCTTTTGGACCTGAGGGAGCGGTTTTAGTTTTTGTGGGTTCGGGTAATTCTTGATCGTTCTTCGCTGGCGAGGTTGATAAGGCTGGGCGAGGAATTGAAGCTAAAGTATTTGATGGTTAAGTAAAAAAAATTTAGAAACTAGGGGACTCATTAACTCACCTTCAGTCTCCCCCTCTATACCATCCAAACTAATAACATCCTCGTCATCAGCTCCTACATCGTTGCCACCTTGTCTCCATTCGTCGACTACATCAGCATCGTCGAATCCCCAATCTACTTCTTCTTCTGGCATTTTATGAAGGTGATTGTATGTGAGTTGTCGTGAGAAAAAAGGAAGAATAGAAAAGAGAGACTCATGAAGACACCAGTGGTTACTCAGTCGTTAGTGGCGGCGTTAGTGGTAATCGAAGGTGGCACTCGGCGTTTCAATTCGATCACATTTATATACATAATCCTTCTCAAACTGTAGCTACCACCATAACGAGTCTTCCTTCCACACTTTCTCTATACCCATCCAGTCCCGAAGAGGATCCCATGCGGTTCATCCGGTTTAGAAGGGGAAATCTTTCGTTTGAGATCTTGAATCCACTTCGATTTGGAGGATTTTGCTATATCTTTCATATACAGTATCAGCCCAACAATCATTCTACCAAACAGCCAGCACCTACTATCGCCTGACCCCGAATCTCTCTCCTCCTCCTCAGTTTGTTCGAAATAAAGTTCAGCTGGCAAGCCTTGATAATATATAAAAGGGGTACCATTTCCTGCCGACTCATTAGTACTTACACCTGTCTCGGAGACTGTCTTGATCTGTTTAAGGGTACAATTATCGAGGCTCAGACGGCTTTGAATCTCCACATCTTTTTTGAAATCCTGCATACTCTTCTTGAAGCTTGTAGTGTCCCAAGAGTGTAAAGGAAAAAAACTCTTGAAAGGTGTGGGTTGGTTTGGAACAAAATCACAGACATAGTGAGATTTTATTTGTTTCCCTTTCTCAAGGTCAATGTGTGTATCAGATACTTGATCCATTGGAATAAACTCACCATGGGAAGTGTGTACTTCTTTCATACATGTAGCTTGATACCTGTGAGATTCTACCCGGATGATCTGACCAGTCTTTTCTACATCATAAAGCGTAAATTCCGAACACCCTCCTCGTACAACAGCATTGAATATTGGGTTTACAAATCGAATGACCAGACTTTTCTTTGTACATGATTTAGGAATGTATACTTCATAGGCTGCTTTTGATTGGTAAAAGGGTGAAATAAGGCTTATGACGTAGTCTGGGTTGTACACAACCGAAGGCTCGGCTGAGTCGATGTTTGTATCAATGTCAATGAGAGACATCAGTACGTAGTTGAAAGTGTTTGAGAAAAATGGGTGAGCTATTAGTGGATTGTAAAGTAGCAAAGACTTTTTTGCTCTTTGTGACCATTGTGACTTCAAAATAAAAGGTCTTCATTCAAAGTCTTCCAAGAGAAGTTTGCACACAACAAAGGCATGTCATCTTCATGCATTTCCCACTTCTTCTCCCTTGTCCTATTTTTCTGACAGTCCAACACAAGTGGAGGTACAGATGCTTTTGGACAAATCTGTTTCCTAATTGAGTTTCAAGGATGAATAGTGTAGTTGGATTATGTACCGGTATATCAATCCCAATCTTTGGATAATTGATACGAAAGCGAAGCATATCACACGCACACGCAACGCCCCCAAGGTAAGGCTTTTAGTTGGCATCATGGTGGATCATGTCTGTAAAGCTGACCTTTCTCTAATTTGAAAGGTACTACTGTACTCGTTCTGTAATTTGGCAACCAGAAAAGAGCTCTCATGCCACAAACCTACAGTATAACATTGTGAAATCAGGAAGTCCAGTTCACCGCAGTATTCTTCGCTGTACATATCAAATCTCTATACAGATATCCTCTCCTACTGAGCTTCTGAATGAAAGGTGTTAGATTGTCAACTCAAGGGATACGCTGATCTTGCTAAGTACAGTCGAAAAAAATGGATGTTCTGAAGGTATCTAGAGATGAAACGAATGTGTTAAATACAATATGCACTTCTCTCAATGCACTCACAGTTTTTTCATCATCACTAAACGACAATGCCACACGGATTCTATCATCCTCCAATGGAAGTTTGAACGTAATCTGAGTAGCGTTGATAAGCTTGTAGACCTCCAATGACGACTTCGTCTTATTCTCGACTACCTGGCGAAGTTCCATGTATTTTTCTGAATTTGGAAACACATCATCGAAAGAGACGGTTTCATCCGGATAGTAATTTATGAGACCTGCTCTACCTTGAATCGGATTGAACGAACGAAGACTAATTGATTCCAATTCCAGTGTTCCCTCTGGTTCAAAAGCGTCCTTTATATCCATCTCGGCGTAATTGAACAATATCATCAGAGCAGGAGGACACTCGTCAGATTCTTCGGTGTAGATTGAACAATACTGATTCTTTTCTTCGTCAATTGCTATAGTCTCATGATCATCCTCCTCCTCTAATTCAACCTCTTGCTCGTGTTCATTGTTGAAAGAAACCATGTCTTGAAATGTGAATGGGTCAGATTGAAAAACGGATGCTAACAATTGAAAGAGTCGATTATTCATGGGTAGAATCCATGTTGGCCTTCTGGTTGTTGCAAAACTTGAGCCAGAGAAGATAGTGACCTTCTGATGCCTTCGAAAAATGAATTTTGTCCTCGAAGACGTTCAGAAGGTCATGTCTTCTCCTATGGACAGTCCATTTAGTCTGCCAAATGACAACTAGAAGCAAGTAGAAGCTCGGTAACAAACCAGAAGTTTGGAAGTTTCCATCGAGCTGGATAACGAGTATGTCAAGCAACAAGAGAAGGCTACGAGGCACATGTGAGATTTGTGGGGGAAATCGAAACACGTTACAGTACATCATAGATGCATTCGGATTACAAGGGTCAACATTTCGTAAGCTACCTCCAAGTTTGACCAAAATAAAGCTCCAAAGCATGTTTAGCAATGTTGAAACCAAGTAAACTCAGTAAATACCTGCAGATCGTTGAGTTAATTCCATACAACCTTTCAAATGTTAACTCACCCAACAAAAACTGGTAGTAGTGGTGACAAGAGGAATTCGCTTCTCGCCACGAAAGGTAAAGCTGCATAACCAAGATATGTCACATAAACATATTGTAGTTGAGCAACGAGGAAAAGGGTACTAAGATAACATGATCAGATTATAATTTTACGAGCGCAAATTCAACTTACTTTCCCACCCATAGACAGATCCAATTATCCCTAACGACAACTGGAGCCAGCACTAGTAATCCAGCAAACACCGATAAAAAGGCTGGGAAGAAGGAATTGACGGCTACGTCGAAAGCGTAGGAGTATTCAACTCTGTTATCCGATATTGCTGAATTTGGTATGGAAGATGATAAGAGGAGTTTATTGGACATGATGAAAAGGACGAATGCTGTTATAGCTGAGAAAAGGAAAAAGTCGCCTGTATGGGGTTTCAGCTAATGGTGTTGAAAAACACTTACGGAAAAGCATTCGCAGTATTATAGCGAGAGCACCGGTGAAGGAAGATCTGTAAACCAACGACCAAGCTATTCCAACAGCTGTACCATGGTTATTATGAGTCCTGATAGTGAGAAATAAGACCTACCAACGATACATCCAGATATCAACAAAAGCATAGCAGGGCTAAGGAAACGTTAGTTTTTACTAAGACTGCTATCAATGAGCAACACTCACTCATCCCTTGCCCACATATTTTTTGTCTGTTTGCTACAATGACGTTAGTCGAAGTCACAGTAATAGTATGACAGAACCTACTGATGATACGTCTGCTTGTATACTCTTCGAGGAGCTACTACCAAATAAGTCAATTGCCAAAAAGCAAGCTCGAAATCCTGCAAACAGATTAGCGTCCAATCAACTCAAAGAAATGAGATTCCCTCCAAATTAAAAAGCAACACAAAAAACAAATAGAACCCACCATCGACCTAAATTTCGTCATCCGTTTCAACAAAAGTGGAATCCCCCTCCCACCTCTAGTCAAATTCAAACTACTCCCTCCACCCCCACCAGAAAGTTTGAAGCCCGAAGAAGAAGAGTGACCGTTGGATAATGGGAAAGAAGATGATGATGGTGGTGTAGATTGACCTGAATGAGTGGGAAGTATGGAGGGCGCCATGGTTCGTGGTCTTAGGCGAATTGACGACAGTTTGATTGATTCTTGAAGGGAGCTTTTCTTCTACGTTGCCAGAGACTCAGTGTGAGTTTTTGTCCTCTGTTAAGTTAAGTTTGGGTTTGGATGAGGAGATTTATGGTTATTTGGGAATGATTTTGTGGATCAAAACTTGTCGTAAGACTGAGTGAGAACTTGGCATCATTGGACGCGATTTTCAGTGGCTGCTTGTTGGTTGTGGCAAAAAAGAATGAACAACCAGCGAGACTGGTATGTGATACCTCAGCAAGTATCCAACATACATCATTCGATAGCATAACAAGAGAACGAAGTCTTAGACAAAAATCCCAATCCATTACTCTCAAGCCCTCAAGCATCCATCATAGTGACATCCTCCCCATTAACACTCTGACTTTTAAAAGTTCCAACGACCTTCAAAGTATTCTCATTCCCATTTTCTTTTCGTACGATCCCCCCAAAATAAAATGTCTTACTCAACTCTCTATTACCGAAAACTTCAAGTTTTAAATTCATCTCCCTCGTGAACCATAATTCACCAGTAGACAACTCTCCATTATCGCGATTACAAGCGGTTCGACTGAATCTCCAAACACTGGCTGAAGTGTTTGATCTCTCGCTTTCGATGATTTGTCGCCATCCTGGTTGCTTGATCGTGGTTTTGATGTGTTGGATAACTCTGTTGGTCACGTCGGAAATCATGGCTGAGAGTTGTGTTCGGATTTCTTCGTTTGCGGGTGGATACAACGAGAACGTGTCTCGGGTCTTTTTGATGACCGTTGCCTCAAGAAACAACTGATCTTCGCGTGAAAGGGATGGAGTAGACATTTTGGAATGTTTAGTATGTGTGTTTTTAATGATGTTTTGTAGAAGGAAGGTAGAATGATTAAACTGGTCGTTTAGTTCGCGATGGCCAAGTAGAAAAACATATATTCTGGAGACTTCGTACGAAGGCAGAAAGAGTTTCTTTCGCTAGTCTTGGGCTTCCTGCTGTGAGAATCGGAACGATTTCGTTAATATCCAACAAAAACAGGATAAACGTGATAAAATGTATACAATATTCAGTGGTGTCATCCGTAAACGTGAATGACGATAGTAATTATCACCCGAAGTACAAAATTCCTTTGTCTTTTAGAACTTCAACATCTCCCTCAGCATCAGCGACCAGATCAAGCCCGACAGCAGCTACCATTTCTCGTAGACTCTCATTCATAGCGTCAGGGTCAACGAATTGAAGGTCCTAAGTATCAGCTCTGATAACATTAATCACTACTTACCTCAACCTTTACCAGTCTAGGACCTCGTCTCAACCGTCCAGCAGATTTCATGAACACCAATAATTTGTCAATTGTTCCCGGCGATATTGAGTCTGGTTCAAGGAACCCCGGCGGTGATGGCTTCGGCCATTCATCCATGGTTTCCATTTCTTCTTCGTCTTCATCGTCCCCTGACAATTCCGATTGCATGGCGGAATCGTTGGTGTCGACTGTTTTCTCAGATACATTGGAATCAATCGTTCTAAACGGAAAGTATCCTTTTGGGTGATTTTGAAGGAATTTATCCAATTGAGCTGTTAGCGGGTAAAAAACGTTTTCTCCCTGTCAATGTTATCAGTTACAACTGCCTACCAGAAAATTTGGGACTCACAGGATCAAGGAGATATGAAGGACCATATTCTGATTTATATCTCATCTTTATACAATCCGGTATCCAGTATCCTAAAAACGTCAGTACCATGCCAACTAACCAAATCATACCCATGTATAACCAATTCATCCCACCCACTCCATTCTTTCTGATTTCGTTGGTCAAAGAAATTTCCTTGAGAGCTGATAATTTTCCCAGACTAGCCCAGGCCCAATCAGGATCCCAAATGAAATATACACTGGATACGCATGAGGGTAGAATGTCTATTACTGATATCCCGATGATTTTATCGTCTACTTTGTAAACTAAAGCGTGGTTAGCTTGATGTAGTCTTTCATACGATTTTCACTACTTACGAAGATGGTATGAACCATACGTGAGGGGTAGGCGCGACGATGGACTTTGTATCGCAGAAGAGTATTTGATCGGTCTCTCCTGAAATGTTTAGGTCAGCTCAATTTTGGTGGTTGTTCCATATCCGAGCTCACCAATAACGGACTAGAACAAAGAAACCTCGAGAAACCCCTCATGGTAACCTTATCAGGCGTATCGCCATGAACAGAAATCTGATATCGACGATATAAATCGTAAGTCTCGTCGGTAGGTTTGGCGGGTACAAGTTCAGTCTGAGAATAGTCTGTTAGATCAAATTCCTTGCTGACGACTGTACCTCTACACACCTCGAATCGATGAACACCATTCTCATTCTCCTCCAACTGCATCATTTCCAAATCAAAATCGAACGGTATAGCCTTCTCTTTTCCCTTTCCTTCGAGATTGCTAACGGACGATTCTCCAGGTTTATCACCAGTTGTCAGAAATCTCTTGAAGCGATTGATCACTTGACGATGTTTTTTGGTAACCTTAAAATCTTTACATGAAAGTCGAATCGTATACTGCGGACAACATGTACGAGCCATATCGGGACTGCTTCATCAGCTTTTACGTTCTGTTGCGATTGAACCACTTACTGATACATGAAATCACCGGATCTTCTCCAACCTCGATCAATCATCTGTTGATAAAACTATAAATCTAGATGTAAGACATTTCCAATGGTTTTTAAGAGTAAAATAATTTACAGAGACAGACATCTGCGATGCTTCCACTTGATATCGGACGTCAGTGCTCAGCAGTCAAGGAAGAGACGAGTTGCACTTACTACCATATTTCTTAGAAGAGGGTCCTGAACTCCTTTGACCTGATGGCGAACAGTATCCACACGTCGAGCTTGAGTAGCCATATGGTGTGAGAAGCGTTGGAGCTGACATTCTTGACAGAATCTGTGGGTTTTGTTCACCAAGATGTTGGATGTTGTTGAGTAGCTGGTCAGAGATGGTGACGAATATTTCGACCAGAACCACGTGGCAAGATAAGATTAGCTAAGTACGTTCTAATATTACCAATTTTCCCATTCTTAAATACCTTCCTATTACCAACTTATACATCTGCCATGCCCTCCAAAAGACCGTTGAAGAGACGAGTAGAAGAAGATGATAGATCACCAGCCAGAATCAAGAAACAAGGTAAAAATAAGCGCGAGATGACTTATGACACCTACGACGAGGCTCTAGATGGTACGTTAAGCGTCCCAACCATGTTTTTCATAAATTTCCAACTGATCACCTATTAGGTGGTGTCGAGATGGAAGAAAAGGGAGAAAGATATCGAGATGGTGATAAGGTGGGTTTCACTCAATTAATGGAATTAACGTTGTTTTAATAGGCACAGAGATTTTATGAGAAAGCTTCAGAACTTTATGGAAAGGCTTTTGAATTTCATCAATCCTATGATGCCGCTTATAATCAGTGAGTTTGAGATTGAGAATTTTACTAATACAATCCAGAGCCCGAGTTTTGTTCACACTGTCGACATCTTTCTTGTTACCTCCCTTAGCGGTTGAGACGCTCCAAAAATCGATTGATTTGTACAAAACTGCAACTTCACTTACTAATTCACCTTTACTTCATATGGACGCTGGCTTCAATATGGCACAAACATGTACCGCTTTGGCCGACCTTCTTGAAGAACTTGAAGGTGAAAGTAGGATTACGGATGTTAGGAGTCTCCGAGAAGAAGCTAGGGATGTTTTAGGTGGTGTACTGGATGGGCAGGAGGAGTATCTACGGGTACTTCAGGCAAACGATGAAGTGAATGATACCGAAATAGCTGAGGAGATTTCAGATGATCCTGTGGAAGAAGTAGAGGCTGGTGCGGAGGACGGTATGGATGTGGATGATGACGATGGAGAACAGGAAAAGTCAGTAACGTTCGAAACTCATTTACCCACACCATCGACCTTCATTGACACCGCATTGAATCTCATCGATATCCACCTTTCTCTATGGGAATCAGCGACCCCAACACAAACTCCAAGTGATGACGATCAAACAATAGTTCGAACGATACTAGATCGCGCCAACGTCATAGCAACTCCAGGACGACAAGCCGAATTGGATCTCTGCGAGATCAAAATTCTCTTATGTCTAGATGGGATCGTGTGGGATCTATTCAAAAGTCAAGCACAAGTCGGATCAGGTTTCGAGAAATCTTTGGAAGGGGCTACGATGGCTTTGAGCGCCCTTCTCAAAAGTTTAGACGCTGTTCCACCAGATGAAGAGAATGTTAGATTAGATATTTTGACCACGTTGGCTGATACCCATTCATCGATATCTTATCGACTTATCGCGTTAACTCCACAATTACCTCCTGGACCATCACCTTTGGCCCAATCAGCTTGGTTCAATCTTGGTCAAACGATAAATCATCTTACAGCAGCTTCAAACGTCCCCACTACACCTGTGACACCGAAAGAATTCAAACCTTCCGTCCTACTTTCTCTGTCTAAAGCCACCCTCGCCAGAGCCAGATTAGCCGACATCAACGAATCAGCCAAGAAAAACTCTCGTCAACTCATGGACAACGCTAAAGCGTATGCTGCTCAGGCAGCAGAGAAACTGGGTTGGAATTTCGTCAGATTAGGTTCGAATCTTTCGACATCGACACTTCCTTACCCTGCTGGATGGGATACGGAACTACTGGCTAGAAACATCGTGTTACAGCAATTGAGGAATTGCTATTATGGTTCTGCGACTGATTTGTTATCGGAGGAGGAGAAGGTGGTATATAGGGATGGTGCTGAGACATTGGTCAAGCGTTTGAAGAGTCTACCGAACGATGGGAGAAGAATAGGGAAAGTTGATGTAGAGAGATGGTTGATGGATATTGAAGGTGATGAGGGGATTATCACTGAAGGAGAGAGGGGGTGGTGGGGTGAGGTCGTCAACAGTTTATTGTAGCATATGCATTTGGTTTACGGATTCTCCATATTGAAACTAAGCCGCGTAATCTCATCTCATGCGTTAGTCACCGCTTCTCCATACCCGAACACTATAGATACAACCATTCCATCCGCTTTCTCTTTCCTTTCCCATTCTTTTCCATCTGCAACGATATTCTAGATCAATTTCCCAAATGGCCACGACGCGATCCAATGAAGAAAGTAAAGGTCTACCAGGTTTCATCCGACTCTCACCCCTCGTTCATCTCCATTCCCCAACTGAAGTAAATTCATCCACACCCCTTCTGATAATCTGTTCATGGATGGACGCTTCCCTCAAACACATCGAGAAATATACCTCCAAATATCTAGAGTTATTCCCGAATCATCAAATACTGTTGATCACCAATACTACCTCAACGTTTTTCATCAACTCCACAGCCTACGTTTCGAGTCTTCTACAACCCGCTTTAGATGTCCTTCTGACTTCACACTCAAAGGTCCTTTTGGCAATATACTCAAATGGAGGTTCCTTCAGTGCTTGCGCGTTAGCTAAACTTTATCACTCCTCCACATCGACCCCGTTGAATGTCGAAACGACACTCTTAGACTCCACACCAGGAAATAACGATTTGGTTGCAGGTCATCGAGCTTTCACTGCTGGTCTACCCAAAACGCCAATAATCTCAACCATCCTTTCTGGTCTAGTTTGGTCATCACTCTATGCTATGTATATAACATACAACGGTCTAGGCTGGGTGGATCCAATTACGAAAATTAGAAATGAGATGAACGACACCAATCTCTGGCAGACTGGCAGGAAAAGGATCTATATTTTCAGTCAGGGTGATAAGATCGTCCCGTTTCAAGCTGTTTTGGACCACGCAAATCAAGCTGAAGGGAAAGGATGGGTGGTTCAGAAAGAGGAATTCATCGATAGTAAACATGTCGCACATGCTGTCAGTGATAGAGAACGTTATTGGAATATTGTCAGGACAATCGTGTGAAAAGGGACGTCCTCAAGGATCAAGGAAGTTTGTTGTATGTACAGAGTGTGTGAATAGATGTCCGTGATGTAATATGTTAATTCCAGATCGTTGATTGAAAAGGCCGTCCTTTCTCGATTGCCTTCGTCCTCATTTTTATTTGAGTTCACGTCTGTCTCCTTGACGATGATCGGTGAAATCGCATTCCATGTAGAAAGGGTTTCCAATGATTCTCTTAACTCTACAATCATCCATGTAGCTAAAAATGAATTCACGAAATTACCTTGCCCAACCTAATTATTCCAAACTCCGAGACCGTGATACGGTACCTCAAAACATTCATACCGCATCTCTGAATCGTGAAGCGGTCTACTCGAGGGCGGCATCTGTAAGTCGGTCCCTTTGGTTAAAAGGCAAATCCCTGATGGTATTCAGGTGATCTCAAGTCTTAATGAGTTGGGACCCAGTAAAGCGGAACATAAAGAGGGAGTCGCTATACTTCGAGCTTATATCCAGAGCAAGAGGATTAGGGGGAAATCTGATGGGGAGATTGATTTGAAATTGGATGGAATTGAATCTTTGGTGGGTGGTATTTCGCAGTTTCCAACTGAACTTGTTTCGTAGGTGGCGAAGGAATTGAGAGGGATTTTCACTCAAGGTAAGATTGTCAGAGCTCAAGCAATCTCTCTGACATCGAACAGCACGGTCAGAGACCAGAATCCTCCCGAAAGCATATGGAGACCTAACCCCAACCCCATCAAGACTAAGTCTTTCCTCGACCTCATCTTCTTCATCATCCAACATATCATATACAACGGGATCATCATCATCAACAAGATCCATCTCAGAAGCATCCTTCACGTCCTCCCTCAAATCATCCCTCTCAAAATGTAAAGTCATGTCCAAACTCATTAATCTGGATGACAGTCCTATACCGAAATATCACAGTCCTTTGGAAATCGGTGGTTGGGGACGTGAATGGGAAAAACATCTTGATTGGGGTGTAATTGAACAACGGTCGGTTACTCATCCATCTCCCAACATTTCCAGTACCAACGTGACTGGACGACGGTTTTCGTTTCGAAACAGTATCACTTCAAGTCCAGCTGCAGGTACATTTGAATGTGATAATGGTTTTGATACGAATTATCTTCAGCAACATGCATTACCAGATAACGTCTCGAATCAATTTGAATCAGACGCCGGTGAACCTAGTATCCAAGCCAATACTGAATCATCCATGTGTGACATGTGGGAATGGGATAGTCAAACTTCAGCATTCGAGGATGACGATGAAGATGAGGACGACAGTGATACCGGTACCATCATCGCTCACACAAATTCCACGACTAGTACACCAAGTCTTGCGACTAGTTGGACAGGAAATTGGTCAGAGGTAAGTACTCCGATACAAGTGTTGCTGACAGACTTCTCAGCCGTCCTTTGGGGATGTCCTCGATCTCAGTCGTTCACCACTTGAACCTATTCCTGATATCACTCCAGCTAGTCAGATTAGGGATGCCTATCTGGTAAGTAAAAGCTATTGGAAAGGAGAACTGAAAATCTACAGAAAAAAATGAGTTTACACTCTGTTGTGGGATTTACTCGTACTTCGAATCCCACTTCAATTTATTAGCTTTGGTCTCACGATTTTTCTACTTTTTCAAAACGACTATGAAGACCCAAGAAATATGTTGTAGCTTCAATAATCTATTGATCATCTTGTACTCTTAACTCTTGTCTGTTTACCACGATGAGACTTGTGCGTTTGTACCCAATGACTAGATACTAGTGCGTGCAGCAACAAATTACTTCGTATTTTTAATCAGATATTTCATACATAATAGGTGACACAGTTAACCTCCCCCTTGTTTACCTACAGTTTCTACTCTAACGTCATTCGTCACTCGCAATCACTATACTCACCTACAATTACAAACTCATCCTCACCACACCTAGTAAGAGCATGAGCCGAATCTGTTGACTGTACCATAAGAAAATTTTCTGAATCCTCCATCTGCCTATGACTATGACTACTAGAAGAGAGAGGTTGTTTACTTCGTCGTGGGGACCTGTGTCTTGAAGCTCTGTCGGATCGGGACTCCCTGTGTGATCCTCCCGATTTGTTGGAACGTGATGGGGTGTAGTGAGGACGATCACTCCTTCGAGAACCTCCAGGGTGTGGGTCTCCTCCTCTTGGTTGTGGCTCTGTACCTGGCCGACTGAATGGTGCTCTGAGAGGTAATCTCAATGGTGAGGATCCCAATTGTGAATGTCTTGAATCTGAGGCGTCGTCGCTAGGATAACATAACGAATCCGGATACATTGAACGGACTAATTCTTCTGCTTCCGGGGGACAATCTTCGAGTAAGAGATCATAAATTCTTCCAAACCATAAAGTTTCTATCTTTCTCCGTTTCAGAGAACTCTCAACCAAGCTCATACCGTACTGAAGTGATTGACGTTCACCCGTGATATCTTCAAACCTTTCTTGTCTTTTGTCAGCCCATTGCTTTACTTTCCCGACCGCAGAAGCCTCTTCTTTGTCTCTGCGTTTACCCAGCCATTCCCCACACTCCCAGCTGAGTTCCGAAAGCAAGCAACTTTCGTATCCGGAGAGGGTTTTATCGAGCTGAATAGTGTGAGCTTCTGGTTGTGTACTGGGACCACTTTGAGAATGAGAAGTGTGTCGAGAGCTGGAAAAGTACGATTATTCTCTATTTTCACATTCACGTGCTTTCACTTACATGTTTTTGCTTGCCATGATAAGTGACTGATAGGTTGTTGTTCTTGACTTGTTGTTGGAGGGGTTCGTTGATACTGCAGTGGCAAAGCAACTTTGATTTCGGTTGAAGTTTAGAAATTACTTTCAGAAAAGTAGAAAGAAATCTTCAGTAGAAATGATGAAAGAAAGATTATCTGATCTGTTGCTAATATGATTGCTCGGCGGGCGGCTGTTCAACGAAACTCTTGAGTGTCGACTATGAAAAGAGCGGACAAAGGACATTGCGGTCTTCGACCAATAAACGAGGCTAGAAGTCATCAAGAAAAAAAACACCTGGTGGAGCTGATCTTCCTGCATTAGATTTCCTGCATTAGAAGGTGGATTTTTTGCTAATTTATTGAAATCTTTTTCGATCACGGAATGAACGTGTTTAAATAGCTGTGTGAACTATGACGCATGGTGTAGGGGGAATCGTACAATCACCTGCTTAATTTGATCATTTTTGAACGAGCCGAGTGGCAGTCAGCCTGATTTTTGAATCTAAACCCCTTTGTGTGAACTTTTCGAGATAACTTCGAACCTCGTTTCTCTCTTGAATCGACTATAGTGACCTATCAATTTGTCAGGGACCTCAACATTTCCAACTTCATAGGCAATTCAGAAACAGTGTACAGAACGAAATGTATCGTACTGTACCGTTAAAACAAATGTTCACAATCTGAAACGGGAGCTGAATTGACACTGCTTTTGGTACTGTATGCGATACTGTTTGCCACTAAATTGGAAATGACCTTGGAAACATGTACTCATTTTACTATCAGGAAGCTTTTTCTCTATGTACTCAAGGTACAGTAACGTCCTGATGCTTGATTTGGAAAAATTTGCCACATCGCTTTCATTTCAATCTATGCACTACAAAAAACTTTCTCCCTTGTTCAACCAAACTCCGATCTTGTCTCTATCCATTGTCCTTCCCTTCTGTCCTGAACAAATTTTCATTGACTGAAAAAAACGTTTCGGAATGATCACATTCCAAGATTACCGAAGTCTTTAATTACAAGAGTCATGATTTTTGGAGGAACTTGACTTGCTTGGCTGGTTCTCCTTACAGAGAAGATCCCAGATCTCGCAAATTTGTGAATACCAAATTGAGCCCCAATAGGACATGTCCCTTCCAATGTTTCCTTTTTCGAAGTGACGTCTCCGCCCATAATTGAGCTGTATTGAGGTGATGACACTGTGCCTTCTCCGTTTTGTCTCTAACTTCAATATCGTATTTGGAAAAGTTATGCTCGGCTGCTAACAACTGTCAGCTACACGCAAAAAGCTTGTTAAAAGCTTGCTCACGAGTAGTGAGTACTTCAATACATCAAGTGTTACTGACAGACCTCCTAGCGGTCGTCCTTTGGGGATGTTTTCGATCCTAGTCGCTCGCCACTTGACCCTGTTCACCACATCACTCAAGCTAGTCAGATCAGGGATGCTTTTTTGGTGAGCACAAGTACGATACTTCGGGGACTGAAGCGATCCTCGCAGCAGAGGTCGGATTCAAATTCTGTCAATGAACATTCTAATCTTGCACAGCCCACTTTGTCCATAACTTATTAGTCTCTCTGGGCAGTCCGCTCTCTTTGGTGAGGAATCTGTTTCTTAATCGACCTATGCGAGATTCAGTAGCTGAACCATTGACGGCGTTGTATTCAAGACCCGACGATTCTGTATGTACTGTATACAGCACGATACATCAGGTCGTAAATACTACAGTACATACATATTATCAAGCCTGGTAGAAGTATTTTTGACCACGATATCTGCAGTCACTTGAAACTCGATAATTCTTTAGACGTTCATTCTTAAATATTCATAGATACGGACTGACCCTTCCTAGCGAATCCCTTCTATAACCTCTTCCTCTTCCCCTAATTCAATCGAAACCCATCGCAAAGCCTTCGCTATCCTCTGCAATGTCATACCCAGGATGATCTCTGTCCGCGCTAGAATCACCGAAATAGTCCGAGTATACAACTTCCTCGAATTCCTCACCTAGATCTTCTGTGTAGCTTCCAGATCTTTCAGTTCTGGAGCTGGCCCGGGTTGAACCTTGTGGATATGAGGTTGAGCTTCGGTAGGCGGCCGGATTTGTCCAGGGTTGTTCTGGTCGGTTGAATGGACGACGTTTTTCCTCGTAGTACCCGTTTCTTATCAGAGTAGCTTTTGCCATCTTGATCTGTGATCCTTCCCCATTTCTTTTACAACGATCGGAAATTGCCTCTAGCCCCCTTTGGATGGACAGATACTGGAATTCCGATTCGACTGGCCCACTGCAACGGAGCGCCATCCATCCTCGTGCTGACCTGACGTCCTCGATTCGATAATCACCTTGGTGGGCGTCAATCCAACCTCGACTTCGCTTCTCGACTCGGGCTATAGCTTCCTCTTCCTCTTCTGTAATTGGTTCGACATGTTGATCTGTGGATCTAGAAGGTTTGTGGCTGACAGTAACGTCAGTCCAAAAAGTCTCATGTGAGGACTCACCTTTTTGCTTTGCCTGTGCCTTTGCCTTTGCCTTTGTCTTTGCCCATTGCTTTGGTACGATATATGGAAGCTTGAACGAAGGAGACTGGAAGTTCGTCTACGAGTCCTACTCATCAGCTCAAATACTCAACAACAAAGTGTTGGCACCTACGTTTACCGAAAAAGAGTAATTCTGGTGAAAACAAAAACAATTGTGAAGAAAGAAAGTAATTTGAAATACCATGATAAGACCAATCATGCTTGAGCGGCCACAGAAAAGGAGAAAAAAGGAGAGGTGGAAGACATATTTTTATGAAAGGAAAGAGGCATGACATAACAGTTGTCGCTGTTTTAGAAAAATTGCTCCTTTTTTTCTCTTTTTTTATGGGTCTTCTAGCCTCGAATTTGCCTGTATTAGAAGAGTTGACATTTGTCCGAATGGAAGCTATGCTTCTATTATGCACTCGACGTTACTGAAAAGCCGAACTGTTTAATGAGAATAATTCTGCTACAGAATGGACGGCAAACAGAAACCATTCTTGATTGACTCGCTATTGACTCGCTGGTATTACCGCGTTGCGGGAAATGCAACCTGTTGATACCAGATGCTACAGTGCTGCAAGATTCGATAGAAGCATTGTTACCTGCATCAAACTTATTCTCTGATACCCACCAAGTAGACAGACCCGTCGCTTCAGATTAATCTATCGTCTTTTAGTCTCTCGAGTCTTGTGAGGCAGCTTCGAGAAAGGATGCTGCATGTCAGTGCCTAAGATTCAAAATCACTTCCATTTTGAAAGCATTGATTGCCTGACCGAGGAGGTCATGAGCAGTTGGGAAATGAGAGCACTATCTGTCAAAACTTGCGCAAAACTTGCGCTTAATGGATGCACCATTTAGTATGAGTACCCCTCCTCAAATTCATTTCATCATAAACATTACGGAAACCCTCCTCCCATTTCATGACAAAGGCCCCAATCATTCTTCTATCTTTTGTATCTCCCCCTTACTCACTCTGTAACTCCCACACAAATTGGACCAACAACTCCTAGGGACGAAGCCGACTGCTGTCGTCCTATGGGGAGATCCGACCGCCCATCAACTTGTATACTCTGAGCCAGTCCAAATCTTCTAAACCCCGTACCAGATCAAGCGTAGCAAGCATATCGTCAAGCGTATCTCCCTTTAGTTCTTTTTGTGTACCCTGGAGTCGATCCGAAGCCCACCTTCTTGCATCTTTGACAGCAGCATACTCCGCTTTCTCTGTGCGGCGTTGCATCTTCTTCGTTTCTGCTGAGGTGTACACAGGTTTTTTAAGCCACTCATTACACTTAGCCGAAAATGTTTCGAGGCTGGATATTTCTTTGGGTTTCAGCGTGGGATCATACCTAGTTGTGTACTCGTTTGCGAAGAAGTCTTGAGTTCTTTCTGTCAACCCACTGGGTGCTCGGTGAGTGTTTGGGTTGCGAATCCGACTTGATCCTTGAAATGGAGAAGGACGTTCGCTGACTCGATCCTTACGATATTGGTCTCCACGCAAAATATCTCTTACCAATCTCCATTCCGACTCTTCAGATTGCATTATACAATCATCTCTGACCGCCTCCAGACCCCGTTCGATCGTCCGGTATTCGCCTTCAGATGGTTGTTTTTCGAAGCTTATAGATCTGTTGAACATCCATTCTTGTGATTTAATGACGTCGTCGTACTGAGCATTGCGCCGGTTTTTCCGACTCCATCCATAACTTCGACTTTGGACTAGTTGAAAAGCATTCTCTTGTGCGTCGAACTCAAAATCTTCGTAGTCGTAATCTCTGGAAGAGAAGTGTTTAGAGCGACTGAGTGTGTTGTCAGTCCCGAAAGTTCCATATGAGGACTCACCTGTAGCTCTGACCTGAACGCCGATTACCCATTGTTTATGGTGCTTATGAATATGGAAACTTGAACGAAATTGACTAAAAAATGGACTGCGAAATATACTCATCAACTCGAATATTTGACAAAAGGAAAAAACAGGACACTGAAATAAACTGACACCTACTGTTACAGGAAAGTGGTTAGCGTGGATACAAAATAAATAGTGAAGAAGAAAAACTGAATAGGAAAGCAATGATGAAAATTTGTGAACGGGCAGTTACAGAGAAGGAGGAAAAAGGAAAAGTAGAAGGCACATTTTTATGCAAGGAAAGAGGCATGAAAAATCATTTGTCGCGTTTCTAAATAAATCGTTTTTTCTGCTTCTAGCGTTGATCGCTTTCTTCTAACTCTCCTTCTAGTCGTTTATCTACGTCCTTCGTAGAAGACCTTCGAAGACAGCAAACTTGAAAATAGGAACTTCTTCTTCACTGAACGTGGTTCTTATTTCAAGTTTTTTATAGGACAATATTTCATGGAAAAAGATGTTAACAAAAGATAGCTGAGCTGTGATATGATCTTTTATCGATATGACTTTCCTTTAAAGTGCCAAAACATGAATGTTTTAAGCGCTGCATTGTGGCATACAGTAATCAATTATACTGTGGCATACTGTACAAGTACTGTAACGAGAGGTATGGGATCTACCGGCAATCGTCCTGCTTGTTGTACAGAAACGAGGGATCATTACTGCGGCATACTGGTATAGTAACATATTCATACTGCAGATACACAACACATCTCTTTACTCACTTCGCCTTTATAAACATTTAATTCTCGTTATTGAGACTCAGTCAACTTTTGAAAAGTTCAAGCCTGATTTGCGACGCTCCTGGTTTGGTTACCTTGTTGAGCTTCGTAGTGCATCGTTTCAACTTCGGTGACCGTCTTGTGGAATCTCCATGCTGGAATTCTACGTTCGAACAACTCATCGATCTCAGCCGTGGTCCTCCTGTTTTACATGATTATTTGCATCACGTTTTCTGACCGAACTTACTGTTTAGTTTCCGGAAAAAAGAAAAAGCAAAGAATGGTGACAATCGTTCCAAGACCGAAGAATACGAAACAAGATCGTAATCCCATGCTGCAGAATGTCAGTCTTGCAAGTCAAAGACAAAACAAAAGCGAACTTACTTTCCGTTCGTGGGTGAAAGCATGTAGGGAACAGAGACGTTGAAGGTCAAACCAAAGATGATAGGTCCGGCAGAACCAGCACCAGAAGTCTTGGCACGTAAACGACTACTACCCATTTCTCCCGCTGCTACCCATCCAATACCTCCTAACTGGACAGAGAAGAATGTCCACAGGCAGCAAACGAATACCACAAACATACTGAGACTGTTTGACAGCTCGCCTTTAAGGCCTATACCGCCAATGACACACATTGACAATGTGCAAACTGTAGCTCCTGTACAGACAATCGTTCTCCGACCAACTTTGTCGATGATTAGCGCGCAGAAGAGTGGACCTGCGATTTTAATGGAGGTGACAATAACTGTGATGAGGAAGGCATTCTGAAAGCCACTCAGTTGAAACTATAGGACGTCAGTAAGCACTGGAGAAGCTTTTACCACTCACAAAGTATGAGGTGTAGGTATTCAAAATACCTAAACCAGTCAATTGATTGGCAGCTCCTGGTAGAAATCCAGCGAACGTTCTCCACTTCGACATGTCAGTCTAGATCATTCACATTCAAAGAACCGATTTACCTTGTCGACACCTTTGAAAACTTCCAGCCAACTAGATTCTCCAAGAGCAGCTTTTCTAGCTTTTTCAGCTTCATAGGTTGCTCTCAGAACGCCATATTCATGGTCAACGTTATACCCCTCTATTCCACCATTCAACCGTTTCAACACTTTCTTGGCATCTTCATGTCGTTGTTTGTTGGTATAGAAAATTGGCGATTCTGGAAGATAAAGAAAGATCAAGAGCATTCCTGCGACCATACCCCATTGACTCCATATTGCAGGACGGAATGAGGTGGGATTTTCCTAACACACGTAAATACTTTGTTCTCGGAGATTTAGAATGAACATTCCGGGACTTACACCTTTCAAAATATAAAGCGCTAGTGGAGCCATGAATGAGCCCAGACTATAGGTCAGATCAGATCTCGTAACAGAACATACCCAGTCCATACTTGATACAAGATCATGGAACCACCTCTAATTCTAACAGGAGAAATTTCCCCAACATACATTGGTATAGTTGCCTGCAGAGTTCCAATTCCAGCTGGAAAGGTTAAATTCTCACTAACTCTTCGACTCACTTCCAGCTAGAAGTTTACCGACCAGCCAGACCGGCCAGGAGACTGCCACGGATTCGCAGATGAGAGACTATTGTTATGACCCATTGCGATCATTGACATACTGTTGCTAGGAATACAAAAATCGCCAAGAATGTTGCCTTTCGGCCATATAGATCAGATAATGGTGTAACACCCAGCATCCCTGAGGTCAGCAACATCTTTTATAAACCTTACCAATCATTTGTCCAAGACTCTGAACTCCAGCCCAAGCAGCTACGATACCGGCAGGGATGTTTTGAGCTCCAGTGGAAGTTCGTTCTGTGCCATAAACCATGATGAATCCTTGATTTGCTATGATATTTCCGTTCATTCCTATTTGGTAACCATCTAGAGCAGAAGCGATCTATACTGTGTCAGACTGTCTCATCACGTTCAGAATCGCAAACTTACACAAGCTAATTGACCAAAGAGGACAACTTTCCGAAATTTCGCCACAGCGTTCCAACCTCCTATATCGTCGAAGGATGATTTGAGATCAACCTCGATGTCTCTATCGTTAAGTTTAGCATCCAGTTGCCTTTCACTGAGCTCAATGTGATCGGACTCGGATTTGATAGCGTTTGATGTCATGGTGTGCTGTAAAGGATATGATATGCATAAGCTGATGGGAATCGTCGTATATATATGTTTAGTCCTAATAGTCTGGCTTCTCTTTGATCCGTAAGTCACTTGAGATTTGAAGCTAGCGTCAATTAGTTAGTCATCTGATAAAGCAGATACCGGCCCGCTAGAGCTTGATAATGGTGTAATATTGACAATTTGTAATGAAAGCGATGTAGCTTGCTGGCGATCAATCAATGTGGATCCTATCGGTCCAGCATTGCCCCGCTGCCAAGCCAAGCCGAGCCCTGAAGTAACATCAAGAATAGCAGTCCTCTTCGTGTTTGCGCAAAACATCTATGAAAGCGATTTTTCTCTCAAGCTTGTCACATGCATGTGCCATTCCAAAGCGGAATCTCACTAGGTGACGACCTTGAAAGATTGGTGCAGTGCTATCGTAAAAGTTACTTTTTACCGAGCTAGTAAACACAGTCGTAGACTTTGACTGAAATCATGATAGCAATTCATTACATGCTTATAGTACATAGCGATGAACATATTAGTTACCAATCATGAATTCCCCTGACCGCTACTGTTTCTTGAAGAACTTTTCGAAATACTGGTCGCTGTCCATAAAGGATAGAATGTGTTGCTTCACATCTCCCCTACTGAGTGCAATCTGAACACCCCTAGCAATCTCTTGTGCCTGGTCTTCGCTCACCTCCACCTTCCCTTCATATCGCTTAAAGATCCACTGCTCTGCTGCCTTTACAGACTTTCTTTTTTTCATTCCAGACTTGCTTTCTTTATCTTCTCTCGATTGACGATTAAGCCATGTCTCACACATTCTCTCCGCCTCAAAAATAGCTGATCTATGACATTCTTTGAAACTTGGGTCGACGGCGATGTTGGAGCTGGAAGGGAGACTGCGGCGATCCTGGGTCGTATTACTATTGCGAGCAGGTGGCGGTTGTTCACTTCTCCTGTAGGATACATAGTGTTAATTACTTGGTCAAAAAATTGTATAGCAAAGAGTTATACTACTGTACCTACCTTGAGGACCGAGGATGACTTGATTTCTGGCTGCCGGAAGGATTCCCCGTCATCCAACTGCTTAGCTGACTTTGTCGTACGTTTAGTCAACCAACTTGGAGAATACGTTTGGATACTTACGGGAAATCACTAGGCTCAACGCCGTATATGTAGCGGAGATCCTCGGGGGTGATTGGCTGGCGTGCAGAGTCCCGAAACTCTTGGGAACTTTGTCGTATGATTAGTCAACCGACATTGGAGTTTAAGCATCAATAATTACCTGAGGATACTAAGCCCATCTCTTCGGTTGTATTTTTTATCGCTCAAAGGCGTGGATGGAGAGGCTGCTGCACTGGATCGATATCGATCACCACTTCAGGGAGGAAGAGTCATGTCAGCACTTACAGGGGGGAAGAGTAATTCCACCAACTCACCGAGAGGACGAGCTTCCTCCCTCTCTATCATTACTTTTCTCGGAGACCGAGGATAGCGAAGGATGGCTGTGACCAGCGAAATCACTCTCTGTCAGTCGAGTGGAGTGGAATGGTGGTGATCGAACACTTACTAATCTTCCGAAGGAACATACCTCTTATAAGTACGAAGCTTGTGACTCATTCTCTGAAATTAAAATGCCAAATCAGTAGGTTATCCAAAGGTGTATGTCTCAGACAAATGATGGAAAGTGAAATCTATCCACAAAAAAGACCACAACGACTTACCTTGTTGTATAGTTGAATAAAGTAGAAAGTAATTTGTACTTGATAGAAAAGGGGAAAAGAAAGCTCGTAGTAAATGTAGTCTATCCTAACAAAGCTTGAAGCCTTCCCTTGGAAGTCTCCTGCAATTTCTCCTGCATGGAAGGAGGTTGAACTCCGCAGTGTTTGCAATTTGCTATTGCAAATGTTGTACTCCTTGAGCTTCTAGTGCAGAGAAGGACATCGTTCTGGCGTCTTTTAGAACGAATTAGAAGACCTTTAGGAGATTGCTTCTCATGGTCGAGTGGAGCGGATTGTATTAGTTTGCGTTCTTCGGACCAGTGCACAAATTCGTCAGTATTTTCTCGTGTGCAGCATTTAGGTCAGTAGTATACACTGTGGATGTCTTCAAATGATTCCTAAGATATCAGGTGCGCACTTTTCAGCACTCGAGGTGCTATCAAAGAGAGTACTTGAAATTGCATTAGAGTACTGTAACATTCCTTGGCGGTACTGAAGCAATCAACACACATTTTGAATACAAACTCTCAATTTCTGATCACTCATCGACTTTGGGATTTATGATACCTTCTTCCACCTGTTCAAAATGGTCCTCAAACAGAAGATTACTGACAACTTCCCAGTTCTCCTTCCAGCTCTCTAAGGAGACAGACTCCTTTTCAATCGCATCCATTCCACTTTGGACCGATCGATACTCTTCAAGAGTAAACTCAACTTTACCACTTAATCTCTTGTCCATCCAAGTTCTAGCATCATCAACGTTTCCCACAGAACGACTTGAACTATGTCTACTTTTCCATTTAGTGCAAGTACTGATCAGGGTATTTAGTGCACTTATCTGATCACGGGTAAGTGTTGGATCTTGGATAGCTATTTGTAGAATTGTGAAATTGAAAGGTTTGAATCGAGGAATGAGCGTTATGGTACCATTTGAGACAAGGATTTGATCACTTGGCTCAGGATCACTTGGTTCAGCTTGCTCAGACCCGTTGCATTCAGGAGTGCTGTCGTTCTCTTGACCGCTAGAAAAACAGATATCAGTATTGAGAGCGAAAGTCAAGATATTCTTCCTGACTCACTTGGGCTCATTGATATCACTTGTTGACATTCTGTACGTACTGAAGCGTTGATTATCGAAAATGTGATCCTTGAGTCTAGGAAGTCCGATCAGACTAATTCGTTTGACAACACTGCAAAACAGGAAGAAGAGTTTACCTTTTTTTCTTCCTATTTCAAATTTTGCAGTTGAGGAATATCGATCATCTTCCTGGGGCATTTGTCTCGCTATCAGCCAGATTTTGGCCTTCGTCATTACTGAAAGGAAGGAAAATGACGTTTCCTCTTGACATCTTAAAGCACGACCTAAGACTGATAAATGCATACAACTAGGATTCCTGTTAGTAAGACAAGTTATTTTGCGCAGATAAGCGCAGATAACTGCAACTTTGGAATGCTCCTCAATCCAGTACCGCTGCTCATCTCAGCAATACGAATCATATCGGTAAAATCGACAAACTAGTACATGTTTCTGGTGAAATTCAGAAGGAAGGGCTAAGGATACTCTTAGTGACAGAGGACGAAGGCACACATCTCTGTCTTTTCCCCGATCGTGCTATGGTGTACTGTACGTACAATAGAATATCGGTAAAAGCTGTTTTCGCAATGCTCTCTATACCGTAGTACGCTACTTGTATTGGTTTCGGCTTCTTCCACTACTGCAAAGACGATAGAGAATTACCCAGCCCAATACGTTAGCCGATAGTTGGTTGATCTACTGTATCATTATCAAGGTAAGCAGAAAAGTGAATTCATATTCAATATTATACAGCACAATCATGTGTCTAACAAACAAGGCGCAAACAACTCTTCAATTTCCCATTTCTTCTTGGTCAGATCTTGTTCGTAGTGATATCGTAAGATAGCTTCTAAAGCTTTTCGATTTTTCGAAATACCGTACGGCCACCAATCATCACCAAGTAGTTGTTTGTTTGCCAAAATAGTTTTAGAAACCCATGGAATCATGACTGCCATATTGTTGAATGTTAAACCGTGGATCAACTGATTTTGGGCAGCATCTTTAGCTTCACCGAAAGCTTTGTAGATAGATTTGATAGCCTCCGGGTGATTATCAGCCAATTCTCTTTTGACGACAATCATGTGCATGATTGGGAAAACACCAGTCCGTTGATAATAATCACGTTCGACATCTTGATAATCTTCAAATAATCGACCAACATTTGGAGACCCATCAATGACGCATTTGGGAATATCCGCGGAGATTAAGGCATCGATTTCACCTCGTTCCAGCATTTCACCTAAGTCATCAGTGGTATAGTCGATTTGGATACCAGGTGGATGTGGTTTAGGAACGAAGTCGATAGGATCCATTGGGAAATCGATACTTCCAATTACCCATTTGTTGTCTTCGGGCTTGAAACCGTATTCATCTGACAGAATACCTTTGGGCATGACACCAGCATCGTGACCGTAGAGGGCCAACTCTCCGATAGTTTTACCTTTAAGATCATGAGGTCCAGATACTTTATTCTTGTTGATGTAAATAGCAGAGTGTCGGAATGCACGATTGACAAAGACGGGAATACCAACCAAAGAGGGATCTGATTCCAGAGTTCGTAAAAAGTAAGTCATGCCCAGTTCCGAGACATCGTATAATCGTTGTCTAACCATCTTTTCAAAGATTATTGGAACTATTCTTTCGGTATGATAGGTTGCGTCGACATTATCGATCTTGACTGAGCCATCAACCAAGGCGGAGGTTCTGTCGTATGGCCAAAATGCTATGTCGAGTTTCATTTTGTGTTGTAGGATTTGTTCTGATATAATAGTTGGTTGTGGATTCAAGTTGTTACTTGGATAGTTTTCGGCTACCAGATCGTACAGCTTTTATATGTCGACAAGTCTCGGTTTCATCTAAGTATGAGAAATGACAACTCCGAGGGGTAAAGTAAGATGTACAAGGAAACAGAGATAATGACGAAATTAATAGAATGATGCATAATTTTTGTGGAGCTCGGTCATTGGTTTCGGCAATTAGTGTCAAACTTAAATCCATGCAGATCTGTTTCCCCATTTGTTTTAACACATGGTTAGTATGGAACGGTTAGTGGCGATTGCAAGGTGGCATATTCATTCAAACATGTATACAAGGACATCTTCGAACTATTCCAACCGTACTGATGAAATCCATTACATCTGCAAACCTCTAGGTGTTCGATACAATGACGAACCTCGTTCCTTGTAGCGGGATATGGAATGTCCTGATCCAACACTTCGGTTTGGGTGCGAGTTTTTTAAATCATTCTTCTTCTGATCGATAGCTTTAGACGGGTTTTGATCCATTACACCATTTGTGTGTGAGGCAGACGATGACGCCTTTTCTTTCAGCTCTTCAATGATTTGCTGAATAAACGGAACAACACTTGCCAGTTCCATCCTTTCAGAACCTTCATTCGCTGTTTGGTCGTTTTCCAACTCCTTGATGTCGGCCAAGATTATTTCCAAAGCTGTACGTCGATGAGTATCAAACCCATCCATCCCTTCAAAAAGACTCTGTAATCCTTCCACCACCGACAGCACAACGTCAATTTCAGAAAACGTCAGTAACCCCCAACGCCTTTCACGAATCCATACAGCCGCATCCTCCTCTTCAGTCGTCGCTAGAAAAGTGGTCTGAAGATAGATTCCAAGCGATTTGAAGCTTTTCAAGGTCTGCTCACTGAAGCTCTCATCCTCCTTTCCTCTTCGCAAAGACGTGAGTTTGGACGACTTGCGTCCTGGACGAGGTTTAGGATCTTGGTACACTTCGACGTCGAACCTAAAAGTCGAGAAGGCTAGGTATCAGTGGAGTTTCTCTTGTAATCTCCGATCAAATACGGACCTAACGGATTTTTTGCTTGATTCTGAATTCTGGCTGCTAGTCTGATTCATTTCGATATTTTCCATTATATGACGAATTGAATAGATGTGAAGGTACTGATGTGAGGCAACAAGACCTGCTTCAAGTTATGGCCGCTAAGAATTCTGGTGCGATGAAAGGAGAAATTGAAATCGACTCGATTTTGATAAATTGCATTTGTATGACTTCGTCATGTTTTCTCATTTCATTTGTTCGGGGTATAGAATTCGAATCACGGAAATGACTCATTTAGCTGGTTTTGAACAATATCGTACAAGCTCATTGCTTGGAGGCTGTGCGATACTTCATTGACGACACCACAATGGAGGTCGTTTAAACCCCTTTCAGCCAAATTATAACAATTCAATAAGGAAATGACGAGAAGAACTGTGTCTTCGAAGCTCAGCTAGATATACTGCTAAATGTGCGTTAAGTGACCGTTGAGCATTTCAACAATCTACAACGATTCTACTCGAGTTTCACCATGTCGTCTCCCAACGAAACCTTACCCACATACAAATACCACTACCCATATGACGGTATGACAATCGATTCGACTGAATCGGTTGAAAGAAATTCTCGTATTGGTACACAATATCCTTTCCAGTACAAGTTTATTGGAGAACGATCCGAGTTCCGAGTCCAGGGTTATAACGGTTCCACTTCACAAATCCAGCTCAACAACTCTACGTCCTCAGTCGCCACTGATACAAAGATTGGCCGAATCACTTTTTTAGAAGGAACCAGGTTTGTAGGAGAGGGAGATTGCACGTTGATCGTCCCAACTCCTCTCGCGCTTGCTTTGGGAGTCGCCGTCCCAATGGATGAAATTCAGTCCTTTCAGACACAATCTATTCCAACCCAGTCAGTCGAGCAAGCTGATTCAGGTCATCAACATTCAGTCTTCGAGTTTGGGGGACTCATGGAAGAGTTGAAGCATATCAGAGATTAGTTTCATCCTTATAAGAATGCTTAGGGTAAAGGCAGGTTCGGAAAGGATTGTTGGTCGATGAAGTCTCTCCGGTTTTGTTATTGATATTTTGAGAACGTATGAACGAGATGTATTGAAGCGAGGTTAGTTGTCTTATATACATATTATTCGTTGAAACCGTCGATAAATCGCCAAAAGCGTGGTTCAATACAATGGCCGTACGCAAACTGCAACTCCAGGTCCCAGCTTCACTCCTGACCAATCACGAGTTCAAGTGAATTTCGCCACCGAGAATGGGGTCTTCATTCTCGAATACTTGACTCCACAAAGAGTAACATTAGCATCTAAAGAAGTCTACTGTAGGGGCTTTTAGACAGTCTTAATGAAGTGGTGTTTTTTCGGCAATCGGGAAAAACAAAATCGAAATTTATCGAAATGGATAAATTAGAAGAAGGCAAGAAGACAATCAAATTCTTTTCGCGAGAAAAATTCATGGAAGACTCATTTTATGATGGTTGATGATAAATCCCGCGAATGGTTGAGTCTCGCCTTTCGACACGCTCCACTCAAAGGTGACGTTTCGGGATAAAAATTTTCGAATTACAATGCCGTTTCACGAAAAAAGGATACTACTAAGGATACAGTAGTACAATATAGAAGAACCTTCGTTACGTATTTATGACTGTAAAAGTCATTTTCTTATCTCAGCATTTCCCCCCTATTTTCGTTACATCTTTGTACACAATTACATGATGAGTGAGGGGCAAATCAACCCCACAGCTGTCGGTCAGGAGGCGAACAATAAGGTGAGTCTTGTGCTTTGTATATTAAACTTTTTCTGGACTGATCCTGTACTATCGTATTACAGGAAACCCAATATTCTGCTGACAATTTTTAATTCCACAAAAGATCAGATGACGGAACAGATTGGGCATCGCTTACAGCTAATAGGATCAAAATCAAGAGCGACAATGTGATTTATCATTGCAATGAAACTTACGACAGTAATCTCAAACTCCTTCCATACTCAGAAAAGACTTGGAGACACAAGTATATGTTTGAGGATAGAAGAATATAGATCACCGTCGATGGGTATGATGGTCAATATAAGACCACCAAGTTTAAAGGTCAACGTAATTTTGTTATAAAAAACACAATCCTGCCACCTTCCAGGAGGATGATCATTTCTGGTTTCCCAAGAAAGGGAAAAGCACTTTTGTGTATCCTGAGATCTTAGAATCAGTTAGGAGAAGTACAGTACTGTATGAAGTTGTTAATAAACTCCGCTAGATGAAGAAGCCCCTGGTTGAATTTGAAGCTGCGATACATCACAGTAGCCTCGCCGAATCTCGCTCATAAATGATTTTGTTCTCTCAACTCCTCCCACTTCTGCTTTATTTTGGCTTAATTTGCATTCAACAATTATTCTTATGAGTAAGCATCCGTCTAACCACCAAACTGATCTTCGTCAGTCCGAAGAGACGGTAAGTTACTCGATATCCTGGTACTACAGTAATGACTTCCAGCTTACATCAAGTCAACAGGGGACATCGTCGTCATCACGAAGCCAAAACAGAACAAAATCATTCCCATACATTCAAAATTCAGATGGTACCATCAATTATACAACACTTCAAGTCAAGGGATTAAAAATTCAAAGCCAAAATCCCATCGGTGCTGGCAGTGAGAATACTGATGGTGGTGGTGGCACTTCCCTCAACTGGGAACACGATTACGGTTTCGGTCCTGGTTTAACGGAAGTTGTCGTTGAAGGCTATGAAGGTAAATATAAAACGATTCAAGTGGATGGGAAAGGTATGTTCACTTGTAAGAGATCTGTGAAAGTTGGGGATACCGTTTTCAAAAGGAACAATGTGTTCATGTTCACTTCTGATAATGAGAAATCCACTTTTGTTGTTCCTGAAACTTTGGAATCGGTTTTGATATTTGAGAAAGACAAACATAGAAAGTCGCAAGTACGTAGAAGAGATTGAATGGGTTTAGTCATCGTGTATGAGGTTATTCAAATATGAATCAAAGACTACAGTAATTTCTCATATGTATGAACCATTTCATGGAGGAAAAGAACTATTCATTTGTGGCTTTCTTAACAAAAGCAACCTTCCTCCCCACTAGAAAGAATATGCCGAATCGTCTTTCATCGGGAATGGGTATTTCGTAAAATAATGTCAATTTGATTGATGTAAAATCTTAAAAGCCTCACAGTACAGCATGAATACTCCTTGGGCAGCATAAAAACAAAAAAAATTATTGATTATTCTTCGAGCGACGCGAGAAGACAAACCGGAAGACCTGACAAGAACCTTTAATTCATCAACTGAATAAATGGCAAGAAACAAGATAAGCAGCCGAAGAAAATCGGGATATTTTCATGAAAGGGAAAATGATATATAACACGATCAGTAATAAGTCATATGATGAAGAAATTGTGGAGTAACACTGGAAGACAAATTGGAAGACGATTTGGAAGACCATGACGTTCTGATTTGTGTTCTAAATGAAAAGACAAGAAACAAAAAAAAAAAAAAAACCCGATAGATAAGCAAGCGAAAAAAGAAGGTCTGCTAACAAAGGGGAAATTAAATTACTTTTACAGCAAGTAGGTCATATATATGATTGGGATAATAAAGCACTTCTTGTCTTTCTTGTCCAACAATTCAATCCCCCTTTCTAAATACTCCAAACACTTTATTCGACCATACTCAACCTTCAGAAATGAACGATAACAAAACCAAATCAACCAACACTACCAAGGTGAGTAGTGGAAAAGCAGTTGAATTGAGTCGTTCAACATACTAACCAAACCATCAGTCTAGCAACGCAGACCTGTCTACTTTCACTTCAGAAGAGATTAAAGCCAGGGCTTACACTCACCGAATGCTATTTCAAGGTTACAAAATCAAATATCAAAATACCTTGAGTACCGGCTACAACATCATCAATTTCCACGGCCCTGGTGAGTCAGCACTTGAAATCAAGAATTATGAAGGGTCATATCAGAGTATCAAGAAAATCGGTCAAGGAACCTTCACCGTCACTTCAGACATCGAGATCGGTCAAGCCCAGTTCCTCAAAGGTTACAAATTCGAATTCTCCAGCACTCACAATAATTCTTTGAATCTCACTGAGAACAAGCAAGAACGTATTTTCATCGTTCCGGAAAGTTTGATTCCTGTTTTGGAGTACGAGAAGAGTTCTTTTGGTAGTCGTTTAGGTGATATGATTGGTGGCGAGATTGAATCCATGAAAAGATACATGGCATGATCCATCAGGTAGACGAGTACATGCATACTTACTCGTACAGTACTGTAGGATCGATGAACAGCGTTTTCGTAGTTTGGTTTAGTGTTATGAAATATATGTCCAATGAAGAAGTATGTACAATATTGGATGAAATAGGCAGCAAGGATCTTTACTGCTTTATAGGAACCTGCATAAATAGCATACATAGAATAAAAACGAGTCGAGACGAAAACAATAATAAGGAAAAACTCCAGTGACAAAGATATAAACAAAAAAAGCGAAAGCGAAAGCGAAAAGCTAAAAATCAAATTAAACCCAATAAACCCAAGGCCCCCCTATTCAGATTCCTCTTGATCAATCTCCATCTTCTTCTTCTGGTCTTTAGATTTAACAGCTTTCCTAGCTTTAGTCTAGGGTTTTCTCATTAGCTAGATTCCAATTCGACAGCAGAGAGCTGGGACTCACCTTGGCMCCCCGTCTACCGCCTCTTCCAAGTACAGTTTCACCTTCCTCCTCTTCCTCCTCTTCCTCTTCCTCCTCATCTTCTATCTCTTCAATAACCTCATCTTCCTCCTCCTCATCATCGTCATCTTCGGATTCATCCTCATCGTCATCTTCACGGGAGTTCGAACGTCTCTTCTTCCTAGGTCCAGAGGTTGATTTCTTAGGACGTTTCTTAGGTTCAGACGTTTGTGTCTTTTGTGTACGCTACAATAACAACATTAGATCAGTTGTTGAACCGAACGAAGACCAATGACTCACACTAGGTCCAGAAGTGTTAATATGTTTTTTACCAAGTGAAGCCGCCCAACGAACAGTTTCCTCAGGAAGATAAGTCGTTTTAACAACCTAATCAACATCAACATCGTGGCTTCCTCGATATACAACTAAAACAACTAAACTCACTTTTTGAACACTCTCATGATCAGTCAAATTATGGAAAACATCTCTAGGCAGCTTAACCTTCCCAGGATAAGTAGTCAAAACCCAACCAAAAGTTGATGCACGATTTTTGACAATTAATTGAGTGAGTTCGGATAAACGATACAAATTCTATTACCAAGGTTAAGTAAAATACCAATGTGTTAAATGTATTGACTTACATCATTTTGATCATCAAAAGCGTCTCTGACGGTTTTGAGCTTGGACGCAATATGGAACAACAACGAGACGTTATCTTTGTTAGCGACGCATTCGAGATAAAGTTCGATAAAGCTGGATCAGGGTTGTTAGATACAACTCAACCACTGGTGCGAATTGACATACCGAGCGATATCTTTCAATCCAGGTCCATCCCAAGTGAAATCCGGATGATGGGTAAGCATAACGAGTAATCTCGCCAAAGGTAATTCGACACGTTCAATTCGATCCTCTATATCTCGATCAGTAACAAAGTCCGATCTGAGAGGGGATGACATACCTTGAGAAAGAGTCGCACATTGTCTAACGATAGCTGTAATAATACCTTTACCCTATAATGAGATGTTAGCTCATGTACCTCTGAGTGTAAACATCTCACTCACCAAAGCGATATTCTCGTCTTCAGGATCCTGAGCTGCCATGGCGGGAATGATATTCCATCTAGGCAATAATCGTTGAACAGGAAGGATTTCTCCAAGTTTGATTAAATATCTATATCTGACTTGATGATTGGCGTCCTAGTCCATGTATCAGTTATGAATGTCTCCTGCGGGAGGCCAAAAAAGAACTGACCTGCATGAGGAAGGCGATCGATTCGAAATATTCACTCATGGCTTTATCGAAAGTTCTAACATTCGCCAATTTCAAAAAACACAATCCAGCTCGCAAACGTAAATGACACCGCGCTCTTCCACTAACAATTAATCAGCTAAAACGTCAAAGAGATAGAAGAGATAGCTGCTTACCCCTCTGAAGAATTCTCATTGATCAAACCATCATTTCTCAAAATATTAGCCAAAACTTCGAAAGTGGGTTTGACCAATTCAAGAGCATCGGATTTCTTGTTATGATTCAAGGCGTAAGCAGTCAACACTCTCAAACCAACGATCTTCGCTCGATCCTCAGCATGTAGTTCAGTTTCTTCAACCCAATCTTCATTGTCATCGTCCTGATCATTTGTCAGCTCGCGTGTATCTATCTCCGGAATCACGAGTGACTTACAGGTGAATCTGCACCCAAAATAACTTCGTTGATGATCTGAATAATCGCATCACTACGCTTGTTGAATCCCTTAGCAGCGTAATGAGGTAAAGCTAATTCAGCCAATGCAGTCAAGTAAACGACTTGACGACTGGGAGTAGCTGATGAGAGAGATTTGACGATTTTCTATAACAATGAATTAGTCCAAGAGAACGAACGCAAGAAAGAAAAGAACACTTACATCAACGACTTTACCGCAGGAATCGGGATCCCTCGAATAAGCAAGGAAACGAGCAGCAAACTTTGCTTGACGAGGTGTTCCGTCCATAACGAATTTCGTAGCTTTATCAACCAATTTCCTAAAAATCAAGTATATCAACTTCCGTATTCGCCACCACCAGAGAATCCGAATCCAACTCACTTATCAGCAGGACAACTAGTTGGACTGTATTTACAAACAGCCGCCAAAGCTTGTAAAGCGACTTCTGACAATTTCTCATTCTTATCAGAAACAACGATAACCAATTCATCAACGTGGGATTTGAACATTGGTGCACCGTCTTTAGCGATCAATGCCAACAATCTAGCTGATGTTTCGGCTGAACGAACAAGTGAAGAATCAGGTCTTTGAAGACGTTTGATCAATGGTGGGATGGAAGAATGGTTGATGATCGTCCATGAAGCGAGGTCGAGGAGGGTGGTGAATGTTGTCATGATGTTGGCGTGAGATTGTTCGATACGTCGTAAGAATTCGTTCTGCAAGCAAGTCAACAAAGTACAGAGAAAGAGTGGAGTCACTACTTACCCTCGATTTGATCATTGTTCTGACATCCGTTTGTTGATCAGCACAACTCTTGAACAACTTGTATAATCTAGCATCGTTGGCGTCTGCAAAAAGTTGAAGATCTTTCTTAACCTTGTCATGATCGGAGAAGTATTGGTCTGGACGTCAGGTATTGTTCAACCAGTGGCACTCACGAGCAATAGCGTTAATAACAAAATCCAATTTTGCTGTAATCTGTTTGACATCCCCATCAATAACACCGCCCTTCAGATTGTCAGCTTCCTCATTCAATCATCTGATGAATAACCTACATTGAACTCCTCACAGAAAGCAATGAAAGCTTGGAAAGGCGAAGAGCCCCTAAGAGAAGTCAGTTTGCCATTGCGACATCCACATTGGTTGAACTAACTTGGCGTAATTTCGTAACCCTGTCAAACGATCCAAAGCCTTCAGAGCAGGCTCATCAAGATGTCCAGCAACAAGGAGCAATCGATCAACCCAAGCTTGTTCATCATCGTTCTTCGGTAAAGGTAAGATTGAATTTTTGATCAATGAACTGATTTGAGATCTAAAAGTTAGCTAACGGTCTAGTCACTGTACCTACCTCATTTCCATAGTTCCATCTTTTTTTGATAGACTCTGAAGCATCTTTTCAGGGATCCAAGCGAAATGACCAACAGCTTCGTCATCATTCGCCTCACTACAAGGTTGTCAGCTGTGAACCGATCAAATGACAGCTGCACGCACATCTCTGAATAAGCTAAATTCCATAATTTAGCCATCGCCGTACAAGCTTCCATTCTAACGATAGACTAGATCGTCAGTTCAGCTCAACCTCAAACCTCACCTTCCTATCACTCATCCTATCTCCAACTTTGACCAAAGTAGCTCTATCAACATGACGAAGAGCAGTTTCATAATCAAGCGAACCGAAGATTTTGCAAACAGCAGCTCTAACTCTTTCGTCCGAATCGTGTCCTCGATCGACGAGACCAGCTATAAGGTGTTAATCGACCAGTTCCAATTGTTCAATGAAAGAACTGACCTTCAATGTCAAGTCTTAATTCTGAATGATTGACTAGAATCTCCTTTGTACCCTCAACCCAAGCTAATCTAACAGGTGTTGCTTTATCGACTCGTCTTCCTAACCAAGCTCTCCAAGCTGAAGGATAAGCTCTCGTGATATCAACAACACCGTTTCCAACTATCGGTCTGGCACCAAACATCGCACCAAGTGTTCGTGTTGATAATTGTCTAAGCGGAATTTCATCCGCTGCACGAAGATTCTCTTCTAGAAGGGGGACGACGTTTAGTAGCAATCCTGGACAATACTTGAACATTGTCAAAAGTAGGTCGTGCGATTCAGTTAATACTGCTACATCGTCAGATGAAGGGTTTCGACCATGAGCTAATTGGATCTCTGAGAAATGCTACCAAGTCAGTGTTGCTTTGATTGAATACCTACAGCTAAAACATGTCGTTGTAATCTGTCGGATGTTTGGTTACAGACCTCAACAGCAAGTTGGAACGATGGGGTTTCGGGTTTCTAGAAATCAATATCAAACTTCATCGTGAACCTACCGATGCGTTGTCTTGGAATTGACCTATCAAGATATCCATAACACCTGAGGGTATAGATGCTGATTCTTCGAGACAAGCAACAAGGATATCAACCAAATGACGAATAAGAGTTTTATTCATGTCAGGTCTAATGTGAATGAGTTAAGTATGTTAACAGAACACCTCGTTAACTCACCTAACTAGATCCATGAAAGATTCGAAAAATCCAACGATCAACTCATCACCTCCAGCCACATCACAGATCAAAACGATACTCTTGATAGTAGCCAAACTCTGTAGCAGATAACAATACTCCGTGAAATAAGGTATCTCCGTTATCCTCTGAGAAGCCAGTTGGGTTTGTGTCTGTGTCTGACTAGATTGACTTTGACTAGCTTCGTTACCTTTGTTCTTACTTGGTGCTAGAGGTTTGATGTTGGATTGGGAGGTTTTGAGATTGGATCGTAATTGATGGGAGAAGAAGCCGAAGATATCCTGTGTTTTGTTAGGTTTAAGTGAAAGATGGGTTTGGACTTACTCTTAGTTCATCGCCGGTGTAGGGTGCGTCTGGGGCGTAGAGACGTAATAGATCTGCTAGACAGCATGCTGCGTAGGCTTTGACTCCTCGACTGGAATGGGTTTAGGATTAGCAAAAGACTTAGATGACAAGGACAAGGATGGACTTACTCTTTGTTATGGAAGATTGCGTCTGTGAGTAAAGGTTTTCGGATTGGGTCTAATGATCTTGTATCTGTGAAATCTTGTTCGAGAACGGATAGCTTAGTGTGTAGATTCTAAGAGGGAGGTTAGTTACATCACCTATTGGCCACTGACTCACCTTTAATCTTTTGAGTAACGCGTCTGTACTGTTACTTTTACCAGATTGAATCAGTTGATCTTTGAAATCTAGTTTGACTAGATGAGATGTACGTGCCATCGCGGCTAGGCAAGTGTAATGGGGTGGGGTTAGATGGTGTTGATAAGAATACAAATCACAAGGTGGAAGAGAAGTTTACTGTTGCTGAATGATTTATTTCTGGTTGACTGGACTGGAAATGACCCAATTGACGCGTCTTAAACCACGTGTATTTGATTCCGTTTATTGACATTTAATAATGTTACGTTTGCCACTTTGCTTTTTGATACTACTCCTACTTCTCCTACAGCTACCAGCTTAACCCCTGCTATGCTCTATCCCTCCTATCAACACTCATCCTCACCTCTCAAATCAATACCGATACCCATTCTAACTTCATCCTCCCCCTTGAATCCTTACAAATCAATACCCAACCCAACAAAATCCAAGTATCAAAGATCATCTTCACCTCTCTCTTCACCTACCCCATTCTCCCGATCCCTAACCAAATCGATGAATTCATCTTATCCAAATCCAACCCCATCGGCATCATCATCCAAACCAACTAGATATACGAAACCATCTGCCAAACAGAATCCCTTGCCTAGAGTCTCGTATGGTAATTCAGGTGGACTCGGACAGGATGATATGGATCTGTTTAATGCTAGTGGGACACCGGTACAGGGTGCCATGTGGAGAGAAAGGTTTAGTCGCAGAATGGAGGAAAGGGAACGAAGGCGTCGAATCAAGGAGAACGACTTGAATAAAAGACGATCGATCGTTGATCAGTCTAACGATGATGAGGTTGAAGCTGAAAAAAGAGCTCAGGCAGATGATGAAGAGGTAGGAACGATGGTTGATATCTTCATATATTTACAAAACTAACTAAATGAACTTTTGACTAGATATTCAGAAGACTAGTTATCCTACAAAAGAAAAAACTAACCCACGCCCAACTCTTATCCCACGAAATCGAAACTGGAGGTTCCGATCCCAATCTCCCAGATTTCTGGGAGGACGAACAGGAATTAGATTTTGACGAAAACAGAGAAAAAGAACTGATATCTATGCTTGAGAAAGATGAATTCGATTACGACGAGATTGAATTAGAAGAATGGGAATTGGAGGCTATTGAGGCGGACGCTGAGGCTAGAGTTAGAGGGAATAATTTGGAGGTTCCGGTCTTGGGTGCTAAGGATGGGTTCTTGGGATCTGGGAATAATGATATTGGGGGTATGGAGATTGAAGTGGACACGGATGCTATGGAGATGGAGATGGATTGAGACGCTCAATGGGGGTTGCTTGGAGGAGGATCTTATGCTTGTACCATTTGTACCATAAACGGGGGTGCTCAAATAAATAAATGTATATGTATGACGATTGACCAACGCGACAATTAATTGAGTAGTGAATATATATACTTAGTAGGAATAGGAAAGAAGGAAGGATAATTCATTTAAACCATCTATTCAATACTAATCCAACATCCATCCAATCCAACCTAACAAACAACACCCCCACCCCTGCCTAATAATACTGATCACCAACCCAGTACCCAACAACAAAGTAAGTCCCCCTCCCCACCCTTCCCAACCAACCACTAACCCCGCCAGCCACTCAATGTCAGCTCAACAAAGGATCCATCTGAACCCCAACGCTCCCCGAGCCCCCCTCTCTAACACTTATCAACCCGACCCAATCGGTAACAAGTCATCAACGACTTCCGCTAGAAGTGAGAACGAGTTGATCAACAAGATTCAGGAGTTTAGTAGTAAAGCTGAAGATTTGATCGAGGCTTATACTCAGGTATGTCCCCTCTCTCTCTCCTCTCTTCTTATCCGTTGTAAGGATTCTCTTGGGAGAGTTGGGATGTTGGATAGGATGAGAGGTTTTTCGTTCACCAACACTTACTCTTGACCTCCTTTACTCCCACCACAACCAATCAAAAATACACCAACACCACTAACACACCCACAGCCAATCAGACCATACGTACCAGCCCTAGCCAGATTCCTCATAGTCGTAACATTCCTCGAAGGTAAGTTTGTTCAAACCCATCTCCCAACCAAAAAGAACGTTGCGAAAAAAACATTCGAAAAAAAAATCGGCAGCTTCCTTAACAACGTGCTAACCCATTCCACCTTTTTTTTTCCAGACGCGATCAGAATCTTCACTCAATGGGGAGATCAATTATGGTATTTACAAAAGTAGGCGCATGATTATTTCATCTGAACGTGGACAGTCATTGATTGATATCCCTCTAGACATAGACATTTCCCATGGGGTTTATCCCATTTGTTCCTGTTCATCAACGTGATCGTGAGTCTAATCCCTCCTTTCCATCAAAACTCTAGCTAAAATAAATATTACTCAAGACAATGATGGGAGGTTCATTCGGAGTCATCGCCAAGAAACATCCTGATTACGCAGTCTTCGGTTTACTCGGTGTAGTAGTTGCTCAAGGTAAATAATCGACTTCCTTCCCCAATAGAATAAAAATAACCTAATCAAACCCACCCCTAGGCCTTGGTTACGGACTTTTATTCGATCTATCCTTCTTCCTCAGAAATCTAAGTGTAGTCGGTGGTCTCCTAATGGTTCTTTCAGATTCTTTACAAAACAAGAAAAAACTGTTTGCTGGTTTACCTTCCCTCTCTGAAACCGATCGTAGAAAGTAGTAAGTCCCCCTCCCCACCCCCACAAACCCAAATCCAAATTCAAATCCTAACACACCTAATAGCTTCCAACTCGCCGGTCGTATCCTCTTAATCTTCCTGTTCATCGGCTTCATCTTCCAAGGTAACTGGTCCTTCGCCCGTGTCCTAGTTTCCATCGTCGGTTTGGGAGCTTGTATCATGGTAGCAGTTGGGTTCAAAGCTAAATGGAGTGCGAGTTTCTTGGTCACTCTTTTGAGTGTTTTCAACGTTTTCATTAATAACTGGTAATTCACCTTTTTATATCGAGATGATCAGTTTGTAATGACTTTTTTAGGTGGAGCGTTCATTCTGCTCATCCCCAACGTGATTTCTTGAAATACGACTTGTGAGTTAGCTTATTATTGCAGATTATAAAATACTAACTCCCGTCACAGCTTCCAAACTCTTTGTAAGCGCCCCCCCTAAAAAGATCATTTTGAGAATACGAACTAACAAACACTTAGCTATCGTCGGTGGACTCCTCCTCCTAGTTAACATGGGTCCAGGAGGTATCTCAGTTGACGAAAAGAAGAAAGTTTACTAGATGACCAACCGGTGTCGGTTGGTAAGGAGGTTGGGAGGGTTGGACCAGATCGTAGAGATGTGGGCGGAGGTGATTTGAGAGGAGGGGGGAGAGGGAAAGATATGAATGATGGCTGAATATCTGTGTGGTAGTTTTAAAATGAATTGAATGGATTAATTATACCAGGATGAGGAGTGCTTATGACTCGTTTGAGCTGGCCTGAGCAATTTTGTTAAATATAAGAAGTTCTTGGATTTCCTGGGGGATCACTTTTAAATCATAAAATCCAATGAAACCTCCTTCATACTCATACCCATTGGCATTGAATGTAAGGGAAATAGATAAACGACGAGAATCACTTTCCAATTCAGGCATCATATGGACTCCTTCCCAGAGTATAAAAGATAAGAAGGAAAAATTGCATAAAACGATCAAGATTTATATACAGATTCAAAAATCAAATCTAAAGTCCAGACCCTCGTCACCCGTGACTCAAGCATCCTCCAAATCCAAATCCAAAACCCCAATCCTAGTTTTCCACATGACCTCTTTAATCCTAACGACCTGTTTCCAAACTCTAACTTCCCATTGTTCCTGTTCCCCCTCCTCCTGATCGTTGATGTAACACTTCTCACCGTCGACACTGACGGTTTGTGTGGAGATCTCATTTTGATTCGGAGTTCTGGGATGACGGGGTGGGAGTGGTGGACCTTTTTTCTCTTGGAGATCGGTGAACGACGATGAGGAAGGTAAGGAGGATCTGTTGGTTGATCTTTTTGGGATTGGCGGTGGTTTCGGTGAATCCAGATTGATCTCTTTGACCCCAGTCCCAGTCGCTTCGGGATCTTTAATTTCCTGTGATTTCTCATCAACAATCTCGTTCTCCTTAACCTCAGCGACCTCAGCTTTAGGTTCATCCTCCTTAACCTCAACTCCATCAACCGCCTCAGCTTTAGATTCATCCTCCTTGACCTCAACTCCATCAACCACCTCAGCTATAGATCCCCCCTCATCCCCCTCTATCCGATTCGAACTCTCCGATTCAGGCGTCAACTCCAAATGACTCCCTTTAGGTGTCGAAAACGTAACCTCCTCATTCTCAGATCCAACAACAGAAGAGATTGAATCGTTACGTTTGATCTCAGGGGGGACCAAAACGGTAGCACCACCAACTCCGCTCGATTCAACAATTTCAGTTGTCGAGTTTTCCAAAGGTTCATCGATTTTCTCGTCTTGGGTGTCAGTTTTGACCTCGTCCTCGATTTCATGTTTCGATTGAACTGGTGAGCCGACAGGTTCGTTGATGATAGGTATCGAATCTTTATCATCAATCTCCAAAGGTTCCCCAAGTGTAGCTTCTGTACTAGTCATCGGTGAGATTCCTTCAGCCCCAACTCCCAACAATCCCTTCTCCTCCCGATCGTTAGGTTGAATACCAGGACTAACAGGTGGAGAAGACGTATTCCTGTATAAAGCTTTACTCCATCCACTCGACCCCCCACTGCCACTCCCCGAACGTTCTTTCAAACCGAAACCTAAACCCCACCCAGATCTTTTACGGGGTGGTAAAGCAGGTGGTCCGTCCAAACTCAACGTTGCTGTATCACTGTTCAATCTATCCCTTGAGATGTCCTGATTCCCATTAAGGTGACTGATTGAATCACGTTCACGTTCAGCGGATAAGACATAACCGTCATCCCCGTGCCAGACCACATGGATGATACCAGTTCGATAGAAATGCCATAATTCACATGTAGCTCTCAATCTCTCCAAACACCAACCTGATTTACACAAAGGATAAGATTTAGTTTCCTTCTCACTAGCTTGTGAAGCAGCCGTGACGACACCGGTAACAGGTGGTTTCGCGATTCTGAAAATATAAACCGAAGGTAAAGTAGTCGTTGAACTCATAGTCGATGTTGGACCAGCAGGTGAAGCCATTGGAGATTGGATCGGTGAAGTAGAACCAGATTGACCGGGTGACGCTGCAGTGTTGAAAAACGGTTTCAAAGAGAATCTTGATTCTTTACGATTGGTGGGATGAACAGGTGGTTGACCGAATTGAGATGGCGAATGAGGTACACCAGTTGCAACACCACCGAAAACAGGTTTCCCACATAAACTACAACCGATATCTTGAATCGAAGAACTCGAATTCAGGATAACAGAATTAGCGGAAACGGGTTCAATAATGAGATCACCAGAGATGATCGCACTACTGATAGATCTTCTGGTAAAGAAATTCAAATCAGGTGCCAAATCCAATCGTAAAGTAGGTTCATGATCCTCCGAAACCGATCGTGAAACAAAAGGTTGAGCTAAGAGATTACTGATGAGTGGAGGTGGGAAAATGTTTTTCGAAGTTTCCTTGAGTGGTCGAAGGGCACGGAGATGTTGTAAGAAAACGATAAATTCCGAATAAGGGATATGGGAATTAAGATATTTTCTTTTTCTGGTTGTTGAATCATCGGAGATTCGTTTAGATTTGAGAGGTGAACTGGAAGTGGTTGGGAGAGATTGGAAATGGACTTGTAGATCTCGAACTGCAGCTTCGGCGTTTGATAGATTCTCTTCAGCGGATTTGAGTCTTTCTTCAGCTTGGGCCCTAGCCATTCGTTCAGCAGCGACCATGGTGTTAGCCTAAGAGTAGGGTTAGGATATCGATATCAACATCATATTCCCGATCCAAACGTCACTACTTACCTGATCGAACAAAGTAGCAGTCAGATTATCAACCTCATCCTCAACCTGTTGTCTCTTCTCCTCCGCGCTCCCCCGTCTCCTCTCCTCCTCAACCAACCCAGCAGCCAACCTCTGCATCTCATCCTTAATCTGACTCCTCTCAACCAACAAGCCCGTATTCATACTCTCCTCCCACTTAGCTTTCGATTTTTCCAAAACCTCTATAGTCTCGTCTTTGGATTTCATCATCGAATTCACAGAGAACAGGTTATCCTCTAGATCAGCTCCTCGGGAGATTGATTCGACTAGTTTGGTGTTGAGTTGATGGGCTTGTTCGGTTAACAGGGTTAGTTGGGTTCGGAGGGAGGTTATTAGGGAGGTTGTTGGGGAATCTGGGGGGTGGAGATTGTCTGCTGGGTGAGAATCGAGATGGAGGGGTTCGAGGAGTTTGATGGTGTCACCAACGGATTTCTGTTGGGTTATGGGTAAGTTCTATACTGCTGAGGTTGATCATGACCCACCTCAACACTACCCTTCTCATTCTCAGTAACATTCTCAAGTTTTAACGACGATCCAACCGGTTCTGATCCTGAATCACCAACCGCAATCTCCTCAACACTTGGATCAAGTTTCACTTCTGCCAATTGGGTTCCGCCCTCCCCTTCTCCCTGTTGTTGATGTTGTATATGTTCCTCGTCAGTCATACTGATATCCCGTATCAGAGAAGAACGACAAGATAAAGATGAGAATTAAGATGAAAGATGAAAGATTGTTTATGGTTTATGTTGACAACCAAGATCTGGATTCGATCTCGATTATTATGGGGAAGGTGTTAACGTGGCGTGGCGCGTCTCAATTCAATGCAGCAGGAGGAGGAGGATCAACGTGAACTTGAATATCCATTCATTCATTTTAAAATCATGTACTTGCTCTAAATTTATAAACATAAGAAGGGGAAGAAAGAGAGGGAGAGGGAAATGAGAACACCAAATGAAACAATAAAAAATAATCTTTTCTCTATAATGGATTTCTCCATTATTCCGTCCGTCGTATAACAGAAGCACCCTAAATCTAAGCACTAGGTTGGAAGACAACACGGTCTTGGATGTTAACGAAGATATCATCTAGTAACACATCATCAATATACAATCTCACAAACATCATATAACAAATTACTCACCAGCAGGATGTCTGTACAAAGGTTGACGAAGACGTTTTTGGTCCATAGCATGAGCCAACAAACCGATTGAACGACCCAAGACGAAAAGACCATTAAGAGCACCAGAGTGTAGGTATTCATCAGCCTCCTCTTCAGTGAAGGCACCACATCCAGTTAAGAGATCACAGAAACTGACAGCGATAGCACCGTCAACGTTCAAGATCAAAGTGTTACTCTTCTGGGTGGTAACGTCTTCAACGGCGAGAGCGAAATCAAGAGTTTTGTGGTTAGGGAAATGTTTCTTGACGTAGTCGACGACCAAGACGACACGTAAATCTGGGTTGGTCTTTGATTTGATCTTGTGACCGATACCTGGGATCAATTTGTTGGCTTTTCTGTTTTGGTCGACGAATTCACGTGGGGTAGCACCGCTGTTCAAACCTCTTGAGAATTCTGCTGCGGCACCATCAAGAGCACCACCGAATCTGTCACCAATGGTCAAGAGACCAGCGACGAGTGAAGAGATCAAATCTTTACCAGCACGAGCGGTGATGATAGTGTTCATAGCACCAGAGACAGCAGGTCCGTGATCGGCAGTAAGTTGTAAAACCATTTCGATGAATTTACAAGCGTAAGGTGGGAGACGACGTTTGAACCACAAGAGTGAGATGACACCACCGATACCGATTTCTTCCTTGAAGACATCGGAGATTCTCATACCAGCGTACAAGAGTTCTTGACCACGTTCATCTGAGATGGTTGAAATGAAAGCAGCTGGTTTACGGATCATACCAAGTTTTTGAGCCCATTGGTAATCCATTGGGATTTGTGGTGGTTCAATCTCAGCTTTAGGAACGATGACACCGGTAGCGACGAGTTTCTCGTAGGTAGCTTTAAGGAGTTCTGGGAGATCTTCGAAAGTGTCTGGAACAAGGAATCCAGCAGCCTTCATAGCCTTGTTCTTGGCATCAGCAGTTTCAAGATCAGAGTTGGCCATTGAACCAGCGTGACCGAATTGAACTTCAGACGTGAACATCTTGGCACAAGTACCGATAGCCCAAGCGACAATGGGCTTCTTGATGATTCCCTTCTTGACGGCATCGATGACACGGTATTCTTCGGTACCACCGACTTCACCGAGAAGTAACAACATCTTACATTCTGGGTCGGCTTCGTATCTGAGTAAATGGTCGATGAAAGAGGTACCTGGGTAACGATCACCACCGATAGCAACACCTTCGTAAACACCGTTGGTGGTGTACGACAAGATGTTGTTAAGTTCGTTGGACATACCACCGGATTTGGAAACGTAACCGACGGAACCTGGTCTGTAAAGTTTACAGGCGATCAAGTTGTCCATCATACCACCAGTGTTACCGATTCTGAAACAACCTGGTTTGATACCACCAACAGTAGCTGGACCAATGATGATGACACCCTTGGCGACAGCCAAGTGAAGGAGTTCACGAGCGTGACGTTCTGGAACACCTTCGGCGATGATACCGATAGCTTTGATTTGTGGGTAGGTAAGGATATCGAGGGTGGATTCGTAAACTGATCTAGAAGATGAGAAGTTGACAACGACATCGACGTCAGAGTGCTTCTTGATGGCCTCAGCGACGGTGGTGTAAACTGGGAGAAGAGTTTCTTTGGTACCCCAGTAGAATTTTTGAATGTGGTGACCACCGAATGGGTAAATCATGGCAGCGACAGATGGAGTTTTACGTCCACATGAGAAATCGAAATCGAGCATACCTTGGATAGCACGGGGTTGAAGACCGAAAACGAATGAACGGGTGTGTTCGTCGAATGGTCTGTAGGATGGTCGTTTACCGAGACCGGTCTCTGGTTCGAATCTGACAATGTTGTCGTTTGGTTGTTCACGAGAACCGTTGGCTTTGATTGATCCAATACCTTCAGTGGAGGCAGCAGGTGCTTCGGCGGATGGCTCGACGATGTTAGCCTCGATGGGGGTGACTTGACGAGTGATAGCGTTGGTGGTCTTGGGGAGACCAAGAGCCATAGGAACGATAGCGGTGATTGGTGATTCAGGACCGTAAACCTTGATTGGGACACCGAGTGATTCACCGAGGAGTCTCATAGCTTTAAGACCTTCTTGGTAGTTAGGACCAGCACGTCTGACCCAGATCTTGACGTTGTGACGGATAAGACCTTGTTGGTATTGCTTGAGAGCTCTGATGATACCCTTGAAGGTAGCGGCGACATCACTGAAGTTGGCGGCACCACCACCGATGATCAAAACTTTACCGTCTTTGAGAGGTTCACCACGGGTCATGAGGTCGACTAAAAGTTAGTTGAAGAAAACGATACCTCGACTCACTGATAGTTTTGGCGTATTCATAAGTTTGACCTTCAGTTGGAGCACCAGAGTATTCACCATAGTTGGCGAGCTCGTGAGCGAAACCAGCAGCAGCGATAGCGTCAGAGTAAACGACTGAAGCACCACCACCAGCAACCATAGTCCAGACACTACCGTTTTGGTTCAAAACGGTTAACTTCAATGAAGCACCGGTGGAAGCATCAAGTTTTTGAATGTAAGCTTCCTCTTTGGTGAGATCACGACCGAAAGGTGCTGGCCAAACCATTGGTGGTCCACGATCAGCTTTGATAGCACCACTTGCACCTGGAGTGGAGATGTCACGGGCGATGGCCCATTTAGGTCCACAAAGGAAATCAGCGGTTTGATCGAGTTTAGCGGCCATGTCGAGGTAGTAGATTTCTCCGTTGTCGAGACAGACAAGAGGGTTGATCTCGAGGTAGGCAACTGGAGATGTCAGCGAGGTTCCCAGAGCTACGACTTACAGTGAAGGTCGACGTAAACGGCGTAAAGTCTGATCAAGAAGTCACAAAGAGTGTCTTGCTTGGCTTTAGGGACATGGGTAAGGAGGGTGGAGATGATGGTTTCTCTTGAAGGGAACTGTAGAGGGGTCAGCGACTAACTCGCGGTAGTTGGATCCATCACTTACCTCAGCACCAACAGCGAGAAGAAGTTTAAGAGCTTTAGCATCAACGTCTCCAACTTCAACACCACCTTCGTGGGTGAAAAGAATCCAATCACCCTCACGAGCGGAGTTGATACAAACGTAGTATTCGGTATCAGCAGGATGAGGGAGGAAAGGTTCAATGATGAAAGTGTTGAGGGTACCGGTTGTAGTCTCAACTGTAACTGGTTTACCAGCTTTCTCTTGGATCCAAGCAGCAGTTGGTTCGTAAGTCTTGTTGAGACATAAGAGACCAGCCTTTCCACGACGTTTGATCAATTGATCTGGTTTACCGACGAGTTTATCGGTGAAAACCCATGATGGGAGACCTGCACCTGGGGTAATGGCTGGTGTGAGGGAGTTGGTAGCGGCATCCCTAGAGAGTGTCAGCTATAGACTCTTCATAGGAGAGAACTTAGCTCACCATTCAACTTGAGCTACCTTGACTGGGGCAACGGTAGACTCGGCAAGACATGGGATAGGTGTGGGGGATCTAGGGAGCCAGTAGGAGATGAGTTGCTTAGCATCGTACTCGCGGATAGCTATAGAATGAGTGTTAGTTAACAGGTAAAGTGAGTGGTAGGTAGGTCCGAGCTCAGCGGACTTGAGAGGTGATGGATGGTAGCGACGAAAAAGAGACTTACCCTTTGTCGACATGATGTATCAAGCTTCTTTATGGGTATGTATAAGATTAAACTAGAGAAGGAAATTAGTTGGAAAGTTCTATCGGTCGTAGGAGAAGGTCGATGAGTTGAAGAAAGATGTAGAATGTTTTTGGGGGGAAATTTCGAAAGAAAAAGTTGGGAAGAGAAATAGAAGGGTGGGACTTACAAAGAAAGAAAGAAAGCTGGGTTAGGTAGTCGAGTAGAGAGGAGAGAGAGAGAGAAAAGAAAGAGGAAATGAAATAAATAAAAGCTGAAAAGCTGAAGAAAGTAAGAAGAGTTGGATTGAGGTTAATATGGTACCACCACCCACCGTACCACCACCCCCCCAACGGTACAACGGTCCTGCCATGGACATCCCCAAACCCCAACTATTTGATGCCGCGTCGCGTATGTCCTGATTAGAGTTTCTTTTAACCGATTAAATTGGATTTAATCCCGTGCCTGAAGATAGTCCAAGTACACGTGGATGTGGAGGCAACCTAGCAACAATGAATGTTGATTCCAGTGATATACTGATCCAGTGTAGTACTTGAGCATAAGATTACCATGACTATGACTACAGATGACAATGTACTATTATCTTCATCGAATACTCCAATCCTCATACTGGACAACGGGGCTTACAACATAAAAGCTGGCTTTGCAGGAGTAGATTTCGAGCCAAGGTGAGTAAAATTAACCTTAATCTCTTCGTCTCTCAAATTCCAATCTAATCTCCCTGATTACAGAGTCTACCCAAACTCCATAGCTAGATCTAAAAATGATAAAAAGGTTTATGTCAGTGATGAGATTGATTCATGTCGTGATCTATCTGGTATAGCATACAGACGTCCATTCGATAGGGTCAGTCCTGACCTTCTCTCTCATTTCATTTCGCTAACAAACCTCTAGGGAATGCTGGTTCATTGGGATGCACAAAAGATCATCTGGGATAGGTTATTTTCGTCATCAGTTTTGAGTGTTAGCTTCATTTTCCAAAAACACAAGGTCAAACTAAATACTTCGTTAAGGTCAACCCACAAGAAACCTCTTTATTGCTCACAGAACCTTATTTCAATCTACCGAATATTGCGGAAACATACGATCAAATCGTTTTCGAAGAATACGAATTTTCGAGTTATTTCAGATTAACCCGTGGGTCTTCCTCTTCTCCTTGGACGAATTACGAGGATACACTAACGAATCATTAATCAGCGGCCGCTTTAATACCTTACGGAGGAATGTTTGGTAACGACCAAGAAGTCCCACCTGAATGTAGTATAGTCGTCGACGTCGGTTATTCATATACACACGTTATACCAATCAGAGACGGTGAAATAATATGGGAACATGTTAAAAGGTTAGTCATTCAACTTTCATTCCACTCATCTGATATCGGATAGAATCGATATAGGTGGTAAACTACTCACGAATCATCTCAAACATCTGATCTCATTCAGACAATGGAACATGTTGGATCAAACTCATGTTGTCAACAGTGTCAGAGAGGCTTGTAGTTATGTAACTATGGATTGGAAAAATGACGTTGAGATTTGCAAGTGAGTAAAAAGTAACTTCTTTTCAACATCTAACAGATTCTCAGAAAAAATTCAAAATCAAATCCAATAGTTCAAGAATATGTTCTACCGGATTTCTCAGTTACTTCGACTTCAAGAACTGGATATATAAGATCAGGCCCGAATGCTGTCGAAAATGAGAATGGAGATTTAAACACTTTATCGAAAAAAGAATCGAAAAAACATGTTGAAGACGAGGAAGAACAAGTGCTGTACATGGGTAACGAGAGGTTTTCAGGACCTGAACTGTTGTTTTATCCATCAGACATTGGTGGGTATACTTTTATTATTGATCATGATCAAACTGATACCCATGTCTTAGGTCTTAAGCAATCTGGTTTACCTGAAACAATCGCTCTCGTCATCTCACTCATGCCAGAGGAAGTTCGAGGAATGTTTTGGGCCCATGTCGGTATTTTTGGTGGTTTAGGGAACATAGAGGCGTTAGGCGAAAGACTGTAGGTCTTTTCAAATTAGAATCGAGGTTAACCTGACATCACGTAGTGAAAGGGATCTCCGTGCCCTCTGTCCAATCGAATACGAATTAGGCATATTCGAAGATTTCGAGTAAGTCCCCTCAAAAAGCACAACTAACAACCCCCAAGTCCCGCTTCACCACCCTATACTTCCGCCCTAACCCTAACCCAATCCGAAATGTATCTTTCAACGTTCCCAGTGACCAGATCCGAATACCTCGAACACGGATCAAGTGTTTGCAGAAGAAGATTCGGTGGACCAAGTTATAACGTTCAACCACCTAATTTGGTTGGGGAAGGTGAAGGGGGAGGTGAATTGAGTGATGACGAGAGGGAACGTCGGTATGCTATGGGAATTGAGAGTCGGGTTGTTCGAGGGAAGAAGGGGAAGAAGAGGAAGGAAGATGAAGTTGAGGAGGTCGTTAGTGGGAGTTGGGGTGGGAGGAGGAGACGGGGTTTGTAGATTGGATGGGTGGTGGTGATGTGTTTCAAGGTTTGGATTATGTTGTATGCATGTATGGATGTACGAGTACAGTAGCAAAATCGAATTGGAGAGTAAAGTGTTGGACAAGTACGAGTAAGAGCAAAGTCAACCGCCACAAACCCAAAAAACGCTTTTTCCCGGAATCTCATTGGTCCAACCAACCTTAACTCACACAAGACATACAGTAATCTACAACCAACAACTACAACCACCAAAATGGCTTCATCCTCCAAAACAAACCCCCTCCTCCCACCACTCCAACATACAAGCTACTTAATCCAATCAACACTAGAACATCAATCCCATTCTTTCCATCCACATTCTTCTTTCGGGGTTGCTGCTAGGGTTACCGCTCAGTCGGCTGGGGTTGGGTTGTTGGTTAGTGCTGTACAGAATGCTTTGGATAGGTGAGTTCTGGTTGGGTTGGGACTTTGATTCGATGTCCACTACTTTCGACACCGATATAAAACATATCTATCTGGAGAATATCGAAAGTGTTTAGATCTAGAAGAGATTCTTGCAGACCTAAAAAGACATATCGTGATGAGTCGTAATACAACTCTCGAAGACAATAAAACTGGCATAATCACATGTTTACACTTTTCACTAACACTTATCCCCCGTAGACACGATAAAGGTGCAATGGGTATCGTCACCCGTACAGGAGGTACAATTGGATTTTTCGGTATGTCCCCCATCTCCAACAACCATCTTTTTAACTAAATTCAAAAATTAGCCGCAATGGGATTCGCATTTTCTTTCACTCAATCTGTAACAGCCAATATCAGAGAGGTACGTTAACTTCACAGCTTATAACCCAAAACTTTTACTTATTTTGAATACGACATAGACTGATGACGCTCTTAACGGTGTCGCTGGTGGTTGTGCAGCAGGTTTCATAGCTGGTGTACGAGGTACGTTGAATTCAACTAAATTTCAATTCGAAATGCTAAAAAACCCACACACAGCTCGTTCTTTACCTTTGGCATTTGGTGCTTGTGCAGGAATGGGTGCTTTGATCGGTACATTCGACGCTGCTGGTGCAGTGAGTTATGAATTTCAATATGCGTTTTCGGGTCTGATTAACACCACCACCCTTTTAGGCACTCACCGGAACTGATAGAATGGCTTTACCAAGACCTGAACGTGAAGAACGTAGATTGAAATTCTTCAAGACTCCAAAAACTGAAGTTGAAGCTGTTGCTTAGAAGGGTTGGAGATGACATGTAGATTTCTTTGGATGTGAAGAACATGCTTTATCATTTGGAGCTTTGGATGAAATTTTGATCAAACGAAATACTCATTCATCAACTACTAACCACTGATAATCATACAACCATATCCCACTTCCTACAACTAACCAATTCAAATCCAAATCCAAACCCAGGTCCAGATCTAAGGTTTAGGATTCGCGTTACATTTACACATACCCGCACACATACATGCTATGTCGCGATGTCACTCCCTAAACAAATACTTTAATGACTGGATATGACTTACGATTACAGACACACTGGGACTGATTGATGGGTTCGGAATTTGGGATTACCCTTTGGGTTTTGAGTTCTTGGTTGGGGGTGGGTTGACAACATGATTTCGGGTTTGGGTTTGGGTTTGGGGTTTCGGTGGGGTCTGGTTTTATTTTGTAAGTATGTTGTCAGGTTAGTCGAGGGGAATGGTGATTCTCTTACTGGATTCAGTTTTTTTGGAACAACATTCGATGTTGAGTGGCTGAAGTTCGATGTTAGATTCTTCCACTTCAAGTTATGGATTGATAACTTACTGGCATATTTAGATAAATACTGAGCTGCGTCAATGGTTGAGAAAGATGAGTTTATGGGGTTTGTACTAATTCATCTCAACGTCGTTAACATTATATACTGACAGTAAAACTTCAACTTACTAATTTTCAAGAATTCAGAACTTTTTTCTCCTTCCTGACTTCTTTGATTCTTTGGATTTTTCGGGGTTCTTGCAGGTAAGAGTTGGTTTTCGGTTGTAACCTCAGCTACAGAAACGAAGAAAAATGGTATTTCGGAATTTATCAAGTAGAACTCAAGAATCAAGAAGTAAAAGTCCAACAACACGAACGTGGTGGTTTGACATCACGCAGCACCTCAACAACGATCAAATCAAAACTGATTTTCTCGTCTAAAACGTCACGTCACGAGGCTGAATCTGTGTTCCTTTGTTCCTTTGTCATTTGGAGCGTTTCAAAGGGTGTACTGTGTTTTTCTTTTTCAACGAGGGGAACGGTATATACCGGGAGAAGGTTTTGATTACTGTATCCTTCGATACGAAGGCGCAAGTGGCACGGCCTCGAAGGTGTAGGGACCATCACTCCACATATGATTCATTCATTTACGCCCGAACTGTTACCATCAAAATAAATCCCCCTTGAATGCGTTATCATTTTAACCGGACCAGTTGATTTTTGATCTTGAACTAACCCAAAATGTACCAGTGTTCTATCATCAAAACTTTAATTTCATGTCCTATCCATGAACATTTTTCTATTTTATATGGGAGTTGAAAGCTGGTTGATTGATTTACCCCTTAATTTTAGTTTTCTTTGATGGTGTTTTTTGGGGTTCACTTCTTTATCGTTCGATTGGATAAGTATAGTATGGTTTGGTACTGACAACATGAATTTAGGATGATAGATATAAATACAGCTGGGTTATCGGCTGTTTTCAATTATTCTCTTCTTCATTCCATTTAAATTTTTTCTTTCTCTTTTTCTGGTCATCCTCCTTGCTCTCTTACTCGTTCACCTCAAAATCCCTCTTCATCTTATTTACAACCATCTACTTCTGTACTACATCTTTGAACGTAACTCCTCATCGACGCTTACCCTACACTACCTCCCAGCTATACTACTTCGACCCATCTCATATCAAGACATAAACTACAAACACCTCTTGCGTGAAGTGAGTCCGTGTATTAATTTGTTTCTTCATCGACACCGTTACTAAACGTATCCCCTAGATACAATGGATACATCCTATCAGCAAGAATATTATTCACGATATCTTCCTCAAGATTATTCTTTCCTAAAAGCATCATCAGAAGATAATCAAGACATGACAATGGATTGGGACAAGGTTATAGCTCCGAACGAGAATGGACCTAACAAGTGAGTCTTGAATCATATTCTAAACTCAATGTTAATCACTCAAACTCCATAGTGAATTACCATCCACTCAACCTCGATCAAACCCTCAACCTGGATTTTCGTTCACTGCCCAAAATCAAACTCAAACTCAACATCAGCCTTTCGTTGATATTCGACAGATCTGGTCTTACCCTCAACCTGAAATGGATGTCCAATCATCCCCAACTCCAAACTTTTCCCTCAGTTTTGGTTCGAACGATTTGGGGTCAAGGTATGAACACATTATTGCATGACCTAAATCAGCAATTTTTACAGACACTAACCTTAATCATTATCTAGTGACAACCTTGAATTCCCGAACCCAGACTTCAATGTCGATGAATTTATCGCATCCGTCGTCGACGATGAAGAAGAAGTTACCCAACCCCAACCCTCAACTCAATCCCAATCATCTTCATCATTATCGCTCTCAAGTTCATCAGCTGTTCCGTCGTCATCCATCATCAATTCAACACTTTCAATTATCAACGATCATCCTCAACTCCCATCTTTTCGAGAGTTGATCCGCTTATCCTCTTCCAAAGGTGATCTACGTGAAGATGAAATCATCTACCCCTCAAACAATAAACCAACACATCGAGCTAGTGCTCCGAATCTCAATTATACCCATACTCGTCCAGTTCTTCCTGGTCCGCTACGGAAAACTAATTCGTTTCATGTTATCCACACAAGTGAGTCGTCTTTCTTTCTAATCTTCAAACGTACGTCGCTAAAACTGAATGAACTAGAACAACAACCACGTCACGGTAATGGTAATAACAATATCAATTTCGGACCAAGTGATTCACATGGTTAGTCGAATCTACAGCACTGTTTCTCGGGTGAATCACCCTCTCTAACAATCTGATCAGTCTTAATCGTTGATATTCCTGTTTCTTGGAACAGAGAGCAGCTCTACGGCTACGCACTCACCATCATCGAAAATCATTTATTCAACTCAGACCTCCACGTCGAGTCTAATCGTCATATCGCACAACGAAGACTCTTGGAATTTGAATATGACGATTTCGAGGGTAGAGCGAGTATCTTGTGAGTCTTTATGCTCATACTTATGAGACTAGGTTGAATGCTGGCCTGACATCGTTGTTGGATGTAGGTTCTACAGCCCAGATGAGGCGAATAGTTTTATGAACGCTATCAGATCAGAATACGGAATTGATTGTTATTTACTAAATGTGAGTCGAACGATATGTCCTTGAGATATTTTCATTAATCATCATCAGTGGACCAACGAAACCTTCAACAAAGCTTTAGGAGATCCTGATTCTGGAAACCTCTATTTCGAAGATTTACCAATGATGAAAGATGAAGAAGTGAGTCCCTCTTTTAAGTATACAGTATCACTAACACTCCCTTTCCAGGGAGTTAAACGACTTTGTCATCCAACAAGGACTGTCTCCGTCAGTCGTCATTTTATCAACGGAGAATATAAGAGACAACAGTTCGCGAGGTCAGTCCTAACCCCATCTTCCTGTTCCACCTTGAATTGAAATGGAACTGAGACTTGTTTTAGGGTTGGAAGTAGAGCCGAAGCAGATGTTGTTATCGAGAAAGTGAGTTATCAAACCTAAACACTAGATGTTGGGAATCATGCTAATATTTTTTTTAGATTAGAAAAATGAATTTGACTTCGGGGCCACCTATAACTATCAGAATCGCTGATTCCGAAGTAAGTCTTAAATACATTCTCCAATAAAGATGCGTATTGACAGATGTCTTTGTTAGGCTCAAAAAGCTTTCAAAGAATTCTCTAAACACTGGAAATTCAACTCTGGTTCTTCCTTTCCGAATCGAAAGGTTTTTGATCAAGCGTAAGTTTATTTCAATGTTCGACATTACCTTTTTCTGACATAGTTTTCATCAGTGTTTTGATCAAACGAAATAACACCCATCTCGATCATATCAGTATCATCGAGTCGATCCTCCATCCAGAGTACGTCGACATAAACATCTTCAAGCTTAGAGCTAGAAGCTAATAAATGATTTATAATAACACCGAATCAAATACATCTCGAAACATGAATCGAAACAATCTAACAATTTCAACCGGTTCCAACCCCAACAGACAAAATACAATCACCTACCCAAGACCTCCAACTCCGATCACACCATCAACCAGACCATCAAATTGGTCCACTCACTTGCCGTTGACTCTGCCACCAACTCCTGGTACTTCAACTTCGACTTCGGCTTCGGCTTTCACCTTCGCCCCCTTCGAAGAACGATTCAGATTCGAACCGTTCGATGATGATTATCAGCATGATTTTGGTTTTGCTAGTGGAAGTGGAATCTCTGGTTCTGGTTCTGGTTCTGGTTGGAACGGTGTTGGCAAGGGTAAAGGGAAAGAAACCTCAAACCAAATCGGATTCAGTCAATGGAATCGTTAGTTCGGTTCGTAATGTTCTCGTTTTTCATTTTTCATTGTCTACGTTCTTCCCATCTTTGGTTTTCATTTTATGATCAAATTGTCATTTTCTTATGATTCATTCTGTTTACTATTCTGCTTCCTATTTCATTACTGTGTCCATCTTTGACGTCGAAAATTGTTTTCATACTTTTGTTTTTTCTCATATTCTTTTTGTTGCTAAATGTTCAAATCATGTATTTCATACTGTACATATGTCCTGTATATATTAATTGAACACACATTAGGTTGAATAGTACGAAGAAGTGTATATACAGTAATATAAATGATATCAAAAACAAGTTTCACAAACCACCTTAAGATCCAATTGAGTCACCCAACCGAAAGTTGCCCATCTACAACGTTCCCATAGGACCAGACGGAATCGGACTATTAGGATTCAGATCGACGTAAAACCCAGGACTATGATCCGTATCCCCACCAAAAGTCATAACCTCATCAGTCCCAACACCAACCAAAGGTTGCGGCAAAGTCCGTTTAACATTCGAATTCGATCGACTCAAACTGAAATTCGGGAAGATATCACTATCAGGTCGAGCAGACGATTGGACCTGTGTCTGTGTAACACTACCGGTACCTGTACCGGTAGAAAAAGAAATTATCTGTGAACGCAATTGATTCATGTTCTTATTGAACGATGACGTGGTAGATTCAGATGGGATCAGGGATGAGAAGATTGATTTGAAAGTTTTGGCTGATTTTATGGAGACGCCTCGACGGAGTTCTGGTGGTGTCGGGGTCGGGGTTGGGGAGATGGTTCGATTGGTTTCGGTCAGGTTTGAAGGGAGGTTTGAATCGTTGATCGTTGATATGGTTGGGAGATTCACTTGTTCTTGGTTAGACGGGTTTGATGAAGGGGTTTTGGAAGGGTTTCGACTATTACTGGCAGTGCCACTGCCACTGGCAGTCTTTGGTTTCGTTTTACGATCCATCTCGTACATGTATTCCCTCATTGCGATCTCTTGGAATTCACGTTTCAAACTCTCCGAAACGGATTTTCGGGTTACATACGATTGTTTGGAATAAACCGAATCGGGCGATATATTGGGTGGATGTTGGTTAGTCGTGTTCGATGAAGGGTTGGACGTTGACGGTATGACCAGATGGGGTGCGGTTATGGGAGGAGCGAAAGATCCTGTATAAGGTATATAATCCGGTGGAGGAGTTTGATAACTTTGAATTTGTAATGTAGTTTCATCTTCTCTGATAAAAGTTGAAGCCAATTGATTCAGGTTATCGTTCTTGTCAAACTTCAATTTTCGATCTTCAAGATCGATATAATCGTTTGAAGAGATACCTTTCGAAAAGCCATATTTATTTGGTCGTTGACGTTGACGTTTCTTTAGATAGATGGTTAAGAAGATAATGAAAATTAAAGAGAGGAGACCACCGAATATTGATCCTACTATTATTGGGATATTTGAGATTGTTGAGGTTTGGGTTGTGGGGGGATTGGATAGGACGACGTAATCTAGGATTAATTGGGTGGGGGATTTGTTCTTTATCTCTAGATGATGTGTGGTATGGGGATCTAAATCGGTGTTCATGTATAGTAACGATGAATAAGCTTTCCAGGGGTTCTGAAGTTTTTGAGCCATAGTCAGCTTGGAATTGGTGGCCAGTGAGACGAGTGTACTTACAGTAAGATTGATTTGATTCGTCAACATCCCGTCTAATGAGATTTCCGCTGTACCACCCTCAGGACCGGACATCCCAAACAAATAAATCGCATAAGCTAAAAACATTTCTCATCAACATACATCCAAATCTCCAAATGTTAAACATACCCTGAAAACTGATAGTAGCCACAGCGTCCAAATCCGTAGTCCCACTCAAACTGTTCTCATAAAACCCACTTCGATCGGAAAATTCTTGTAACAATGTGTTGTTGTTATCGGACCCTATTAAACCGTTAGGTCCAATTTGAGTCCAAGAGGAGGAAGGTGTGAAGGTGATTGATGAAGCCGAGGTGGTGTCCAGAGTGGTATTTTGGATTGACGTTTGACTAAGCAGTGAAATATTAATTTAGTTTCGATGATATGTCATTCATTAGGAAACTCACTTGTTGAGAGTTTGATTACCGTTCAAACCGAAAAATTGGAATGTCTCCCCATTGCTTTTATTGTTTGATTGGTAGTTTGGATACAATTGGATTTGATGAACACCCCCAGGAAGGTTTCTATAGGGTACACAACCGTCGATAAGTGAACTTCCATTCACGCTGAAAGTGGCTTCACAATCCGTGTCTGAAGGTAAACCAAAAGAGAAAGATATACTGGAGGCTACATACAGTACCATCAGTATTATTATTTGTTTCAAGGAAGAGAAGAGAAGAAACGGACGTACCAGAAATATTCAAAGAGATTGAAGATTCGTTGTTTGAAGTTTGGTGGAAAGTCTGATCGAAACCGTTTGATCGAGGTGAATAACCGGATTGCCAACCTTGAGAAGTCTTTGGACAGGATGTACATGGGAGATAATTCATTATGGGTGAGGTGTCAGCTATGAAGAAAGGGATATCCATCTTCGTGGTGTAGTCGATGGAATGTTCAAAGAAGTTTGATTGTTTTCAGTGTTCTCAAGTTGATTAGATGGGATATTGGAGATTTCGTTCAGTTCTTTTGATTAGTAGAAAAGCAATGGATTTATGATAAGGATGAAGAAGTGTCGAACTGAGAATCTCGTTGTAAGATTATCACACGTAAAGTACACTTCTTGACTCCCAATCATCATTGCTTATCCCCTGTAATAACGATCTAAAGGGATCTACCTTCAACCACGTAAGGTGTATCCTGAAAGTCATCAGAAAGGCAGAGATCGATTCGTGAGAAAGGTCGACAGTTATCATCGGATTCAAAGGTGGTAGAATCTGATTAGGATCCTTTGTTTAGGGGTTGTTTGTAGGATTCGATATTTTTGTCTGCAAGATTGGATCAGATACGGAGAGTTCATCGAGGACTTCACTCACCTTTCGGACCTTTTTCATTTTTATTTACTGATAAAGCTCGATCAGCGAGTTGAATCATCATTGCGAATGGAATTGAGGAGAGAAAGGATGGGAAAACGATGATATTCATAAGTTACAACAGATAGATAAATCGAAAGGGACTCGAGACATGAGGATAAATTCTAAAATCAAAGAAAGAAAACAGAGTCAAAAGTGGGGAACGAGAACATGCTAAATGTTATTGATATTGGGGATAAAACAAGAATGGTGTGACGAAATGAAATCCAAGAAGTCGTTAAATGTATCGGAAGACAAAGGATAGGGAGAAACAGCTATAGGATAACACTTGGTTAATCGTCCATTTCCCCCATGACTCCGTCGTCATCACTGATTTCTCCCATATCACTCATTTTATCCTCATCGTCGTCGTCGTCATCTTCGTCAACTTCCATCCCATCGGTTTTGGTTTTACCGTTAGCATGTCCGTTGGCGGTACCGTTCCCATTCCCATTCCCGTTCCCGCTGCCATTTGAAATTTTTGGGTTTTTAGGTAAACTACCACGAGGTCTACCACCACTACCACCCATTTGTAAATCGTCATCTTCGTTATCACCAGCTTCACCAGCTTGATCGGCGTCTTCGGGTGTCGCATATCTCTCAACGTAACTTTCGACTTTTTGGTTGTAAGCTTTAGGATCTCTCATTAGTAAAGCCGCTGCTTCGCCGTTGAGTGGATCAGCTGGGTTCGGGTAGCGTAGTAATTGTGGTAAGAAGATTTCAAAGATGTTGATTAATTCTGCGGAGTTTTAGTTTTTTTATGTGGATGAGTTGGGGGATGGACTTACCGAACATTGGGGACCAGGTTTGATTGATTACGTCTAGACAGACACTTCCACTCCTGTTTATTGATTAGTTTTTGAGGTGTTGATTGGAGGTATGACTCACAATTCATCGATGTTGGGATGATAGATTTTATTCATGAATCCTATACTTGGTGATTTATATGGGAATTGTTCAGGTAGTTCCACATGGATTTTCCAAACTCCGTTAGCGAAGGGAGCTAAACGTGAGATTAGCTTGAGTATCATCATCAACTCAGCGATAAACGTTGAAAATCTGTAACTCACTCTCAGCAGGTCCATAGAATTTGATGAAAAACTCGTTCATCTTGTTATTGACCAAGGTCACTTGATAATCTGACATCAACCTATTGAATTGGAGATAAGAGGGTGGCAAAGAGTGAGATAAGATGGTTTTCGGATCAGTTGTTTAAGTCGATTTGAAATGGGTGATTGCTTACAGTTTCATTACGTCTGTGTCAACACGACGTTTGGGGGAACTGTGGAGGAAGGGGAGACGATGTTAGTTTTAGATATGTGCAAGCCAAGTTCTTCATTTGACATGGGTGGGATTGGGACTTATCATTTTGAATTGGTAGTAGGGTTAGAGAGGGGTTTTGTTTGGTTAGTTAGAGGATTGTTATTGTTGATAATGTGATACGTTGAAGTGGTTGGATTAATAGTCTGAATAGAGATGAATGAAATTGAATTGATAGACGATAGACAGCCAAGACGAGCAAGAAGGAGAGAGCAAGGGGGGATTAGAAGGTACTATCGTATCGTCATGTCTCCCTGACATACACTCCCGTTTGGTGTGGGGTAGTCCGGGGAAGTGAATGTCAGGCTCACTTGATGCTCTCCGATCGAGAAAGCCGATCCCCAGAACTAGAACAATAAGTAACAGCAACGACAGGAGTAACGACAACAACAACACCACCACCACCCATCTCCAATGGATTATCTAGATACCCTCTCAAACCCTCTCCCCCTCCTCAAACCCCATCTCCCAACCCTCATCCTCTCAACCCTAACCTTCTTCCTAATCCAACTAATCTCATCCAAAATCTCACCAAAATACCTATCAAAATACATTCCAACCTACAAAGAATTCGATACCAAAACCAAAACATCCTGGGATTCACATGTGGTCTCAATGATACATGCGTTGGTGGTCATACCGCTAGCACTTAATTGTTTGAATTCAATTGTATTGAAGAACGATCCGGTTTTTGGTTATGATCCGTTCGTGGGACATGTTTTGGCTTTGACTTCGGGTTATTTTATTTGGGATACCGTGGATAGTTTGTTGAATTCGACTATTGGATTCGTTGTTCATGGTAGGTGGACTACGCTTTTTTGCATCGATTTGATAATTCGCTAAAATGAGCTTATAGGTGCCGCTTGTCTTGCTGTTTTTCTTTTTTCTTTTGTGGGTTTATTTCGACGGCTTTGGCAGGAAGTGTAGCTGACTGATATCTCGAAGAGACCTTTCTTAGCTGGTTTCGGTCCTTCATTTCTTTTATGGGAACTTTCAACTCCTTTCTTGAATATTCATTGGTTCATGGTACGTCCAGTTTTGTTCATTGGATCAAGAAACTAAAGATTAGATTATTAGGATAAACTGAATTTATCGACCAAATACCCCACGTTACATCTTCTCAACGCACTCGTCTTTATGTTAGTTTTCTTCTTGGCTAGGATAGTTTATGGGGGGTTTAACGTACGTCGATTCGATGAATGGAATCAATGCTAAATCTACATCAGACGATAAAGTTCTTTTATGCAATGTGGACGGAAAGACATCGAATACCATTACATCTTCATCGTAAGTCCTAACCACAAATTACTTAAATACTGCCACTGATAAAACCACGTTAGTTATCTATTGTTCTGGAAACATAGCATTAAATATGTTGAATTGGTTATGGTTCTCCAAAATGGTTGGTAAGATGATAGCTAGATTATCGGGTGATGATAAACCTGAAATGCATAGTCAAGGGAAGAAGAATAAGACCGTTGATGAGAAAGATGAAGTTGAAGGGGAAACACTAAGTTTACCTGCTAATCCACCTTCACCGGTTATGATCATCAAAGGGGTTGAGGATGAATCGTAGATCTAGCTTAGAGTGATGTTCTAGAAATGAATAGAATAAAAATAACAATCCAATCAAAATTAATTTGATGATGATCCAAAAGGATCTATCCTAGCCTCGTTACTTGACTCCACTTACTCCTGTTTGGAGTAAAGATCTAAGACATTTTGATGGTGCGAGAGAACTTAATCGATTTGACACGCTTCAGTTGAGGCGGAGCTACCTTTGGCCATCAAGGTCATGTATTTTGGTTCTTGAGTAGAAATTCAAATAGCTCCGTGACCGTAGCTGAGCAACGAGTTCACTACTGAAATGGAGTTTTGTTGAGGAGTCAGAGAATGCCATGGTTGATTTGTAACTTATTTTATTTACTCATAAACTAAGTTGTTGTAATTATTCTAAGTAAATTGCAAGTGATGACAAGATTAAACTAATGAGATCTTCGATCAGATCAAGGGGTAAGTGCTAAGTGGTCAATGCGTTACAGAACCTATTATTTGAAACCGTTGATTCATCAGTCTAGTCCACCATATTTAACGCACTTTCATTTCTCGATTTTCTTCTTCTTTTGCTTTTACTTTCATCAATTGAGCTTCACTTTTCTTAATTATTCCCTTTCTCGCTTCCCATACCCCATATCAAACCACTCTCTGCCACCTTAATCAGTCTTTACAAGCTTCTCATCAGTCATCTTTCTTGGGATTCATTTCCTTATAGCATTTTGGCTGACCCCCTGCGTTATCATCATTTTAATAACCATCATTCAACCTTTCGGAATCCCTAATCCTTGAAACTTTTAGATTATTTCTCTACTATCAGTAGGTAAGGATATCAAACAACCCATTCATCATAGCACTCACACTAACTTGACCCCATAGAGAACTAATCAACCAAAAAAAAGACTCACGTCACAATGGCTCCCCCAGCTAAAGTAAGTTTTTTGATGGTATCCCTTCCCTCCATCAAAATCATCATATCCTCATACACTTCCCACAACTCTAACTCTAACAATCTTACTGACCTATCACAGACTAATGAGCAAGAGCTCACAGTTGCCATGGAGGCTTTCAAATCCATGGATATAGGTGCTAAAGGTAAGATAGCACTCTCGTCATCAAGGTCGTTCACCTCGCCACAGGTTGTAAACTAACGATATATACAGATTGGGCTCCTCGTCCAGGTCAGTTGTGATCTCCTTTTTTTGGTCAAGGTTATCCAACTGATCAAGGAATATTTATAGATTTCGGAAAAGCTGGGAAAACTATTCAAGTCTTCGCCAACATGTTTCAAACTCGAATTACTTCCAAGCAAATGCTCATCCAGTAGGTTTTGTCCCACGCAATCTAACGTGTCTAACCTAACTGTTTTAGTTTTTACGACGTAGAAATCAACCCAGTTGTTAAAGTCGCCAATCAAAAGTAAGTCTTTAGCTTTTAGATACGTGATCTGTGGTGACTAACCGTACCTCCTTTTAGAAAACCAAAGGCTCTCCTTCGAGCTGTTTGGAATCAACTTTGTCGTGAACAAGCTGCTGGACCCGCCAAAAAAGCTTTTGACGCTTCAGCCTTCGATGGAAAGTAAGTGTTGAGTAACCATGTCTTTGATGGTGTACTGATTGGATTAGTAAAATCGCTTACTCCTCTTTGGAATTCCCCATGACCGCTGGTAAAGTAAGTGTGATTCCTTTCAACGTTTGTTTCTATCTAACATCACTGTCTTTTAGGCCGAGTTCACCGTTGCTCTCAAAGAAGACGGTCGTGATCCAGAATCAGACTCTCTTAGATTCAAGATCCAACTTCAATCTGCTCGAACCGTCGACCTTTCTGTCTTGATCGATTTCAGTTCTGGTAAGAAACAATCGGAACAAGACCTCGAACGTCTCGTGAGTTGATCCTTCCCAAAAGATGATTGGTAATTAACTCGATGGTCTTAGTACACTGCCGTTCAAGCTGTCAACATTCTCTTCAGAGAAGATCCAACTTCTCGTTTCACACCAGTCGGTGCTCAAGGACGTCGATTCTTTGGATCGGGTATGTTCATTACTTTTCCTATTGCGGATGAAGCTCACGTTGCTCAGAGGAAAGTATTCCAATCAGTCAAGGAGGACAAGTTTGTCAAGGTTTCATCCAGTGAGACTAATTTGACGCGACTCCTTGAATGGTATAAGCTGACATCCTTTCCTAGATCATTCCGTCCTACCAATAGTGGTCTGCCAGCCATGCAGGTGAGTTGCATTCAATACATGATAAGGATGTAACGGCTGATCATGGACAGATCGATACTGCTTATTCCGCTTTTATCCAACCTGGTCCACTGCTTGTAAGTGTTCTTTCTTTGTTTTCAAAATCAATCTGTGTTGAAGTTGACATTTGACTATAGGAAGTCGCTGCAAGACTTCTCGGTCTTGGTGGTGGTGGTGGCGGAGGAGGCGGCGGCGGCCGTGGAGGTCGTGGTGGACGTGGTGGTTTTGATGGTGGACGTGGACGAGGTGGTGGCCGAGGTGGTGCGCCAACGGGCGGTCACGGAGGTAGTGACTTGAATGAACTCAACAGAGTTCAAATCAAGAAGTTGTTGGACTACCTCAACAGAGCCAAGTTCACCGTTACGCATAGGTGAATATTCCCTCCTTTCAATAATCTAACCACAAACTGACAACGTCACAGAAAAACTGATCGTGTTTTCACTATCATGGGTATCACTACTCAAGCTGCTGCTGATCTTAAATTCCTTGTTAACGGCAAGGATGGACAGCCAGATAAGATGGTAACTGTTCCCCAATACTTCAAGGAACAATATAACGTTACAGTCACCAAACCTCGTCTACCTTGTATCGTTTATGGAAAGAAGAACTATGTTCCGTGAGTACTATCAATCATCACTTTCAATGTACTGACCATTCGTTAGTCTCGAGTTTGTCCGTATTTCGGACTTCAACTCAATCCCTATGACTCGTCTTACCGCAGACCAAACTGCGGACATGATCAAAATCGCCGCCAAAACCCCACCAGAAAGACGTCAGAAAAGTGAGTGATCATCGATGCTTTGTTGAAGAGTTTAGTTACTGATGTTTGATAGTTCAATTTTGGAGACAAAAGCTTAACTTTGAAAATCTTCCTAAAGTTAAAGCTTGGGGTCTAAGCGTCGATCAGAACATGATGAAAGTCAACGCCAGAGTCTTACCTCCTCCAAAGGTCACTTACGGCAATGGTAAAACTGTTAGAGCGAGCTTCGGGTAAGTTGTTTATGTACTTTCAATAATCCCTTTATTCTGACAAGACGTGTAGTGGTTGGAACCTTAAAGGTGTAAAGGTGAGAACACATCTCCTTATCCAATTCTCTGACCATTGCTAATCCTTTCATCAGTTTACGAAAGCCGGGAGACCTCTCTCTAGTTGGTCTGTTGTTTCTTTCGATCAACGATGTACTGTTGCAGACCTTCGTACGTCGTGTTTTGTTGACTTTGTTATTATCGGTGCTAATCCTTGTTTCATTAGAGAAATTCGTCACTTAGTAGGTGTTGCTTGATTATTTTAATGTTTGTACTAATTTTGGAACTTGTTTAGCTTGACTGGAGTTCTTTTTGCCAACGGTCAGTTGTTATTTTATCCTTACCAACAAGTACACGTTGCTAATTCCCTGATAGGCTGTCCAGTGGCCAACAAACAACCAAAGTGTTTCCAAGCCAACCCAAATCAAGGTGGTCCTCTTGCAGGAGTCAAACCAGCTTTACAAGAAGCGGCCAAGGAAGCTTATCTCGCTTCAAAAGCTAACCCTCAATTGATCATGGTCATCATGCCCGTAAGTTTGTGGCTACTTTTAGTTATAGAACTTCCTACTCACAAAAGCTGAAGGGGAAAGATACTGGGATGTACTCTGAGATCAAGAAGCAAGCTGGTAAGTTGAGATTTTGATTCGACGACATGGGCGATGCTGATGAACCTAGCTATGGGACTTAAAGTGGTATGTTGTCGACTACGTTTCGTGATTTGATTCGGCTCTGATCAAAATGTTCAGCCCGTTGTTACTCAATGTCTTCAATCTCAAAAGATCAAGAGTGATCGAGGTATCGATCAATACTGTGGTAACGGTGAGTTGATGTGAACTTTTTGATTTCGGTTGAACTGACGATCATTAGTTTCTATGAAGATTCATGCCAAACTTGGTGGTGTTACTCACCAAGTTCCTACTCCACAAATCGTGAGTATTCATTTTCTTGTTCACTAGATACATCCAGCTGAATTCTCTGATTTAGCTCGACAAAACTACCATGATGATCGGTGCCGATGTCACTCATCCACCACCACAACATGGTTTGATTCAACCTTCTATTGCGGTTTCGGTTTCGGCTGTCAATGGTGATAATATCCAATTCACCAGTCAAATTCGTCTTCAAGATGGACGAACGTGAGTCCTGATGTGAACCATTTGAAATTCAAAACTAACTCATATGATAGTGAGATCATCTCGGACTTTGCACAAATGGTCACGGAACATCTTACTCTATTCGAGAAAAATATGAAAGCCAAACCGGCTAAGATCATCGTTTTCAGAGATGGTGTCAGTGAAGGTCAATGGTCTCATGTTGTCGAGTGAGTTTTATTCTTTTTCTTGATCTAAATTGATCTGACGATTGCTTTCAGTAACGAGATCAAGGCTATTCGAGAAGCCGCTCATAAACTTGGAGGTAATTATAGACCCAAGATCACGTTTGTCATTTGCGCAAAACGAGTAAGTTCATCATTCTGTTAGTTTAAGCGGACTGATCTTACCTGTTATTAGCACAACATGCGTTTCTTCGCCGCCGATCTCAACGATGCTGACAGAACTGGTAATCTTCCAGCCGGTGAGTTGATCTTGTTCTCACAATCGAATTCAGCTGAATGAAGTATAGGTACCGTTGTTGATAACGGTGTTACTCATCCTTTCGCGTTTGACTTTTATTTGCAAGCGCATTCTGGTCTTCAAGGAACCGCTCGTCCTACTCATTAGTAAGTTAGAACATGGTCTGGGTGAGTTCAGCTCTAACTTTCAAATTTCAGTGTCGTTGTCAAGGACGAAAACAACGTAAGTTATTTAAAAAAATTGTCAGACCTTGACTAATATTCCTTTAGTTCAAGGCCGATCAAATGCAATCCCTCTGTAACTCTTTAAGTTACTGTTATGCTCGAGCTACCCGCTCAGTTTCTGCAGGTTCATTATATAAACGTGTCGTTCAGTACTGATCCTCCCGACAGATGGTCCCTGTTGCATACGTAAGTATTTCTTGTTGGAGTATTCATTTTACATAACTGAATGCTTTGATTTGTAGTATGCGGATGTGAGTATTCGTCTGATCACAATAATGATCGTTACTGACAGGAGTTCCAGATTATCGCTACTCAAGCTCGTAACTTCGTTTACGTTGCAGACACCGATGATGCCACCATCTCTTCCGGCGATGGAGGTCCAAGTCGAGCTGAATTCAGACCAAAACAAATTTGTAAGTTTGAATTACTTTTGAGGAGGAGTTGGTTGACTAACTTTATATCTAGCCGATCGTCTTCAGCAAAGCGCGGACTGTAAGTTGTTTTCACTTAATTTACGGAATCTCCTTATTGATGAAATCATTGTTTAGTCCAACACGTCGCCTGGGTGAGTTTTATCTTTTATTCGTTGTTGACGAGTAATTTACTGATTCAAATTATAGTATATGTAAAAACAGTATACCCAGCATTTCTCTCTATTCCCTTTTCTATTCTTTTCCTTTCCATTATTTTTATCTCGCTCGAAGGAGGTTATGTTTCCAACAAACTTGACTTTTTGATATACAGTATCAATTTTTCTGCGCAGCTTTTATTGATTTGAAAAATCCCTTCCTCCCTTTCTTCCATCTACTGCTTCTCTTTCTTTATTTGAAAATGTCGTTGAATCTTCTCATAGATTCCTATAGTCTTCCTCGTTCTCATCTATGCAGTTATGTTGATTTCCTCTTTTGGTTAGTCGATGCTTGCAGGAAACGTGCAGTGCAGTACAAGTACACCGAATTGCACACAATCACCCACACACCCACACACCCACCCCACCACCTCTTCTTCTTCTTCGTCTTTTGTTTTTACCCAACTACAATTTATGAAGTTCAACCTCACCTCTATTTCGTTCTATCCAACTGACTACCGTACCACCTAGGTCGCTTCTCATCGATATCTTATCTCTGATCGTTTTCGGAGATACAGTATCGAAATCATCAACCTACCCGTCTCATTTTGATAGGTCAGTTTGAAAATGATCACAGTTCAAGTGATGTTCCCAAGCGGACTTGACGTTAGATCTTTATATAGTTTCATCATCATCATCATCATCGTTCGTTATTTATACAGTAATGTCATCTCAACCAGCTCAAGTAAGTTTTCTCTCTTCGCCACCCCGTGTACCGTATATATCAAATTGACAACTGTGTTAATGTTAGATCGAAGGGTTGAACAGAGAGTTCAACGAACTCGCTATAACCTCCAAAGGTAAGTAGTCGTTTCAGCTCCTAACGTGACTTTATTGAAAAACACATTTAATCAGGCTGGGCACCATGTCCTGGTCAGTCAAATTTCATTGGTGAACAAAGTAAAAAAAAATCAATTGACATCGTGTTAGTCCCCGGCAAGAATGGTAGATCATTCACTATTCGCGCCAACATGTTTACAGTTAGATTTAACAAAAAAATCGTTCTTTTGTAAGTACTTGCGAATGATACATTTTGAGTGAAGAGATTCTGAATTGAAGTGGTGTAAAACAGTTTTTACGACGTTTCGCTCAAACCTCTAGTTAAAATTTCTAATGATCGGTAAGGGTTGCTGTACTTTGATGGTCGAATCTCGGTTTAATGGAATTTTCCATTCGTTCTACTAGACCACTTCCAGAACTTCTTGGACGCAGGATCTGGAATCAACTTTGCGTTGAACAAGGTAAAGGAGTTAAAGGGTTTTGGTTTTCAGCTTTCGATGGGAGGTGAGTACAAACTTTTGATTTATCGTGCATCCCTTTTGTCACAAAGTTAACACAAACTTTGTTATTTTCTAGATCAATCGCGTATTCTCCTTACGAGATTCCTCTTATAAATGGGAAGGTAAATTTTCGTCGATGATCTAACCCCAAGGAAGAAATTGATTAACGAGAATTTTTACTTTATAGAAAGAATTCGTAGTCACCCTCGAAGAAGCTGGTTCTAAAGGTTCAACCGATTCAAGAAGGTTCAAGATCCAACTGCAATTCGCTCGGAAAGTTGATCTCTCGGTTATCCTTGATTTCTGTAAAGGAACTCTACAAAGTCAATTGGATCCTGATTTGGTCGTGCGTACACTAGTCTCCGGGTTTGTTAATTGGAAAAGTTCGCTGAATCTAGTTTTTAGATTTCAGCTCTTCAGGCCGTCAATATCTTATTTAAAGATGGTCCGATGAATGAGTTTACACCTGTTGGTCCTCAAGGCAGAAAGTTCTTTAGTCTCGGTAGGTACACTACAATTCTTTATAGGACAACCGATTTGATTGACTTCATTTTTCAGAAGGACGAAGAAGTATCACTAATGGCGGTGAAGTTCTCAAAGGTTTCACTCAGTGAGTTTTTGACTTGTTTACAGATTTGCTAAGACCGTCAGATCTTTTAGACCGACTCAAAGTGGATTTCCTGCTGTTCAAGTAGGTTTTTCGTCTCCCTGGTGTGGCAAGGCTGATCGATACATTCGCAACCTCAGATTAAAGATGCATATTCAGCTTTCATCGAAATTGGACCACTTTGTGTCAGTACTTCTTTCCTCTGTTGAATCGAACATTGACAATCTGGACAGTCCGTCGCCGAAAGATTGTTGGGTATCAAACCAGGTAGTCTCGTTCAACTTACCCCGGATCAAATCAAGGTTTTGAACAAATATCTCATCAGGTGTAAAGTCACTTACAAGTAAGTAGAGAAATTGTTTCTCTCGTCATAATGCTAAACGATCCTAGACAAAGTAACAAAACACACACGATCTTTGGTATCAGTGTCAAGAATGCTTTTGATCATAAATTCACTTTCAATGACCGAACACTCTCAATCCAGCAGTATTTCAAAGAGGCGCACAATCTCACATTGACTAAACCTCGTTTACGGGTTGTCAAACTTGGTGCAAACGTATATGTTCCGTAGGTTCCCCATTTCGAGAGTACTGAACGTATGTACATAATCCTAATTGAAAACGAAATGCTTAGTTTCGAGGTCCTTGAGGTTTTACCATTCAACGTCATTCCGATGATAAATCTTACTGCCTCACAGACAGCTGGTATCATTAAAGAAGCGGCCAAACGTCCGAACGAGAAATACCAACAAAGTAAGTGACTTGACAACCTAAGTATCTCCATTTCCATGGATTTAGTACAACTGAAATAAATACGGTATAGTCAATAGTGTGAGTTGAAATTATATTTACTGTGGATGGAATACTTTTGGCTGATTGATCCGATTTGTTTATAACTTGCAGTTGAACAGGTCGCTTGGGTAAGTATTCGATATCTGAAAACAGTTTCGTTTTGACCGAAACAATCTGCTTTTGTTCAGTATATGTGAAATCACTACCGAGATTGGGATTGGGTTTGAAATGTGTATATCGAGTTTTTCGTCTGTTTTCTGCGGAGAATTTTCGATGGATGTACGAGTATGTATTTTGAAGAGATTTTGTGTAGATGACTGTTTGTAATGTACGAGTACGGGTACTGTAGATTGGATTGATGATTGTCGATTGATTCAAACGAATGTAACGAATGTCTATATATGTCTCTTAGTAGCAGGATCTTCTAGCCAGTTTTCAAGACAAGCAAATTTGAGTGACGAGAATAGATGATACATATTGGGAAATTCATTTTCTTGGTTTGAGAGTTTGATTGTTTAACTATGAAAAAAGATTTCTTGACAAAAGATAGAATAGAGAAACGGATGAAGAGTCAAATGATTGAGTCAATGATGAAGGAAGAAAGATGTTGATGAATGAATGAGAGAAGAAAGAGTCGACACCTTGGGATTTGATCACTTCTTTGAGGTGGTTGCGTTGTTGAAAGCCAACAAGTTTGGTGTACCGGCTGGTAAATCAGTCAAAAGACCTGGTGAAGCCAAAGCGATCAAAGCCTTTTTCAATTGTTTAGGAGTGATCTCAGTAGGTTTCTTGGGAACTGGTGCGAAACCAAAGGCAGTTGGTATGTAATTCTTAATGTAGGAAGGTAAGAATTCGATAGCGTTGGATAAGACTGAGACGTTCTCTTCGTCGATGTCTGTGATGGAGAAGGTGTCTGAACCGTGGATTGAGAGGAGGTAAGCGAGAAGACCGCAGATGTGTGGACTGGCCATTGAAGTTCCAGAGATGGTGTTGCTGGTTGTGTTACCTCCGTTCCATGTTGAGAGGATGTTGAGTCCTGGAGCAAAGACGTCGACGCATTTACCGTGGTTGGAGAAGTAAGCTCGTTCGTCTCCTAGAGTCGAAGCTCCGACGGTGATGGCGAGGGTGGAAGCGGCTGGTGAATAGTTGCAGGCGTCTTTGTTGTCACTTGAGATAAAGTTAGTTTTGTGCTGCTGAAAAGGATAGGAGGACTCACTTTCCAGCGGCGACTGCGAAATGAAGACCTGCTTCGACGGCGGCGTCGACGGCGTCATCTAAGGATTTGGCTTTTCCACCACCGAGTGACATGTTGGCGACTGATCCTTTGTGCTTGGTCTTTCCGGTTGCTTTGACTTCAGCTGCTGCGGCTTCGGCTGCTTCAGCGGCGTGTTCAGCTGCCCATCTAAAAGAGTGTAGGTTAGCTCTGATTCGATGGAAGTAGGAGGCGTAACCTACACGACACCAGCTACTACGTCACTCATAGAACCTGATCCGTTACTACCCAAAACCTTGACAGCGACAACGTTGGCAGCTTTGGCTACACCGTATTTCTTACTGACGACAGTACCGGCACAATGGGTACCGTGACCGTTTCCATCTTTATCTTCATCGTTCTTTGGGATGGTTTTACCCCATTTAGCACGACCTTCGAATTCGACGTGGTCGATGTTGATACCTGTATCGATGATATAAGCGGTTACACCTTCACCGCCGTGGTAATCGTAGAGATATTTGGTGAAGGTTGAGAGATGGAGTTGGGGTCTGTGTGAGATACGGGCTAATCCCCATGGTGCACCTAGTTCAGTTGCGATGGTACTGTTGGCGAAAGCGTCGTCTACACCTTGAGGAATCTCGGTCGTGTGTACGATTTGATCGTGTTCTACGTAAGCTACTTCGGGGGATCGACGGATGGCATCGAGGGTTGATTCAGAGAATTTTCCGGCTGAAATAGAATGTTAGGACAAAGGAGGAGATGGTTGATAGAGGGAGACTTGACTCACCGTATCCAGCATATTGGAGTTTACTTTTGGATGGAACGTAGACGTGGTTTACCCCACCGAAATCGACTTCACCGTTGGAGGTGATAGTGTAAAGAGGCTGCTCGTGTGATCAGCAGGTGTGCTTTTGACGTAAATGGATAATAGCATAGGAGGCGATGTGATGTGTTGTGGTGTTGTATAAGAAGAAAAGGGGATGAAGGGATGGATTGAATTCAGTTGACCATTCAATCCCCATTTTATCTCCCCTTTCGGTCTTACGATCTAGATACAAGAGAGCTGAAGACTTACATCCGCACCGTGCCAGTTCTCAACACCACTGAGATGGAGAGCGATTTGATCTACTTTAACGTCTTTCTTGAATACTACGATGTAGGAATCGTCGATATGTTCACCTGTGGTCGATAAGGGAGCTAAGGTTGGATCATCGTGGGATTGGGAGATTGGGGTGGCGAGAGCTATTGGAAGAAGAATGAGGAGTGGTTTGAAGAGCATGATGGGCGGGTGTTGGGTGGTGAGTAGGGGATGTTGGTTAGTTGTGTCTGTGTAGGCAGGTGTAGGTGAATCTAAGTATCTATATACCTAAGAGATATAGATAATGGTGGTAGATGGTAGATAGATAAAGGAGATCTAGATAGAGGGCGTAAGCGTGCATCATAGACTACGCTTATAGCAATTACCGTTTTAGGTAATCGCCACTTTGAGCGGGATTGACCGTTGATGAAGTGGAGCCCCGCTTATTTACCTCCACTCGATTGATCCACTGCCAAAGGAGGTGTTGGGAGTTGACTGGACTATTATTCACCTTTTCTCTATCCATCTTTTACTATTACTTTTACTTTCTACTTTTACTTCTCACATCATACCATTATCAACTCTCGTTTAAACTCTTTTCCAACTCTTCATATTCATCCCCACCTCATCCTACTTCCATCATCACTGTCACTATCACAATCACCCCATTCCCACTTCAAACCATCATTTCATCTCCCAATTTGAATCTCACAATTCCGTACACACAATGTGTACTTTACCATCCAAGAAACTCCCCTCTTCCCCTTCAGACAAGTCTCTCTCAGAGCTTCACTCATCCATAAAATCAATCAAAGATGCCCTAGATAAAAGAAAAGACAAAGGTTGGCAGAAAGACCTTCAAATTTGGGTCAAAGGCAGTAAAACCTTGATAGGTTTGATTGTGAGTAGAAAATCACTCAACCCTACGATATATCAGCTCACCTACCTCTGAATCAGACCGATCCACTATTCCCTCTTGACAGTATTCACGCGTATGGAGACTGGGTTGAAGATAACGTGGGTACATCTTGATATCTCGCACCGATGACACCAAACTGACCTTCATTGCTATTGTAGCTCGAGGATCTTGCGAATAACATCGACGATAAATTACTACTTGACTTTCATTTTAAGGTCATGTCTCATCTTCATATTAAATTTTTAGACCCTGGTGCTATCGGCGTTTCTCTATCTCAATCAGTCGCTAAAGAAGCCGATAGCGCGAACGATAAGGAAGCAATTATGGGTCGTGTAGCACTCTTTCTATCCACTGTTTGCGAAAAGTGAGTATACTTTATTGTATATAACAGTTGTTAACGTCTACCTCTCACAACAGTTTACCGGTGAGATATTGTCCACAACCTCTCATTATTGTACTGATACCAGATCAGCAAATAGAACAAGATCCAAGTAAGTTACGGATGTTATTCAAACGCAGGATTGGTATGAGTACTGAGCTTCACTTTTAGCAATGCCGACATCTCTTCATCAAGAGAAGTGGGTTCGTTTACTTGTATCTCTGTTAGTCGATTGCCAAGGTGGACTTGTTGGCAGAGGGGATCTTAGTGGAGCTGTAAGTCCATACGGTTCCGCCCCTGTGGCTCATTCTCTCTCTCAAGATTGCAGAGATCTTAGTTAACCTGGCATTCGATCCTGATAACGAACGTACAAAAGGTCACCTGAGAGACCCCAGTATACTTGGCTAGTAAGCTTTAGTCTGGTTTCCAAGGTTAATGACTAATTCTATTGCAAGTCAACGAATGGGGTCTATGCTTTATAACTCTCAATGTCAGTTTCCTCTACGAAACGCAATACAAACAGAGAAGGCTGACCTTTTCTCCCAGCAACAATGATGTCAATATGGCTTACCCGTATCCTGGCTTTGATTTTACCTGGTCATGCAACTTCTCATGAAGCCAAGATGGAGGCAGTTAAGATTATCATTAACAGTGGTCGATGGGATACCCAGTTGACGAAAGATATGTCAACTGACATTCAAAGGTTGAAAGAAAATTCCAAGTCCAACACTTCCGTGAGTTCATAATTTGATCGTTATCTCAAATACTGATGAATGATTTCAGGGATGTAAGGACCTGATCAACATCATGAGCTTCCAACCCAAAGGTGATCGTCCTAGGGGATGGATTCTCAAATCATTTATCGTTGACGGAAAAGATGAATGCACTGGCGATTTCTGCAAAAGGAAATTACAAGCGAATGAAGTGATGCTGTATATTGATCGATGGGAGTGGATGTTTAAGGTCAGTCTTAATTTGACTCATCCCGAGCCCGATCCCATCAATAACTTAAACAATTTCAGCTCGTTGATGATGATGGATCTGAGTCCGACAACCTCTTCGATCATTCTTCGTTTGTTAGATTCACCCATCGAGACAATCAAGCTTATGAGTTCGAATACAATGGTACAAAGGGAAAGAAGGTGAACGTTCGATTTTCAGTCCTAGAAGATGTACCTTCGGTGTGGGATGAAGCTCAAAAGCGTTTATCTAAAGTAGGTATTTTAACCAATATTTGCTGATTTTTTAGGAGCAGCTTGAACCCGAGAAGGAAAATCAAATGGGTCTGAATGGTAAGATAAATTGATTCTACTTCAGCTGACTAAGATTTTCCAGCAACCCAAATCAAAACCCCAATCGCTAACACCAATGAAACCAACTACGATACTGAATTCGATAACTTCGATACAGATGCTCTTCAAGCAATCGATGCTGTTGAGAAAGCTTCTTCTTCCCCCATCAAACCTCCGAGAACTCCCAAACACGTCACTTCAGCAACCACCAAAAAGGCCAAGATGAGACCTAGTCAAGAACATAAGGCCACGCCTCATCCATCGAAAAAGGTTGAATCAACATCAAAAGGTGATACTTCCCTCCCCGCACCCAGTGTTAAATTGGGTGCACAGAGTGGTACTCCTAAAGACCTCCCAAGTATTAGCAAACGACAACCGACACCTTCTACCAAAGTCAAAAAGGTTGTTGATCCACCGTTGGAGGTTCCTGCCAAATCTCTCGGCTCTAGTGGACAAACAACTAAATCAAGTTCTAATGGTAAAAAGGTGGTTAATGGGAAAGGTAACATTAAGTCTAATTTACCCAAAGACAAAGAAAATCAGGAATCTACTTCATTGAATGGTCCTCCCGCAGAGGAAAATGGAAATGAAGGTATTGCGAAAAAAGTTGTTCCTGGACTTCCATCTGAAAGTGAGGAAACTGCCTCAGAAACTCTCCGATCTCAACCTGAACAGAAAGATCTGGATGTTGAGAATGTCGAGGTTCAACCAGATTCTTCAACCGTTACATCTTCTACATCGCTCCCATCGAAGACTCCTACTAAACGTTCAGAACGAGGTATCAAAACTCAACCGATTATCAAACCAGTTATGGAAGTCGAGATTCCAGTACTAAATGGTAGAGGCGGTTCTCATGTTGAATCGAAGGAAGCTGACGATGACATCGTTTCTCACAAAGGGAAAAATTCAGCTTCTAAGACCGCTCGATCAACGAGGTCAGGAGCTCTTGTTCCAAAGAAAGACAATGCTAAGACCACAGACGTCTTCTCCGATACACATTTAAAAGCTATTGAGAATTCTAAAAAGAGTACACCTTCCATCGAGAAGGTCACGAAGGAGGTTGATCAGCAGGAGGTTGATAAGAGCTCCAGTCTGGTCGCCCATTCAGCTGCAGCTTCACAAAGTCTTCCAAAACCTTCATCTAATGCGACAACTCGTTCCTCCAACACTTGTGAGTTTCACAACGTTCAACTTGATTGGTGTACTGACAGATTCCTTTAGACACGCGGAAGAAACCTGTTTTACCAAATGTTAAAGAAGCCGCCTCTGACAGCGAGAGTGATTCCGACGACAAGGCTCAAAAGTCCGCCAAAGAGAAGACCCAACCACCTCGAGATGTAGAGAAGAATTCGGAGAAAACCAACGAAATCGAACCCAAAGGTTCCAAACAATCAGTCAAAAATAAGTTCCGTCCTCCAGCTCCGAAATCTGTTAGCAAAGAGGTTTTGAACGATCAGCCAGAGACAAAAGGTGGTTCCAAGCGAGAAGGTAATATCTCGAAACGGACAAGAGCAAGTGTTGGAGCCTCCACTACTACCGAGGTGAGACAAAACTTTTGGTTCGCTACTGACTACTAGCCTGAGGATAATGTTACACCATCTGAAGTTGAGGTTGTTACCAAGAAGAGCTTCAAGCCGAAGAGCAAAACCATCACCAAGAAACCACCGACTGATGATCTTAGTGATATCGACCATCAACCCCCAAAACAACAACCCAAGTCAGAGACACCCGTTGACGAAAACGATCAAGGTGGCAGACGTAAAAGTAAACGATCTCCCCAATCTAAAGCTACCATCAGCAAAGAACGGGATGATCTTACTGATATATCCGAACAGAAGAAATCTAAATCAACATCCAAAAATCCTTCTGCTAGAGCTTCACGATCTCAAACTAAACTTCAATCTACTAAACCCGAGGATACTGAAGCTGTTGAAGTCGAGGTTTCAGCTCAATCACTATCACATTCGAAGGCTTCACAATCTAAACCTCTAACTACCGCGGTCTCTATAGATTCTGATACGGTTGAAGAACTCGAAAAATCAAAAAAGCTTGAGATAAACCCTCGCGAGGTTGAGATGGATGACGATGTTCCATCTGAATCGGGAGAATCACCTTGGAAGGGGAAACCAGAAGAGGAAAGGCTCCTCGAGATAAAGGAAACAGTTGATATTGGTGGAGAGGAAGATAATATGCTACAAGGTGGTTTTGACACTGACGTTATGATGGGTATCGAGAATGATTTCGACTTGCCGGTTTTGAAGAATGAGCTGAAGATTAATGGTATCCATGTTGAAAACACTCCGGTGAGATTTTCTAGCGTCTTTCGATATAATGAAGCTGACTGAACCTCATAGGCTGAAGAACTTGGTTCCTTCAAGAACCCTCTCCACGGAGAGAATTCATTCATTGATTTGACTCAATCATCGCCTATCACAAAGGTTACGAAGGTTAAACCACTAATGACCGACACGATCGGAAAACTCGCATCTCAAGAGAACGTCAAACCAGTTTCACAAGTCCCGAATGTCTCAGTCATTGATAAGACACAAGCTGTTGATACCACTAGCGAACCTGATTCACCAATTGATGTTCAAGATCTCATTCAACAAGTTGTCGAAGCGACGTCGAACCAAAATTCACCGAGAAAAAATACTACCGGTTCACCAAAGAAACAAGACGGTCCAACAAGAATCACACCAAAGAAGGTCAGAGCGACTACTTTTGCTCCTACTCCGAAGAGGAAAAGAGAGGAGAGTGAGAGTGAGAGTGGAAGTGAAAGATCCGAAGATGAGGACTTCAAGAGTCGAACAAAGATTCCAGAGATACCCTCAAAATCCCTCTATCAAAGCATGGCTATGTCCTTAGAAGACAGTGAAGACGAAGGCGAATGGAGCGATGTCTCGTTAGCTCCTGTTAAAAAGGAAAAGGTCGGTAAGAAGGAGAAGGATGGGAAGAGAAAGAACAGGGGGAAGAAAGTTGACAATGATGAAAAGAAGAAGAAGATCAAGACTAAGGTTGAGGAGACTGACGATGAAGATGATGAACCGGAGGCTGAGTTTTGGAAGGTACGTTTGTCAATCAATCTTGTTGTTTTTCTGATCATGGTTCTAGATTATTAATCGAATTTACAAAGTGAGCTTATTGTCGAATGGCGTGGGGACCGTACTCTGACCAGTTATCATTAGGTCTATCAAGAGAACTTGACCACCAAATTCACCTTTGTCGATAAAGAAGCGGAAGTCGTCCTGCGAATGTTGAATGATACCGCTTATTCCCATCTATTCAAGATCCATGAATCGACGTGAGTTGACTTTGATGTTTTGAGAGTTTGTCAACTGATCTGACGGTCGCAGTGAGAGATTTATGCAAGAATTCGAAGAACTGAAGACACCCAATCCTGCAGACGCTTATCAAGAATGTAGTGATTACTTGAAGAACGTTTATAATTCAATGGAGAGACATCGTTTGGATCCTATGAAAGAGTTGAGAGTTTCAAAGATGGTTTGGCCCGATAAATTGGTTTGATGAGTATACTCTGTTTCTTCGTTTTTATGCTTACTTTCATTCTGTGTGTATCTATTTGATGGTTCTTCGTTGTAGATATTACTTCATTCATCTGATACTGTACGTACCGTTAACTCATGTATTTTCATTCATCATGTCAAATCTGCGTCCAACGGTTTATGCCGATGGTGACTAACCATCGAATTGGACCATGTGGGTCATCTCGTTTCGACATCTAATCTCAACTATTCCATTTAACCATTATAACAAATACTTTCAACCACTCATTCCTTTGTGTGAGCAAATCTTCCATCTATGTGTGTATAGAAACAAAGGAAATCAAGAAAATCGAGTCAACGTAGGACTCTTCAAAATAGTCTTCAATTTGGGAACGATAAATTAGTCAAATTAACCCGGAAATGATCCCATCAGCCATTCAATGGGACCACACCCTCGACGAACCAAATCTAATTCTTACCAAATTCCCAGAACTCAGATTAACACCGTTAAGAGAAGGTGACGAAGAAGATTTGATCGAGATCTTCAATCATCCATCGGTAGGATGTTATTCTTACCGAAGACCATATCCGTAAGAAACTAAATCCTACTTATTCCATCTGAATACTAACGGTTACATTATATAGATATGGCAGAGCAGACGCCCAATGGTTGATAAACGATTTCAACGTCAATTATCTCCCTCACAAATCAATTCTCAAAACCGTATTCACCAACTCCTCACCCCCACCAAGAACGGAATTATACTGTCCAATCCAAGCCCTCCGAGACATCACCACCTCAAAACTAATAGGTCACATCTCATTCCCCAACCCCCCTCTCAACGGAATCCAAGAAATAGCATACGGCCTGAACGCGAGCTACCATTCCAAAGGGATATTCACTGGTCTGATCAATGATTTCATCAAGACTTGGGTGATAGGTTACAGTGGGGTTCACCGGTTGATGGCTGAAGTTCAGGATGATAATGTTGGGAGTTTGAGGGTTTTGGAGAAGAATGGGTTTGGGGAGGTTGGGAGGGGGTTGCGGGGGTGGCCGGTGGATAAGGGGGGTGGGGAGAGGGTTATGGTTAGGCTTGAGAGGGATTTACGGGGGGAGACGGATGAATCGTGTTAACCCAATTGTGACATTTCCCTGGTCAGTGCTTTGATCGAGTTCAAGCTGTCGCGTTCAATCTTAAACTTGATAGATACCATTTTTGGACAGATCATCAATGTTCTCAGCTACGTTTTTCGGTCCCTTGCATCAACTCCAGGTTGGACATCCCTTCCTAAACAGTAAAGGTTTGTAAAGAATGCTGAAGATGATAGCCACAAGTCTTTGTGTTTGTGATGGATACAGTATTGAGACGTCGGGAAGAAGCTAAGAATTTTGATTCACGAAAGCGCATAGCAATCCTTGTTTCACCTTTCAGTTGTTAACAGACTCTAGCTTCGATCAGAAGACGTGACATCATAATAATGAGTATTCAGAGGAAGACCTGAGCTTCTCAATTGCCCAAAAATAATCAGCTTCACATAAATAAATGAAAATCCTTCCTTTCAAAAATTCGCCTTCCACCGTTGGAGTGTGGAGCGAGCTGTAAACAGCTGCCTTGTAAGCAATATCTTTTTCTTTCCCCTCCCCTTCTTGTTTTTACTTTTCTTATATTTCTCTCCAATTCAAAGATATACTTTAACAAATAAGACACAAGCTACATACATATTCCTCATCATGTCATCTGCAGCTGATTCTACCACCCAAGCCCAAGCACCTTCTGGGCCTCAACTTCTCACACCGTCATCAACCGTCACTTTCGACAAATCAAAATATCCCTATACCGACGAAGAGAGTGTTGATGCTCTTACAGTAGCTCTCGAGCAACTTCGCCGTGAGCTCGAAGAACCAATCAAAGACAATCTCTCCACAGAAGAACGAACTACTTATTATGATGGTTTATATTCTCGTCGTTTCCTTACCGGTCGTAGCTGGGAAACTTTAGAAGGTAAGGAGGGGAAAAATCGATTCCTCAAAGTCATCGATGGCAATCACAAGATTGTTTCCAAGTGGAACGGCGTCGTAGCGCATAGAATTGGTTGGTTTTTAACAGCTATCGATTTCCCAGTACAAAGGATTGATTGCTTTGAGTTCGGTTAAAGTGGTAAGTCAAATATTCTGGAGAAAAAGCTCATGGTTGCGAGTGTAACTGATTCAGACCAATGTTTAGATGAGAATGATGATACTTCCACCGAGCATTGTGTTCCTTCTGTCGCTGGCACTCAGCTGGATCGGGAGGAGAATAATGTTGAAGAGCATGAAGCGGCGGAAGATAAATTAGAGAAGTTCAAAGAAAACACAAAGGTTACAGTTTGGATAAAAGTTCATTCAGGAGAGTGTTCGGTTGAGTATGGAGACACAATCGCCAGAACTCTTCAATCGTTTATCGATACATTTGATTGTGGAGATTTTCAAGTCGAAATCTTCGAATAAAACCGTAGGAGCGATAACCGAATAATTTGATTTGCGTGGAAGTGGTTTTGGTTTTGATTCACTAAGAAAGAAATAACATAAGTTTGATGATACAGGGGAAACAGTAAGAAAGGAGAGAAAAACACAAGAAAAAACCAAAAAAAAAAGGAAAGGGAAAATCGTAGTTTGTAGTTTGTAGTTACTGTGAATGTAAAGAATGGCTTGTTCAGTTAGATGTACGAACAAGTTCCAAAATCATCTCACGATATCATTGACATTAAAATTCAATGTAACCAACCAGCTACCCTTTTGCCACGGCAAAGCTGTACGAGTAGGACAGTACTTATGTTTGTATGGCTTGCCAGTGAACTTCGGAAATACGTACTCGTACATCCGTTCGTAAAGATAAGCGGATAAGCATGAAAGCGCAACCTTTGCTTCAGGACTTCGATAACATTTTGGAGGTAGACATTACACATTGTCAAGTCTTTGCCTTCCTACCATGGCCAAGCTGTGAGTATTGACCACTTTGTGATCTCATGTCGGGCGAAATTCATCATGCCCCCTACTCAGAGCTTGTGACCAATGCCGTACTTTGAAGGTAGGTCGCCGTTGCGTCTTGAATGGCTCGCACGTAGGCTCATCGGAGTCATAGGCACGTTGTTCTTCCATCTCAAAAGATGATCGGTGTGGACGGTGTGTAAAAACTGGAACTTCCTGCTCCTACACACCCCATAAACGAGGAAGGAAAGAGGGATTTAGGTGAGTGATCAGATTTCAGCTGGTAGAAAAGAACGGTTCTCACCGATTCATCAGACTCAACGACAAATCAAAAGCCTTGGCACGTATCAAGACAGCTTACAAAGTCCTACTGAGCGAGGATCAAATTGATAACGACCATTCAGTTGATATGGATACGAAACCTGGACTACCTGTTGAAATCATTCAGACCTCTGCTGCGGACGCGGTTGGATTTTTGCCAGGTCCTTCAAGGTTGCCTGCAATAGAGACCATTGAAACAATGTCAAATACGATAATAGATGAGCAACAAGTACCAGAATCCAGCAGAAATGGTGCACAGCGATCAGTACCATCGACAGCGCGAAATACAGACAGTAATGCTTTGATGGCTCCATATTTGCAAGGCCCACCTTCCCTTCGTCAGCTTTTTGCTTATCTTCAAGATCCGTCATCGATGCACAAGACAACTAAAGATACAAGTAAAGACTTGGATCTCTACAGAAGTGATCCGGTAGCTTGTGGGTACATCACGGAACAGCACGCGCGTAGTCTGTTTGACATGTGAGTCTGCGAGCGGTAAAGTGAACATTCAAACTAAAACTATTTCAGTTTCCATCTCGTCATTGGACCTAATATTGAAGTGCTTGATCCCGAACTTCATACCCATGGTAGGGTATATCATTTTGAATATAGGATCTCACGTTTATGGATTGCAGATTACGTTCGAAATACGTCAGAGTTTCTCTATTGTACCATTCTAGCCATAACCCTCAAGCTATTCCCTCCAACAGATTCTCTGTTGTTGCCCAAATGTGCTTCGCTGGCTAGAGATCATATTCTGCGTATCTTCTTGGACGATGTCAACACCGTGGAAAGCGCACAAGCTCTGTGAGTCAAGGATGAAATAATGTCTAAGATGTCGCTCAACATAACACAGCATAATATTGACCGAATTCAAAGAACCTGACGACAGTTCAGCTTACATATTACTGGGTATGGCAATGTGAGTTACTTCAGTCCATGAATCTCTTCTCACATAACTTACACAAGGTAGTCGTATTGGTATGGACCTCGACCTCGGAACTTTCTATCCAGATCTACCGGAAAGGATAATGAGGAATCGACAAAGAACGTGGATGAGTTTGTTCTGCGCTGATCAACGGTAGGTACTCATAGCTGTCTCACCAACTCCGCATGAACATAGTAGAGCTGAGATTGCTCCAGCTTTGCCATCTGTGGACAAGTCGGAAAAGCCAGCATCATGCTCGAAGATGACATGATCTCGACCAGCGCTACATTTTACGAGTCTCCGATTGCAACCTCACATGATCTCGCCATGTCTGCAGGTGTTCAGTTACGAAGAATGTGGAGACGAATCTCTCTTCTGATCCATAAAGCAGTCGACAACAATCCCCTCGGAGCTACGAACATGGCGGATCTATACAAAAGCTTTGAGTTGCAGCTGCAAGATTGGGAGACAGCTTGGTTTGGAGAGCTGGCGAGAGAAGGTGAGTACTGTTACCAATTTCCTGGCTGTGACTAATAGTAAATGTCATTTAGGTTCCCAAGAAACTGCCGTGATGTGTCGACAGCTATTGAAACTCAACTGTTTGCATGCGAAACTCACGGTTAGTTTTGAAAATGACATGAAGCTGATCATCATTTTAGGTTGCCCATCTATGGTTCTATCACATTTCCCATCTGCTATCGAACGACGAAGGGAATTGGAAGAATCAGCGAAGCGAATCGTTGTTCCTTTGTATCCACCTCGCGACTGAGTTACTATCCACGATGACTTTAGTTCCTGGACATATCCTTTCCACCTTACCGGGTGAGTTGTTCTCGCCTTCAATCATTTACCTCACTAATATCTGAGAACGCCTAGACTCGTGTCATCTGTTCAACGCTTATGCTACGACCTTTCTCTCTAAAGTAAGTGTCCCTAGACATGTGAACAGGCGACCTGCTGACTTTTGTAAGGCTGCAAATGCTGGATTTCTTCATTCATCGACTATTGGAGAGGGTCGTGTAACTTTTATATTGACTGTTGTGACGAACGCACACAGCCTCTTGAAATCTGCCTGTAGCGGACCCAACACTACTATCGCTTTACACACTGAATTTATCAAGGCCCTCCTCACCATACTTAGGAAAGAAGAGAAGGTATTTACTCGACGTCAAATGGTAGACACTGTCCCTGGTAAGCTACGATAATCGACACGTTTTCGTGATTAACACTTTGCAGTTATTACAAACGAGTACCCTATCTCAAACCTTTCCCATGACCGTTTCATAGCTTCACTTACGGCAGACATGGGATCAGAGAATATTCAAACATTACCAACTGCAACACAAAACGTGGAAATCCCCACCACCTCTATCGCGACGAACAGCCTCGATTTCATGGATGGCCTTGCGGTAGAGGACTTGTCAGCTGTTTTTGGCGAAGACTCATTCTTTGATTGGGGAGTCTTTGATCTGCGAGAATTTGAACCTCAAACATTCCATTGAAAGAGAGTGGGAAAACGCATGCATCTGTGTATATAAACAATTCACACCTCAAGAGACCCATACGCTTCTTCGACTGACTGACAGAACAACGTTGCAATGAGAGCGATCTCTGCGTCAGTGCAAATAAAAGCCTGGGACTATCAGTAATAATGTTGGCTAGGTACTCACTGGTGCCAACATATTAACCTCTCCTTTGAATCCATTGGCTGTCCCTAAAGCAGTTTGAATAACCAGACCCCGACGCAGAGCAAAATCCTTTACGCGGTCGCTGAAAGCAGGTTGCAGCTTCTCTTGACCTGGGAATTGATACTCGACTCCCCAGAACAAACCTTGTCCACGAATATCAAGGATCAAATGTTTGACAGCGGAATTGGGTCCAAGTAGTCGTTCCTTGCTATGAGATTTAATTCGTCAGACTCATTATCATAATTAGCACTCCACTTACATTATAGACGACAACTTGTCCCCTAGAGGCAGGATGCGGTCATTATAACCACCTTGCATGATGAATTTCTGAACGGCAAGAGCTCCAGCACAGACGACTGGATGACCAACATATGTGTGACCGTGGAACCAGACGCCTGTCCCTTCGCCTGAGCCCTCACGAATTCCTGCCATAACTTTGGCGTTGACAAACTGAGCCGTGTTAGGCTTGTAGATTCATGGGGATATTGTAACACTTACCATTGCTCCGATTGACACGTATCCTGCACCAAGACCTTTTCCAGTGCTCAAGATGTCTGGCTGGGAATTTATAAGTTACTCTCACATCAAACACTTTTGAGTGCTCACCACCACACCTTCCGTCAAAGATTCAAAAGCGAACATTCCAACTCCAGTCCTCCACATCCCACACATGATCTCATCAAACACGACAAGAACACCGTTTTTATCACACACAGCTTTGATTTTGGGCCAATAGCCTTGACACGAGGTGGTACAACCAGTCGCAGCTCCCACCATGGGTTCTGCAAAGAATGCCGCCACAGTCTCAGCACCTAGCGCGATTATCTTCTCTTCCAGCTCCTTCGCGAGTCTAGTAGAGTATTCATCTTCAGTTTCGTTTTTCAACATGTTGTGTAAAGGGAGACAAGCTGAGACATGGTGGAAGGAGGAATGGTTGATGATACCTTCATAAGGAAGTCTTCTTGTTGGATGCATACCGATAGACAGAGCACCTATGGAGTTACCACTGAGAACATGCGGTTAATTTTTGGTGCTGTTGATGGGAAAGGAGAGAGAACTGACTGGAAACTCATCTCTCTGCCAATAAAGTTTGTCCTTTGTGGCTGATCTTTCTGCCACCAATATTGAGCTACAAGTTTGATACATGATTCGTTGGCTTCCGATCCTTCAGCAGATACGTTAATCTTGCCATGTAGAGTCTAATAAGACCACTTACCACCAGCGACAAAGTTAACAGTTTCAAAAACACCTTTACTCTGTTGAATCAAAAAAGCCGCCAAATCCTCCGCAGGTTGATTAGTCCAAGACATTGAGTAGACATCTAATGGTCAGTATAAACTTCTTCCAGTAAATCACGCAACTCACAATGAAGCTTCGCCATCTGCTCCGATGTAGCTTTAACTACTTCCTCATTCCCAAACCCGATGCTGGCTACCGCAGCCCCACCAAATCCATCAATCACGGTGCTACCATCAGAAGTAGTGATGTATATTCCCTTGGCAGATTCCGCGCATGGAGGGACGGTTCTGGAGCGATAGAATAATGGTCGATTATCGGTGGTCAAAAGTTGTTTGGGTGCAAGCCCAATCGGAACGGTGGCAGCTACTGGCATTGTTATCAACGGTGAGTGTAAAGTTGTTGAAACCCTTCAAGGTAGTTATAGTTCAGATTGTACTGTGAACAGTAACCAGCTCAGCCTAGTTTACCGGGGATCTAGATACATCGGAGCAATTCACCTATGTTATCTCTGCGAAACGATGATCTACTTGGAATTCCAGGATTGACGTACACTAGGCAACAGTCGGTGATCTACTTGATTCTCCGCATCGTCCTTCATGACTGGTGATCTACTTGAAACTCCGAGGTCGCGAAATCGAAATGGAATTCAGGGATTGCAGGTTTGAGCTTCGAACCGGTGATCTACTTGAGATGCCGTGTACTCAACTTCCGAAGTTGAACTGATAACAGTCGTAACAAATCCAAACAATTGAACGAAACATAGGTAAACTATTACGGCTTTCTAAGTGACTGACCGTCAAGACCTTAGATGGACCTCCGGTGTCCTACCGGTAGTGGATACAGAGACTGCAAGACTTTCAGTGTTGTGTATATAAAGAGGAGCGGAATCTTCATGTCCTTCTCAAACCTATCCTCAGAATGAATCAACTACCATCTTCATCTTTAGAGGACGAGACCAAAGTCTCCAACGCAGATGTGAATATCCTAGAAGCTGGTAGTCCTGATCTCGAACAAATCTCGGGGTTGAAACGTCGACTCAAACCTCGACATATCTCTGTAAGTTTGAGAAGACTTTTTGCGCCAGTTCAGGAGTGAAAGCTTATAGTTTAGCTGATCGCACTCGGAGGTACGATTGGAACTGGATACTTTGTAAGTTGATATATCTGTACGTGAGACCTTCTAACGAGCTTCCTCTTCAAGTTGTCTTCAGGTAATGCTCTGAAAAACGGAGGGCCCCTGGGACTGTTGATGGGTTACAGTCTAATAGGATCCGTTTGTTTCTTGTAAGTACCCAACATCGAAAATCGTTGGCACATTGCTGAACCTTTCAGTGTCATGACAGCTCTAGGAGAAATGCTTTCTTTTCTACCAGTAGAAGGGGGAATCGTTACTCTCGCCTCCCGGTTCACTGATCCAGCTTTCGCTTTTGCCCTAAGCTTCAATTACGCTTATTGTTATCTGATGATTCTGCCTGCCGAGTTGAGCGCAGCTGGTGTCTTGATGCAATACGTGAGTCATGTACCTCATTCCTGCTTTGAAAGTGCTGACCGGATGACTCTAAAGTGGGTGACATCAGTGAACATCGCCGTTTGGGTAGTCATAGCTTTACTCATCGTCGTCGCAATCAATTTAATGGGAGTAGGTTTCTATGGTGAAGTTGAATTCGTAAGTAAACCTGAAGGTCCCCCCAAGTCATTCCTAGTTGACAAAACTTCAGTGGTTCGCTTCCATCAAAGTCTTCACGATCGTCTTCCTGGTCATCATCGGCATCGCCATTGATTGTGGAGCAGGACCATCTTCAGACGGTTACATCGGCTTCCGTTACTGGCGGGATCCAGGTCCACTCCATCAATACGCCGGAATACCTGGTGCTGGTGGTCGTTTCCTAGGATTCTGGTCCGTACTCATCCAAGCTGCTTTCTCGTGAGTCCACCCGTAAAGTGTTGTTGGCAGCAATACCGCTGATGCTGATGCTGATGCTCCACTTCAGGTTCATTGGTTGTGAAACCATAGCAATGGCAGCTGGAGAAACCAAGAATCCACGTCTTAGCATCGCCAAAGCCGTTAAAAAGATTTACGTCCGAATCATCCTTTTCAACGTTATTGGGATGTTCATCATGGGACTCATTTGTCCTGCCAACCAACCTCGAATCGGAACTACAGGAGACGCATCAGGGTCCCCTTTCGTCATCGCTATCGAGCTTGCTGGAATCCGAATTCTTCCTTCGATCATCAGTGAGTTTTCTTGATCTACCCAATGTTGTTGATTACTGATACCAAAATTCAGATGCATGTCTGATAACTTCAGTCGTCTCAGCGTCCTCCGCTGATATTTTCATCGCCTCAAGGATCTTATACGGTATGGCTAAAAACGGTCATCTCCCAAAAGCTCTGCTCAGAACTACAAATCGGGGTTTACCTTACATCCCTATCGGGATCTGCGTTTGTTTTGGATTACTGTCGTTCATGGCGATCTCTGCGGGAGCTGCAACTGTTTTCAACTGGTTTGCGAATATGGTAGGTTCATTCTAATAAATTACTTTTGTAATTAGTGTCATGCTGAACTGTTACGCAGTGCTCGATCACAGGGATTACCAGTTGGTTCGCTATCTGCGTCATGTACATTCGTTTCCGAAAGGGCATGGCTGTTCAGAACTTTGATCGGTCGACTTTACTGTTCAAATCGAATATAACAATTTACGGTTGCTATTATTCGATCGTACGTGTTCCAAACTAAACTCTGTAAAATCAATCAATTCTGACCAGCACTCTTACTTCACAGATCATCATTGTCTTAGCCACACTCACCTCGGCGTGGTCTGTCTTCCTTGATGGGAATTGGGATACGGCATCTTTCGTCACCAACTATCTGCCAGTGGCAATTTTCCCTCTGTTGTTCGTCGGGAAGAAATTGTACAGCAAGACCAAATGGATTAGTCTGGTGGATCTAGATTTCGTGACTGATGTTCAGGATGTTCAGAAAGAGATTGACGATGTGATCGTGCCTTCGTCATGGTACGCAAAGGTTTGGGCTGTGGTTTCGTAACACTTAGTGGGTCAGATCATTCAGATTCTTTAGTTTGTCAGATGAACTAGTTCATTTACTGTATGCAATGCTGGGAATGATACTATGCTAAGATCTACAACTTGTCCAAATCTAAATCCCCAATCTTCCTCCAACCCCTCACCTGACAATACTCTTCAGTCCAGGGAACGGAGCAGTTTTAGCTAAAACCACCATCTGTTTCTCATGTGAGATATATCCTTTCATGAAGCCCTATACGTATCAAGTCAATCTATCGGTTCCGAGAGCTGTATCACGGTAGGAAAGACTACTCACTCGATATATCATATTCGCAACCATACATTCAACTTCTTCAGCGTCCACGTCAACTCCATGAAGCTCCAGTGCGAGTTGGAATGTTGATATAGGTATTCGCGATGATTTATCACTGGCTATCCAACTGTGGTGATATCAGTCAAGACAATTCCTAGTGTTACAAATGGTTGGACTTAGTGAGAGCAACTTACGCTTTCTTGAATAAACCTCTTAAACAAATCTCCCTAGCTCGTTCTACTACTAGATAAACGTTCATACCCACAAGTCTAGGTTGGGCCCATTCCAATCGTTCGTCGTATTCTTGTACGTCTCCTGATCGAATGGCTGTGATGAATGGCGTGAAAAGCAGTTCCAACCTTGGGTACCTGGATAAAAGCTCGCTTGAAGGTAATGAACCGCGGATAAGATGTAAAGGTATCAGGTAGGAGAGAATCAATCTGAGATGGTCATCAGTTCATGCCTCACTGGGGAGGAGACGGATCTTACTCTTGGTTCCTTGTTGCTTCTATTGGACACCTCAACAATGCCCATGTTAGTTCTTCGTCCGCCTAAAACAGTGTTAGAATAAATCTAATTTCCACCACATTACCTTTTTATCCTCGCCATTCAAGAAAGCTAACATTCCAATGTAGAAATGCCAGGTCACCTATAGCAATCAATATATCTTCAACAGCTAAATAGAGTAGGTATCACGTACCTGATCCGTAATCGGCGCATCATCAACGGAAGGAGTTTTGGGATCGGACGTTACAGCTCTAATAATGTTCTTACATAGATTCGGTTTCCCGACCTGTATGGCGGGTAGTGAGCTTGGTTGGGCAAACAATCCCAGTTACAACTACCCACCTTGAAGTAACATTTCATACTCAGACAAGCAACCAAATATACACCATTTCGTCTAGATTCGGCTCCTTTGAACGTCCTATACAAAGGTTTTCAGCTCACTCATCTAAGGAGAGGGTTTGACTTACCTGTCTGTAGCACACATCGAGAAGGCCTTACTGACGGTCCTCGTACATTCCTCCAATGCTGGCATTTTCCCGGTTGCTGCGTATGTAACTTGATCTGCCTGTCGATGAAATAAGCCTAATTCTTTGAACGCACCATCCAAGCAACTTACCTGTTCCGCCAGATCTCTCAAATCTCTTAAAAGGAGATACAAAATAGGTAAAGCCCATGCTGGTTGATCTTGTAGCCATCTATAGAATAGAGTGAGAAGAGCTGAATGATGTTGATATCTAGAACAGAACGGTTAGCTGTAGACCTGTACTTTTACCAGCTAATCCTCTTATTGCACTCACGCCTGTTGATAATCTCTATTCGCCAATGCGTAGACACAAGCACAATGTCTAAGAGCTATACCATCCCAAGGTTCAGGTAATGTATGACCTGGATTAGATAGACGACGTTCCTATGTAATGTTATAATGATGCTAAATTGACATTCGAGTTTTGACCTACGTCTATTACACCGATTGTATCAGCTAAACCTCTTGATAATTTGTTGTGACAAGATAACAATCTCAATAGAGGATGAGGTTCTTCATTCCTCAATGGATCTAAGAATGACTGTAGATATTGAGATAACTTCATGCTGTATTATCGTTGCTGTAAATTGTACTTGTACTTTCAACCTCAATTCACAGCCAACTTTGTTATTGCCTTCCAAATAGTACTCTTATATCCTCCCCCCTTTTAAATGAAATTCTCGTCCGGATCCGAATTGAATTTTGGTTATGATTATTTTCAACTCAAAATAATTTCCTCTCTTCTTCAATTTATAAATATCGACTTTTATTCATACATCTTCTTTCCATTTCAAAAGTTAATCAGAACACAACGGAACAGATCTCAACGCTCTCTCTTTCATTTACAGCAAATCTAACTCAAAGTTCAACTACATCCCATCTTACTAAATTACAATGGCTGTTCGTAAGTTCCCTTTCTTCTCTTTCGTCAATTTTTCAGTTGGTCTAACATCAATCTAGGTACACAATTCGAAAACTCGACCGACGTCGGTGTATTCGCAAAACTAACCAATGCGTGAGTGTAGTTGTGACATTTTGCCAATTCGCCCCCACCAACCAACTCTCCCTTAGCTACTGTCTCACCGCCTTGGCCTCATCAACGAATTTCTATTCAGTCTTCGAGAGTGAACTCCAAGACATCATCCCTGTAATCCACACAACGATAGCAGGAACTCGTATAGTAGGAAGATTAACAGCTGGTAACAGACACGGTCTCCTCGTTCCATCCACAACCACCGATCAAGAACTCCAACATCTACGTAACGCTTTACCACCCAGTGTAGCCATCCAACGTGTCGAAGAAAGATTAAGTGCTTTAGGAAACGTTATCGCTTGCAACGATTACGTCGCTTTGGTTCATCCTGATATCGATAGAGAGACTGAGGAGATTATCGCGGATACTCTTAAAGTTGAAGTTTTTAGACAAACGGTGGCAAGTAACGTTTTGGTTGGAAGTTATTGTGCTCTATCAAATCAGGTGGGTTTGCTACCTTCTTAAATTTAGATAACCTCATTCTGATTCCATACAGGGTGGTCTCGTTCACCCAAAAACTTCTCGATCCGAACAAGACGAATTATCTTCCCTTCTCCAAGTCCCCCTAGTCGCAGGTACAGTCAACAGAGGTTCTGAAGTCATAGGAGCTGGATTAGTCGTCAATGATTGGTGTGCCTTTACTGGATTGGATACAACAGCTACGGAAGTTTCAGTCATTGAAGCTACTTTCCGTGAGTACACCTTCCATCTATTGTAAACAATGGCTTATTGACCCGTTTATCAGGTCTACAAGGTCAAACCTCTGCTGCTGTCATCAACGAGATGCGTGACTCTCTTATCGATAACTACGCTTAGAGGTTTGAACATTTATGTCTTACAGAAGATGTTGATAAGGTAGATCACGATGTAGATTTGGCAGGTAGACTATGCAATGTAGAACAATTCCTTTTTTTGGAAGTCAAACACATCATGCGTCAAGTATGGTTTCAAAAATTTCCTTAACATGTCTTTATACACAATCACACCATTCCCGACCACAATCCACTATCTACACCTGCTCCTCCGTTACCAACACACCATACCTTTCTTCTTAAGTGTTGTTCTTATCGTGCAGCCTTCGTGTTCACATGCAGAACACGTTGGGGGATTATTCTCGTCCCAATTATGGAAGGTGACTTTTGGTCGATAGGCAGTTGGAATTGAACTGAGGTAATCCTTCATCTTCTCTGCATATGCACATCGAGTACCGTCGGGATTTTTCCCATCTTCTGAAACATCACCTAGGTCGAGGAGATAACATTTCACCGATGTTCTGGTGGCCTTATGTATCCAATGATTCTCGTCTTGTCGTTCGACATCAGTAAATGAAAGAACAAAGTTTTCGTAGAATTCCAAAGCTTGCTCAAAATCCCGATTAAACTTGTCTCGTACCATTCGTGCCCTTTCCGCTCCTTTTGTCCACCCCAGATCATCCATACGATAAACATTCTCACATCCCGGTATCAAGAAATGTTGGGAATCCATATTGAGAGCACGATGATGGACGACAGTGGTTGAACGTAGAGTTTGAATGTCTTCATTATCTCGCAGTAGTCGGAGTAATCGCGGGGTAAATGATATAGCCTTGCAAGTTGAACATAATTTCTGAAACAAACTTCTTGAGCTTGAGTGTTTTCAATCAAGTCCATGATCTGCCTAGAAGCTGTTGTTAACACTAAGTCTTGGTTATACGTAGTATGAATGCCCAAATTCCACGTTGGGTTGAGGTTATTGAGACTTCTTATATCCATTGTTGGCGAAAATGAAAGGGTCGACAGTCTTTTCATGAGGCGTTCACCTTTTTCATCCAAACTGACCAACTCATCTAGAAGCTTGTACCACTCTCGAACAGTCTTAACATTGAAACCAATGATTGAAGGTTGTGGTTCGAATGAGGAACCAATCATTTTCCAAAGAGATTTCACAGACGATTCCAATACCAAATGAAGATGTCTTGTTGAGTTGAAAAGTGTTCTCTTACTTATCCTTTTCCCGTACTTCTCCTCGTCCTTCTCCGAATCCGATAGTTTCAGACCAAAAACAAGACGTTTAACATCTTTAGCAGAGATTGAGCGATATAATTCGTCACTAGCAGAATAGTTGAAACTCTGTAAAGGTTTTGGTCACTGAACTCACTCATGATGTACTAAAAAGAAATCGGAGGACTAGAACTGAATCAAGGACTTACAGGATTAACAGCGGTGCACATTGCCAAATCATGTTCATTGAAGCCCTCAACACCTGACCAAGTACTTTTATTCTCAACAGAACGATTGATGGTTGGATGACGGACATATTTCATGATTTCTGCCAAGATCTCCATTGGGAGGTCATTGATCGATGTTGCGTAATGTGATCCAGCGTGGGTACTCATATCTGAGTTGAACATATTGGTATTCACTGAATCTGGATATTTATGTGATAGAAAGTCCCAAAAAGAAATTGGAAGTCAAATGCAGCACAAATGTCAGTGTGGTCTTCCATTCGAGAAGTTGTCGCGCTATCCTTTGACTCAATCTTTGATTCTCATTGAGTCAAGGAAAGTAGAGCCACTTACATTCTGTAAGTCATCCTGTCTTTCGATACCACCACCGTTCTACAGTACCGTGGCATGGCACTCACCGCTCAGCGGGGATTCTGTTCCATTCATCGTTCTCATTTGAGCTTCTGATAGACATGACGAATGTCATGGGACTAAGCCATGGAATCAAGTCAAAGGATTGATATGATAGCTGAGTCTTTTTGCAAGGACGTTATGCCAATGATACTTGGTGTGTGTTCGTGGCAAATGGGTTCAATGTAATGCACTTTTTGATCAATTCTCAGAAACGGTGCGCAGAACAATATGTGAAATGAAAACTCTTTACATCTCACTACATTCAACAATTGTTTTAATACTCTCTGGTGATTGCACTTCCAACTTTCTGACAAAACCAAACCAACAACCTCTTCAGCCATCGACCTCTTCATCCACCATCCTGTACAGTATGTTAGTTTCCGCATGCAGTACATTTTGGGGGATTCTCTTTTCCCAAATATTGGATAGAAACTGTCGGTCGGTAAGGTTCTCTAGCTGTTGTGAGAGAACGATCCATCTCAGCTGAGAACCACGATCGAGTGTCTTGTTGAGATCCACTGACCGAAACCTCACCCATGTTTGGGATGCAACATTTCACAGATGTTCTGTTGAGAGCCTGGACCCAACGAGGTTCTTCGTGTTGTTGATTACCAGTAACAGATTGAATGAAGGTCTGATACGACCCAAAAGCGTGCTCGAAATCGATTTTGAACTTGGTGAAGACTTTTAGGGCCCAGGAAGTCTGTCCATCAAGAATGTAAACGTTTTCGCAACCCGGTACCAAAAAGAGCTTCTTTTCCCATTTAGTTGTACGATGATGAGAGATTTTCATGGATCTTGAGTCCAACGTCTTCATCACATCAATGTATGTGGCATCCCTAGAACCAACATCATCACTAAAACAGACATCTGTGACCTGAGTTTTGTTGATCACATCAAAAACCTTTTTATAAGCTATCTCTCCAAATTCCCAATACTGTGAAAAGCTGTAAGAGGAAATTTCGTGAAGTCCCACTCTCATGTATCGAATTTGTTCCTTACCAAATGTTGAGCACACAGAAATCGCTGAAACTCTATTCAACAATCTTTCACCCTTTTCATCCGGAATAACCAGTTCATCCAATTGAGTATACCATTCTTGAACCTTACTAGTATCGATTAGATTGTACACATCTTTGTCTTCAATAGACGGACAGACCATCTCCCACAAAAAATCTGGTTGTGATTCAACAACCAAGTGAAGTTGTCTGGTTTGACCAAAAAGTGTTCTCTTACTTATTCTTTTTGAGTCCTTCTCCCTCTTTGAATCACAAGATTTCAAACCGAGTACAAGATGATTGCAATTTTTAAAAGCGACTGAACGATAAAGTTCTGGACCAGCGGAATAATTGAAACTCTGATCACAGTTGAGTTATTGATGTCAGTCACAGTAGGGATCATGAAAAGAAATAGAAGAACTAGATTGAACTGGATACTTTACTTACAGTGTTGACAGTTGTGCACATTGCCAGATCATGTTGGTTGAAGCCCTTAGCACCTGACCAAGTGCTCTTCTCTATACCAGGATTGATGGCGGAATGACGGACAAATTTCATGATTTCCATCAAGATCTCCAATGGGAGACTGTTGATTGATGTTATGTGATGTGATCCAAGGGTACTCATATCTGAATTAAACATGTTAGTATTGACTGGAATTGGACGTCTTTATGATAGAAAGGTTTTAAATGGTAAATACTTCTTTGCGAGTCAAAGCCAAATACAGTGGGAATGTCACTGTCGCCTTCACTTGAGAAGTTGTTCTCCGACATATCTTTTGTTGATGAGACTGATGAAATATAGTCAAAGGATGAAAGAGCTTCTAAATTCTGTCTGTCATGTCATCCTGTCGTTCAATACCGCCACCACTGTTCTATAGGGTACAGTATGCTCTCGTAAGATGAGATTTAAGTAGTTCCCATATCATTTCTTGCAGTCAGCACGACATCCGTAACATTTCATACAATACGAAGAGTCTCAAAATAACATATCTACAAAACAACTACATGACCATACTCAAATCTAACCTTTTCCTTGTTCTTCACCGTATGCGCCACGCCGACCACCCCACATTTAGCCTTCACAAACAGAGCATTTCGGGAGATCATTCCAATCATGGAAAGTGACAGATGGTCGATACTTCTTTGACATATTCTCTGTAAGCGCTTGTACCATTTGTGTAAACTTGGTGTAACTAACTTCTGAAGATCTGCCATCTTCTGGTGGTAAATAACATTCGAAACTGGTGTTGGCTATAATTTCAGTTAATCGTCGATCTTCTTCTTCCAAATCCAAACTCTCAACCTGCATCTTGCTGATGGAAAGATCGACGAATGCCTTGAAGCCTCTCAAAGCCTTGCCCAGATCCTCAGACATTTTTAATTCGTAAGCAGCTGCTGATGCACCTTGTGGTCCCATAAGATATACATTCTCACAACCTGGTAGCATTGTCAAAGCATCTTCAAGATCGTAGGCAAACCGATGGTGGAAAACTGTCGGGGGTCTGATTTTTCCCGTATCGAAGCAACCACCCGAATTGAATCCCTTCAAATTGAACGCCGATCTGTAGCAGATATTTTGAACTGGATAGCGATTGATCAAATTCATGATTTTTTCTGAAACAATCTCTGAGATCAGTTCGCTTTTTTGACAAACATCCCTTGGCATATTGTTCTTCAACCAACCAAAGTAAAAACTTCGTGAAGTCCTTGTAGGATATACAGAGATACTTTTGAGACGTCCCAGGAGACTACCGTGTCCTTCGATTGTGGCCGGAACCAATCTGTCAAGATTTGAACACCAATCTTGAAGTATCTGGGTACCACGATCAAATAGGGTTCTTAATTCTATCTCAGTCAGGTAACCAGTCCAAAACTTTTTGTACAGCTCGCCAGCTAATTCTGATTCAAGCACTAGATGAATTTTGGTGACGTAACTCAAAAGCGTTCGTTTTCTAGCTCTCTTGAAAAATGAATCTGAAGACACGTCTAGACCCGAAGCAAAACTTCCAATGTTGGCTACAGAGATTGAGTGATAAAGGACACGTCCTGCACAATGATGGAGGGTCTGTCAACAATGTCAGAGTTACAGTAGTAAATGTCAGATTAAAACAGCTAGAAAATTGAATTTCACTTACGCTCTCAGTCAACATGCAGTTGAACAAATCATTCTGATTCAATCCCTCAGGACCCGACCAGACTGCACCATGAATAGGAGAGCTAATAGGATGATACACATACCGCATGACATTCGATAATATTTCTGTTGGCAGTTTTAACAGGGTAAGTCCTGTATCTTGAGAAAACGATGTGGACATGTTGCAGTAGATTGAAATCGTTTGAAGTTTCTGTAGTTTGAAATACGAAGAGGTAAAATAGGTTGAATTCCAAAGAATAGGCAATGAACAAAAATTGTGGAGCTGGGTATTGGAAGGCTATGTTATGCGTATGTATACATACTGTACTCGTACTGTAGAGTACTGTGCTTCGATGAAAGGAGCAGATGAAACTGACCGAAATTAGGTGAAAAATTGCGACTGAGACTTGGCACGTTTCAATGCTTATAATCATTTTGTTGAAGGGGATGACGGATCTTCCAATGCCATGGCACGTAGGACAGGATGGTGATCAGTACGGACCTTTTGCAGTCAAGAAACCCCATCGATGCAAATTTGAAGGTGTGGCGGAGCCCCAACAAAGACTTTTCGAATTGCTGTATTTGTGGCGAATGAAAGAGCCTTCTTGTTTTAGGGAAAGCTCCAAACGGCTTACACAGAAGACTTCATAAAGGAAGACCTTGCAAGACATGTCTCTTGAACAGTCTCCTCACCTTCTAGCAACTTCATTCCCATATCAACTTCGTAGATTATTTACTCAGGTTTGAAGGTTCAATAGTGTGAACGGTTCAAAGCTATTTATACAAACAGAATGCATATAGCCTCCACTTGGAACGCACCACGTTCAACAGCTGGTATGCCTTTTAGTAAAGTGAACTAGTACGACTTTACATCGGCATAAGAGAAACATGACGTACGGTATTTTCATTTGATGATACAGGGCTTCTGAAGCTACCTTCTTGCATGAAAAAAGAAGACATTAATTTTGACTTCTTTTTAAAAAGGCTCAAATTGCCTCGCTTTTTCACGTTCTTCTTCACAACTGCAGTACAACCATCCCCATTCAATACTACTTTTCGTCTTATCAATGTCATTCAGCATCCTCGATAGCTATTATCATACGGCGACTTTCAAACGATATGAAACGACACTCATGAGTCTTCCAAATGAAGTGTTGTTGAACATAATAGGAGAACTTCACCGTTTGCCACCAGCTTCACTCGAAGACGCAACTTGGGAACAACTCAACCAAAATGAAGTATTTAGTGTCACACGGACTTGCCTGGTATGTTATCTACTTTAATCTTCTATCCCAAACAAATTGGGAACAATAAACTGATGAGCTATTGGTATACCGTACACAGCGACTCAATGAGTTGACAATCTCACTCCTTTACAAATCAATTTATACTCGAGATCCCGAAAAGCTTTTCGAGGGTTTACCAGATCCAGATGATGATTCGGATGACTTGATGGATCGAAAGTCCCAAAACAAAATCCAACAATTAAAACACACGGTTATAAAATACATCTTATAAACACCGAACTACACATGTCGCAAATCCTCAGTGAGAGTCTTTCTTCTCAAGCCAAAAGTTTTCAACGCATCTTCTCATTCAGACTCAAAGAGATAAGATCATGGCAAAACAGTTTCGAAAAGCTTTACGAAACTATGGAAAAGTTTGAAATCTTCGATAAACTCACCACAATAGCTGTTTGTCCAAGCTCAAGAACCCAAACTGAATTAGATGCAGCCGAAATATTTCTTTGTCGCAAAAGTCATCCGTACTGGAGCCGCAAAACTCAAGATGACAACGTGGACCTCTTTGAGCTGTACAGTGTTTTTCTGGGAGGTTTAAGCAAAGTAATCAACCAATCTAAGGTCAATACGATCTGCGTAAGGTGTTATAGAGGATTTAACAGTCATGTAGAATACCGGAATGTAGAGGTTACCCGCAAGAGGTCTTTGAGAATTACACGACATCATGGTCAAGATGAACAACCAGAAGATGCTTGGATGGAGAGGATGATTCCAGGTTCACATAATGAATTTAGGTATCCGTCTAGACTAGAAGAATCTGCTTCAAATGAAGTGATCCAGAGGTATCGAGATACTTTATTGAATTTCACAACAAACAGTGACTTTGGATTGAGAACAATGATGATGGATGCGGCAACTGGGGATGAATCGACCATCCAGAAGAATCGCACAAAGATGCTCGACGTACTTCGAAAAACCTCTATCACAGTTTATCAAGATTTCAAAGATCCCCTCAACCAATTTGATGAAACGATTGTTGATCCTCATAAATTTTGGCATGAAGGTGTAGAACGAATACTCAAAGCAAGCGAACGTGATTATGTTCTGAAAAATCTTGAAAGCAAGCCGACAATTGAAACACCAAAATGTCCAGCTTGTGAACATGATTAGGATGGATGAAGTGCGATAGACTCAGAAGTTGGAATTAGGTATCCATTGTCGATGTATGTATGCGAATGTCGAGTTCATACAGTAATCCTACAGCACGAGTACTGGTCTGTAGTTGGAGTATCTGTGACTCGTCCAATTAACGCATCCTGTAACGAACCCACTTTGTCTGCATATCATCTGAATTAAGCAAGACCCCGTTTTGATCAATTTTCTGGTATCAAAATCAAAGGCTTACCCTTCATCTATCTTCCGGTACTGCTTTGGACACATACTGTAATTCCCAAAATGGGGAAGATGTATGAGATAAGATGAAGGAGTGTCGATTAAGCGACGGCCCAAACAAAACCAAAAGTGGCTGATTGATTGGATTGTTTTCTTGCTCAATTTGAATGGAGCAATTCTTGGTATTAAGTTGGAGTAGATGCTTACAAGGAAGAATCAGACTCTCTGGCCGTTGTAAGGACTATCACACAGTGTCTGACAGAGTGAGTATTGTCCCAATTTGAAGAGAATTCAGAAACATTGTTGGCAAAAAGAAACCTTTTGACCTTCGATTGGTTACTCGATAATATAAATTTTGCAGAAGCGTTTAAAATTGCACTAGAGAATACATAGCTGATTCTTGCACGATCTACAGTGCCAAGTGCTTAGCATATAGACCTGAGGTACTATACCGTAACCACCATGATTGTCACCGTTCATCATAAAACTGTTACATTTCCAAGCGCATTTTTACAGAATACTAACGAAGTATGAAAAGTGATTTGACGATGGGAGTAAGAGTAAACCAGTGGATATGAGGGTGAATGTGAATATGAATGTAAAAAATGTACTGAGAAAATCTATGAAAACATGAGAGGAAAAAACGAAAATCAAAATCAAATACGTAAACTCGTAAAACTATATAAACAATAAGAGAAAAAACTATATACAACCTGACACCAGCCCACGAACCACCTATCAACACAACCCGTAACTGTCTAAGCCTTCGCAGGAACTGACGATAATTTTAAGAAACCTGTTAGAGCTCCCAAAGGATTCTCACGAACCCTAATAGGATCATTTGAGATCTTATGAGCTCCACCACCAGTTTGTAATCTCAAACCACTAATAGCGTTAGCCAGTAAATCAGCCTCGTCAACAGCTCCAACACCGTTACTCGAAGATCCCAAAGTCACTTTTTCATTTGAGACAACTTGTAAATTAGCCTTTCCGGTGACGACAGCAGTTAATTTATCTGTATCGAGTTTTGAAGATGATCCTTGGAAAGCTGACCAGAAAGATGAGGCTAGTTTGGAGGTAATGTGGGTTGAAGCTATGTTGGCTAGTTGAGCTGAAGATAGATCTGATTCTGTCGATGGTGATGAGGATTTTTGTTCGACATAGAATTTAGGTCTGAGATCACCTGCCAAACCTGCTTTATCACTTGCAGCTTCTCTAGCTAATCTCGACCAGAGTTGCATCCTGTAAGAATCCATTGAACGTAATGAGAAAGGAGTTTCTTCAGACCATTGAGAGAACGTGTTGGAGTTGATATCTCTGTTCCCAGTTGATGATAGAGTGTGATGACGAGTATCTGAACCAGATGGAGAATTGATTAATGGATTCAAGTTGACTCTGGGTAAATCTGAAAAAGACCTTAGAGGTGGAATTGAAGTTTGTGGAATGACGACTTCGGGTGTGAAAAGTGTATGACAGATTGTTGAACCACCACCAAACATGTTGTTATCGTTTCCACCCCAGAATCCTCTTGAACTGTCATAAGATGCACCAGAAGTTGGTAGATCCTTACGAACGTTGATTGGATAAGTTGGAGTTTGGGTTCTACGAAGAGCGGGTGAAGCGGGTCTGGCGTCGTTGACGTTAGGTTTGACGTCAACTAATGCAGGTGAGGTTGATAGTGTATTGAATTGTGTTGGTGGTTTAGATACAGTATTAGCAGATTCAGGATGAAGGATAGCCATGGTACTAGCTTTCAACGCGTTCAATTCTCGTCTAAATAAAGGTTAGCGTCATCAACAATAAACTCCAACCAATCAACATCAACACACCTAAGATCTTGATTCTCAGTTCTGGAATTAGTCAATTCAGATCTGATAGCGTCGATAACAGAATCACGATCTCTGATATGACTTTCTAGAGTTCCAATATAATCCTTTCGTCTGGTTCTGAAAGCTCTTGCAGAGAGTTTATTTCGAAGTTGTCGTTTTTCCTTTGACGACAATTTCTTGTATTCCTCAGGGGAGGGTCGCCATGAATCGTCTTCGTCAAGTTCTTCATCTGACATTTTGACAACTGATGACATTCCACCACCTTTTTTACCACCTTTGCCTTTTCCTGCTGAGAAGATTGCGGAGAGGGGTGCGAGACGATCGAGTTTTTCATCGAGGTCATCACCGATTGACGAGAATGTTGAATCTTGTCTGGTTTCTCGTGGTGGTGGGACTGAAGATTGAACAGGTGGAGCGAGTTGTTCATGAGGTTCAACGGCGTTGAGCGGTTCATCTTCGTTGACAACAGGTTGAGTTGGAACAAAGGAAGTACTTGGTGCGTTGGATGGTAAAGGGGTGTAAGTTGATGAAGAACTAGAACTAGCGTTCGCTGGTGAAAGTGAAAAAACGTCCGAAGGGTTGATAGTAGTTTGAACGACTTGTTGGGGTTGATTGTTCAAACCGAAACTTTGTTGATAATTCATTATGTTAGCCATCAACTGTTGCAAAGCCGCTTGTTGATCAGCAGGAAGACCTTGATAAGCGGCCAAAGGGTTTGGTGCGGGTGCAGGGACCGTTGCGGGTTGAGGTTGTTGCTGAACAACTGGTGGCGAAACTGAAGTCGAAGTCGTCGCAGCGTTGAATGTATAATCATCATAAACTGGTTCCTGCTTGACGACGATTTCGTCTACACTACCACCGAAACCCATGGTTGCTGGACCACCCTGCATGCTCTTTTCGTTGATCATGTAATCAAACGAGAAATCCATAATTTGTTCTTGTTGGAAATCGTACGATGGGGAGATGGCGTATGGTGATACACCTGATGATAGAGGTAATGGGGATGGTGTGTGATTGGGTGAGATGGTAGTTGGTGAATGTGACTGAAGGATGGGGTAAGAGAGTGATCCGTAGGGGTTGATGAAAAGACTTACACTTAAATCCCCGTTATCGAAATCATCGAAATTGAACAAATCACTGAAATCACCTGGAAGAGTTGTCTCTTCGTTGAGTAAGTTCATGTTGATATCGAGATCGGTCATGTTGTCGACTTCGAAATGAGATTGAGCGGTTGATGAGGTTGCTGTGAGAGTGGGTGAGAAGATTGACATGGGTGGAGAGTTGATTTAGATGAATGTGTGATTGTTGACTGTCGATTGGATGTAGTTGAAAGTAAAAGGATGAAATGGATGACAGTAGTGATGGGTGTTTATGTACGAAGGTGATACGATAAGGAGGTTGGAAGAAAGGAGTAAGAATGTGAAAATGAGAGATCGTTGTATGTGTGTAGTGTGAGAAAGGACGATCCACGATAAATAGCGAGACGAGAGATGATCGACGATCGCCACCGATGCACTTGGGTAGTTGAGTGCTATAAGTGTTGATTGGTAGTAATAGGTAAGTGTATGACCTATCCACCACTTAAACTATGTATCGAATAATAAGTGATAACAAAGATGAAGATTGAAGAAAGAAACAGGTAACGATTTAATTGAGTCAAAATACAATAGCTGACACAACCAAAACCTTGCCCTTGGGTCAATGACCGAACGCCGTTGCCGTGATACGTAGACGTTTAGAGGACACAACAAACTGCGATTCTGATTTCCATCAAAACACAACATAGAAACATGCATCAAGTTCGACAGAGTAGATACACAACATGCATGGATGTATAGATCCACCAGTGTATGCACATAACAATCGTTATGTATATACATGTAAGAATTGAAAGAAGACCTCTTCGGTCGCCACATACATTCTACTGTAACTGTCTGCATAAGCCATAAACGCTTTCGTCACCTTTCCGGCAGATCGAAGGATCTATGGAATGCTCGAGCGTTTTTCTCTTTGGTCTTATCAAAGAAGGGCAGTGAATGACGTGTAAGTTCAGTCTCATGGAGATTATCTCAGGTCCGCACCACGTGTCTACGAGGCGTGTTACTTGAATTGAATCCAAGTCAACCTTGAATTGAACACCTTGAACAAACACAAACACAACTACATCAAATACAATATCCAAAAATGGTAAGTAACAACCTGCCAGATCTTCTCAGAGAACCAAAGTCTGAATCACAACTAACAAAATCCCAAACTAGGCGCCCAAAGATAAAATCCTAGGTTCAATAATGTTATCAACAGCCCTAACAGTCTTCGTCTACTACACCATCTGGGCCCTACTTCTAGTAAGTGGATCCATTMCCCCCTGCCACTCTCAAGGCTGATAAACGTGAACGATTAGCCATTCCTACCCCCCTCATCCCCTTTAACCAACTTCTTCCCCCCAAGAGAATGGGTTATCAGAATACCCCTCTTGCTATTACTTTCTGGATTGGGGTTGATCGGTCTTTTCTTGGCTAGAGTTACTTTGGCTGAGGCTAGGAAGAAGAGTAGAGCTGGGAAGAAAGTTTAGTTGGCTGGTCAGGGAGGAATGATGATTGGAAAATGTATTTTACATGTTGGGCCCGTTGGTGGTTGTTGTTATTAACGGGTTGTTAATTGTCGATCCTGTGGAATTCGGTTTTACTGATATGAAAGTTGATTTGGGTACTAACTCCAGTCACTCCAAGAAAGACTAGTCAAGGTATTCACAACGAAATCATCATACCAAACTCGATACTGTCAATCCCAATCAACATCAACAAAGAATTGGACTGTGAAATCATCAAATCAAACCAAATCAAACCTGACACTGCAAATCCAAATCAACATCAACAAAAACCGGGCTATAATCCCTGCACGAATATTTTCAGGAAACACCTCAATACTGTATCTCCAAGGCCTTCCCAGAATAAATGAAACATCTCACGTCGTCGAAATCCAATTTGATAACCCCGAACCATAAGATCCAAATTCTTTTTCATTCAAATCCGTGGATTTTCTCGAAGACAATGATAGTATCGAGGGACTGTTTCATCGAGACATACTGTATAATACTCTCCCTCACATGAAGCATTCAAACACATATCTTTATTCATAACCCTTGAATAAATTTCCAAATCAACTAACTCACTTGAGAATCAAATAACATAAAGTGGACTTTTTACGATACATGGAACATGACATTACTGAAAACTTAATCTGAACCCATTCCAATATCAACTATGTACAGTATGTAAAACCCCAACTCAAAGCCACCCTATTCAACTAGCAGAGAAAATGATTGAAATAAGAGGTATAGTATCAAGCGTCTTCTGACGTCTTTAATTTAGGAAAGAAAATAAGCGTGTGGGGGTATAGTAAAGAATGAAAAGAGGACTATGCAGATATAAACAAAAGAAAAAACCGTATGAAAAGGTACTTTATATAAAACATGAAATCAAACAGAGCATAAAGACTGCTAGTACAACAAACCTAGAGATAACCACCGAGAACAGCTTTCAATTCCTTACCCAAATAATCACCCTGACCAGTTGCTTCCCCTTCAACGAATCTATCAGGGAACCTACTGATCGTCCAATCACGAACGTAAACCGATGTTTTCATGTATTTCTTAGCAGCGTATTTCTTGAAGAACGCTGAAGTGGTTGAGAATTCTTTCGAGAGGAGGTAGGATAACATCGTTTGGGCTGCTGGGAGGAGTTCGTCTTGGGAATAATTGGAGTAATGGACCAAATTTGGTGACTAATGAAATTACATTAGTTTAAAAATCATGTGACATGGGGAGGTTTCCTTACCCAATCATCTCTATCCAGAATCAATCTTGCTAACCACATCGACGCAGCAGCTAACAGACTCGGTGTAAAAGCGATTAATCGATGTTCGACACAAACCAATTCAATAAGATATTTAGCAACCGTCCGACTTTGAATATCGTATCCATCAGCTTTCGAGATTCTTCGTAAGAAATGTAAAGGGTTCGGATAACTGAGATCGAAATCTAACGTTGATAAAAGATATCGTTCGGCTTTGAGAATCTCTTCGACGTCGTAACCACCTTCTGTCATTTGTAGGAAATGGGTTACAGATGGACAGATGACTTCTTCGTATTTTGCTGAAACGAATAGAGCTGTTATACCGACTAATTGGAGTTTGACCAGTGAAACTACCCTGTTGGAAAGGAATCTATCGATCAGGTTGGTAGCGATGAACAATGTTTCTGGGAGTAATCTGAATTTCGAATGGACTTCGATTATCCAGTCTAGCAAGACTTCACGCATCTTCCATTTGATTTCGACTTGGTTCTCCATGTAGTTGGAACTTGGCATGGTGTTTGGCTAGAATAAGGAGTTAGTAAAAGACCAGTCGTTGAGCTTGTTTACTCACCTCAATCTCCAACATATACTTGAAAGCATCAACGACATATTCACTGACCATAGTAGGATCACCTTCATCCTCAGCGTCCAAATCTGTCCAACCTTCATCTTTAGCTTTACGAGCTTTACGTTTAGGAGATTTCAAACTGATCCCCCTACCACCAGAAGATAAAATGATCTCCTGTCCGTCTTGATCATAATTGGCTTCATCTAATTCATCAACTTCAACAGGTGGGGTAGAAGTTCTACGTTTTTTAGTAGCAGGTTCTTCGGTGATTTCAACGGTTTCTTGTAAAACTTTTTGTTGGGTTTTAGTTGGTCTGAGTGGGTTGGAATGTGAAGTGGAAGTTGAGGTCGATGTTGAGGCTGTACTATTAACGCGTTTAGTTAATGGTACTTTTGAAGCCAAAGCTTTCTTTTTGATAGCCAATCGATCTTCTGACGTAGTACCCTCATCTTTACCAACCAAACTAGATCTAGTTTTTCTAGTAGGAACCTGATTAACCTGTTGACTAGAAGTCCTAGAAACCAACGGTACACGTTCTTTATTACTCAAACCCGAAGTGACAGGTTTACCGGTTAAATTTTTACCAACAGCTTTAGGTGCATTGGTGACTTCACCCAAAGCTGAACGTTTCTTGTTGACATCCGATGAGAGGGATTGAGATTGTTTTTCAGGTTGAAGTAAGTTGGGATTGGAGATTGAGGGAGCTACGTTGGTAGAAGTTGATTTTGATTGTTGACGTTTGAGAATCGGGAGGGAGGAGGTTGAGTTTGTACGTTGGGGATTGAGTTCTGATGCTCGTGTTCGACTGGAGATTGAGAGGACTGGTGGTGCGTTTTCGTCAACTCTGCGAGTCGCTCGTCGTGTCTGGGTAAGGGTAGGTTAGTAACGATCATATGTAGTAGGGAATGAGAAGGGTGGGAGTTAAAACGAAAAGGTGTGAAGTGGTTTGATTAAGATTGTTTATTATGCAAACAACCACACGACCGTTGAATGATTCCCAGGAAAAAGTGAGTTAAGACTTACAGGTATTCCAGAAGCCATCGTGTAGTATATCAGAAGAGTAGTATCGACAAACTAAATCCGTAAACGGTCACGACAGAGTAGAATGGGGGTGGCTTGAGAAATGTCGTGATGAGTCGAGGTTGGGTTGAATAACACACTGAAGAGAGTTGGTTATAAGACAAAGATGGAGTTTTGAAGATGATAGCGAGGGTCGAGGATGGGATGGGATGGGTTCTCCAAATAACAGTGAGAGGGGGTATGTAGGAATGAATCTATTGAATCTATGTTGATGCTGATAATGAAAGATGATGTTAATGATAGTGTAGAGCAAGATCACCGCACCACCCACACCCTCACGGTCCATTGGATGGTCATCTCCAAACAACTCAATCATCGGAATTATCTATAACGCCGAGAAATCAACACCGGTCAAAGTCAGTCGCGTTCCAAGTGGCGGCACGTGAGGGAGCGTGAGCGTGGTTCAGTACTATAGGTTAACGTGAAGATGAAATGCACACTACCCTCGATCATAATGTCCTCCGTACTAGTACATCCATCTATCAGTTCTATCAACCACATTATTTCAATGACCAATGGTCAAATCAGTGAAACGCGATATCTTGATAATAATTTGGACAGAAAGAGATTGAAAGTAGTCTCGCACGATTTCAGTTGATTTAGTTGGTCGAGTCTCATTGATCTTTCGCTGGAATGGTAGAAAATGATCTATTGTCCTAAGGTCTTGTGTTGAGTCAGTTCATTTACCTGAGTCTCAATTATTTCACTTGCCTATCAAAGGATGTTGCCTTCTAGTGTCTCCAAATGCAAAACATTTATTCGCAATATAGTCATTTTGACTGTACTCTAGCGTTATCACTTATTTTTCTTGTCTGAGTTTCGTTTATCACGTTTCAAGGAAGAATCAAGTCTTCTAATTTAAAAGAATTGAAATACATTTTTTCAAGACTTGAAGTATTTTAACAGACCGAGTCTTCTTAGAAATCTCTTGAATTCTTTCCTCAAACACATTGTTTTGTCAGTAATTACTTTTTGGAGACCTCCGTACAATCATTCTTTGCTAACCATTTCTCGTCGTAGACACGTCATAGACATATCAATCATGTCAACTCAAGCTAAACTCGAAAAGCTCATCGAGATTTATGGTAAAGAGAAGGGGGTCACCGGTAAGTTTACAGCAGTGTAATACAAGTACAGGTCTGCTGCCTATCTAACCTGTCCATAGTTGATTCTTTCGTTCAAGAACTCACACAGCCATTTCCAGCAGATCAACAAGACTGGATCTGGAATGATCGCGGGCTTCTGGGGAAATGTGTGATGGCACACAGTGGTATCACATACACTTCCCCTTTACAGTTCGGTTTAACCATGGCGGCTACTCAATTGTATCTTCGTACATTCTGTATTGGGATTGGTACTGAGGACGAGATTACCGAAGCTGTCCAAAAGCTCGAATCTCACGAGAAGTGAGTGTATCATTTTAAACACTTAGTCTGCCATCACTGATCAATTTGAAAGAAACACCTCAGCAGTCTCAATCGTTCGTCAAATCGCCAGTGCTCTACTCAACGAGCCTGAAGAGAAAACTACAACGGCTGAGATTCTGGTCGAACTCTTGTTAGCAACTCGACATCAATCGGTTGGGATCAGAGATATAGATCAGAGAATGGCTGTTGTTGATAGCGCTTATACTAGTATTCTATCTTTCATGGAAGAGAAGGGTGGACAGACTCAGTAAGTGACCTTTTGAAGCTCTTTGTCGGGAACCTTTCATTGAATCCTTTCACAGTTCTACAGCTATTCTTTCAAAGTCCGAAGAAAGATTTTGGTTTAAGGCCCATATGAGATAAATAGGTAGTTAGCGACGGTGCCAGTAGGAATTTAGGTGATAGCGTAGAGTAGTTAAGTTAGTATTGAGCCAAACAGATGTACAAGTAGGAGTAAAATTCAGAGTGCCACTAAAAATAGCTCAACGTACCTGTGCTGTGGGGCTCCACTGCCCGTAGTCACCTAAAAGCCTCGCTGCCGCACTGATAATTAGAGGGAGAGGGAGCAGGAGAGGGCATTGACTTGAGGTTGTTCTTTCTTACTTTTACTCTCACTTTTACTTTCAAATCATCTACAATCTTATTCAATCTTCTCTACTTCCAAAGCACAGCACAACAAAACAACAATCACAATGGACAGCATCTTGAAATTCGCAGAAGGTCAACTCCAAGAGAGAAGTAAGTCAGTCTTCACGGACACCACGTTCATCCCCTTTCCTTTCACACCCCCTCCTATTTATAGATACCTATACTGACATCTCAACCTAGTGGGTGGTGGTCAACAACAACAAGGTGGTAACCAATATGGTAACCAACAACAAAACTATGGAGGTCAACAAGAACAACAACAATACGGTGGACAACAACAACAAAACTACGGTGGACAGCAACAACAAAACTACGGTGGTCAAGAGAATCAATACGACCAAACTGGTGGTGCTCAATACAACAGACCCCACGGAAGTGGTGGAAACGGTGGTGGTGGTTTACCACAAAGTAAATAACCACTTCCCCTATCACACTATTAGTGCTTATTAACAACTCCACAGTCGACCAACAATCAGCTATCAACGCCGCCAACGCCCACGCTTCAAACGGGAACGAAAACGCTGGAATGTTCTCACAAGCTCTCAGCCACATTGGCAACATGAACGCTAACGATACTCACGTCGATGAAGATGCCGTTCAACAAAATCATGATCAAGCTTATAACCAAGGTAACGCTGGTGGTTTGGATGCTTCCAGTATGGGATCGTATGTTGTCTTCCCTTCGCATTGGCTTGTACTGATTGGGTGGCGTAGTGCTGCCGCTCTTCAAGCTATGAAGATGTTCACTTCAGGTGGTGGATCCAACGCTGGTGGTAACCAACAAAGTAACGTAAGTGTTGAAGTAAATGGTTCCTTGGGGAAGACTCATGAGATTACCAGTTGATCGGTATGGCCATGTCCGAAGCTGCCAAGGTGAGTTTCATCTTTTTTGACGATTAAAATACGTTCTAAATATAACATACAGCTCTTCGACCAATCTGGTGGTGCCAGCGGTGGATCTAAACAAGACGCCGTCAGTTCAGCCGGTCAAACTATCATGAAATTAATGCTCAAATCTCAATTCTCCGGTGTAAGTAGATGTGTATTTATTTATGATATCATAGCTGATGATACTTTAGATGACTGGTGGAAGTAACTCTGGTGGTCTTAGCTCTTTGATGGGTATGGTGAGTTGCTCCCAATTTTCTGATACTTTACCAATTACTCATCCCATTTGGCAGGCTTCTAAATTCATGTAAATCCTTTTTGTACATTTAGTACATGAGGAACATGATATTTTTGGATAGGACCGAGATTGTTATGTTTGTAACGGAAGAGATGAAACGAAATCTTGACGTAGAAAATTCAATTGAGACATCACTGAAACACAATGTCTCTAAAAGCTCACATATCTTTCTATTTACTATACACCAGCTAGCTCAGTACCGTAAGGAGAACCAATCCCGCGTTCCCTATCGAAAGAGAACAAAAAAGAATCTACAGACTGAGAAGGAACCTCTTCATGATTCTCCTTAAACTGTAAAAGACATCCACACCAAACCGGTCTTGTCCAACCATCCTCACCCAAATCGACACTCAATCTCTCCTGATAATCCTCAAACCCAGCCCTTCTCCAAACAAAAACCTCCGTCAACTCCATACGTCTACTCGTCCTCCCTTTCCAAAAAGTTTCATTCAACTCCCGATCCTTGGGTTTAGTGAATTCCATCATATCTTTAGAATATTCAATTTCCCAATTGGGGAGGGGCAGTTTTAGCTTGTAATGACGTAAAGGTGCTGATTCTGGTCTTGGGAAAAGGGCTAGATAATATTCCTCGTCGTTCTGATTTGGATTCGATTTACGATGGAGATACGCACTTTTATATATCAAGTGTCGACTATTTGGACAGTCGTTTTCGACGAATTTACCGTCGGATGATCGCAGGTCGGAAGAGAAGAAATCGTTTATCTCGGCTGAAAAGTTGGTCTCAGCTTGATCTGATAATTCATCCGAGTGGATGCTTTCAACTTCAAATTCCATTTGGTCTGGGTAGTCGCTTTCAGATTCATTTTCTGTTTCTGACATGATGATGAGAGTCGATTTTGTTGGAGGCAGATATTTACAATCACTGAGTTCTTGGTTGAGTTAATAACTCAGATGAAGTTCTTTGGATTATTTTCCATAATGTTCCTTCGTGGCGCCACTCCACCCTACCTTCGAATGGAAGGAAACTTCGAATTTCACGATAGCCACGTCTTCCAAGAAGTTCATTTCGGGAAAAGGGATAAAGAGGTCTGGACAGGTAGATGTACATATGATATCGGAGAATGGACAAAGGAAATTTTCCTTTTCCAGGTGACGACATAGTATCCTTTGATTGAGTTGGACTGAATGGTGCAGTCGTCGAAGGCCGCTGTACTGTTGGATATAATCCCCATTCAATTTATCTTCTCTTCATCCATTCTACAACCACAGAATATACAATTCAAGAAATTGTATCTCGTTTACAATGTCAACAACATCAGAAAACACAGTCTATCCCAGACCAAAAACTTGGAATAAGGTAGATGAGCTCCTTGGCCCAATCTTTGAAAAACAACAATCCACCCGAATCTGGGTCAACAAGTATTCAAAAGATCCGACTTTGGGTCAAATGCTTGTTAACAGATCCAAAGAGAATATCACAGCTGCTACAAGTATGATGCAAGAGATCAAAACCCTCATCCCTGCCGAAGTTTTTAATACTTTGGAAGAAAAGTCTACTTTCGAACCTTCGACCGAAGGCGTCGGCATAACCAATTCAGAAGATGCTCTCAAGGCTCTGAAGGCTATCAAAGATCAGATGGTTGGTTTCTGTGAGACGCTTGAGAAGCTGCAAGATGATAATGGTGGTTTGCAATCGATTGAGGAAGGGGTATGGGTAGAGGGTGTAAACAGTTTGTACAACAAAATCAACAGTGTTGTAGTATCAGCCAGTGCTGTCAATTCATGGGTTCAGAGTCTTAATATCCAATCTGAAGAAGGAGTTATGTAATCGTGGATGAATGTTTGATTCTCTGTTTTCCTGTAATTATTCTCTTCGAACGAGATGACAAGAATCAATCTTAATGGAGCAGGTACGTTTGCAATCCAGTAATTGGTTGGGATTAGTGGCGCCACCCCACCTTCAAATGGAAGGGAATTGGACTTCACTATAGCCTTCAAAGAAGGTAATATCGGGAAAAGGTAAGAAGGTCCTAGATAAATAAATATATGATATCATGGGAGATTTCTTTTTGCAGCTGACTAATACTGTATCCTTTGATTGAGGTGGAGTAGAAGGCCCTTGTGCTGTTTGATTTACAGTAGTCCCCATTCAATTTTTCTTTTCTTTCATCCGTTCTACGATTAACGAAACTTCCAAATCAGAAATCATATCTTGTTTACAATGTCAACATCATCGGAAAACACAGTTTATCCAAGACCAGAGTCTTGGGAGAAAATAGCGGAGCTCAGCCGTTCAGTCTATTATAAACGATATTCAGTCAAGCTCGACATACGCAAGTATTCAGATAATCCGGCTTTTGGTCAAGAACTTGTTTCCCACAGCGAAGAGCTTGTTTCCGCTGCTAAAAGTCTTATGGAAGAGATTAAGCCTCTTTTCCCACCACAAGTTTTCCCAATTTTTGAGAAAAACTCTACAAATTCTTTAAATGGTTCGACCGACGGTGTTGGCATAAAGGATCCAGAAAATGCTCGCAAGGTTCTTGAGGGTATGAGAAATCAGTTTGCTGCTGTCAGTACCATCCTTAAACAGCTGGAAGATGATAAGGGTCATGGTCTGAAGTTGACCGAGGAAAGGGAATGGGTCAAGGGTATACACCGTTTGTACAGCCAAGTCAACAGTATTGTACTAACAACCAGTGCTATCAAGTCATGGGTTGAAAGTCTCGATGTTCCGAAGAAATGAAAGAGTTACTGTACGAGTACTATGGGTGGCGAAAGTGTAAATGGAGAGAAATTATGTTATTTAGTAGATAGTGTGTCGGAGATCAAAGTGGATGTATCAGTTTTTCATATTTTCATTACAGAATATGAACACCATTCACAGACAGTTTCGTCAAAACCCAAATCGGTGTAATAACAAAGGGGATTTCCTCATGTCAATTATTTCGGCAATACTGTATTTACGAACTGAACTTCTGAGAAAACGCATTCAAAGGAGAAAACTTTCAAGTTCAAGTTGAAGCAATTTGATAGGATCTAGGGTACTCTTGAAGATGGAGGTATGGATGCAAATGATGCAGAAATTTGTAGACAGTTGGCAGGGATTATTGTTGGTTCAGTCATAGCTCTGAAACTCGTAGAAAGGCTCTCTCAGCCTTGAACAATAAGGAGGTTTTCACTTGGGAGGGGCATGAAAATATAGGTTCTAATGTTGGAGGAGTATGTGCCTTCTCATTGCGTTTTTGATCACCTTCGAAATGACTTCTCTCGATTTCCCCTAAACCCGAAAAAAAAGCCATTGTATTGCACAGCCCTTGCAAAGCTTCTTCTCGAAGGCTTTACACTTTGAACCACAAGGAATTCATGTTTGATCTTTTGTTAACTTCCCCCCCCCCCCCCCCCCCCCCCCCCCACCGTTCTTACGTTCATTCAAGCAATCTATAACAAGAATTCAGAAAACAATCAACAATGTCTACCGATCAATCAACCATCAAGAAACCAGAATCCATGCGAAAGCTACTCGACCTTTTGAACCCGATCAGTGGCAGTCTGATAAGTCTTCAACACAATTTTGAGAAATACGCATGGGGAGAACAAAAATCAGAATCCAAATCGTTTTTAGAGAAGATCAAGACAGAAATTCCAGCAACCAAACGTCACCTGAGTGAATGGATGAAAGAGATTCAAAGCTATGATCAAGGAACTCCAATCGATAACTGGGATTCTGTTTTACCAGATGCAACTTCGCTCAAAACTAAAAATGCTATTTATTCACTTAGCCGCAAGATGATGAATGCTCAAGTAAATTTGATAGAAATTTGTAGAGACTCAGATAATCTCCTCGATGATCAATGGTTACAAAGTCTTAGAGAGATTCAGAGTAATTCGAGCTTTATCAACAATTCAATCATTGTTTTGAAAGAAATCATCGATAAGCTCAAATGAGAACTAGGAGCAGCAGGTTTATAGAGGAGATTTTTGGGAAGGTATGGAGAAAGTAGTAGTAGGAAGACCATCATAGCCTTCTGTAGATATATGCATCATGAAGTGGGATGCCAAAAAAATCCGTGATATGAGGAACTAATTTTGTAACCTCTTACACTGTTCGGACTGCTCCTCTGATCAGGTTCAGACGAGTGGTAATGGGTCGAAAAGCTTATGGGAGCGTCATTGTTACTACTATGTTTACTAATCTGCATAAACATGACACACTTTAAGTGCTGACTGTATCTACACCCTCCGGTGGTTCGAACAAATACGATCTCCTTTCATCATTTTCACTTATCTCACTGTCATCCTTCCATGATAGAACTGCTTTACACATCAAAGGTACTTCCCACTCATCAAATCCACCAGTAGGTGCTGTAAACGGGATGGTCATCGTATCCCTCCCAACCTTGGTGATTGGGTAGATAGAAATTCCAACCAATTCTCTTGATCTTTTGCTGGTTTTCCAAAACAACGATACATCTCCAGATTTCACCTGATCAACCTTATGATGCTTCCATGAGATTGACCAAGTTGTTGGAATACTAATTTCGGGTTTGTATATATTTTCGGTATCGAAGGATTCATTGATCAAGCAGAATTCTGGTTGGTGGCGGTCGGTTGACGTTGTATTTGTAGTGGTACTTGAATCTAATGATTATGTATGGGGGTTTGTGTTTTGGATGTAATCATCTGTCAAGAAACCTTTTCGAACGTAAAAGAAAGACCTTTCGAATGTAGTATTTTTTGATTCGTCTATCGGAGAATGGCACGTCGGTGAAGGAATTGATTCTCCTGAGAAAAAAGTTTTAATCTGTTCAAACTCGTTAGTGGCACTCATCTGGTACTGTAACCTTCAAGTTCTTTGGTTGTTCAACGAATGAGTTGGGTAAAAGTATTCAGTAGACCGTGGAATATGTTGAAAGTGGATAGCAACGGAAGAAAGAATGGATGGTATTGAAAGGATGTCGAAAAGGGAAGTATCTTGTCATTTGACCGAGTTCTGCAACGACATGATTGTTTGACGATTGGCTTTTATAAAGGTCTGCCACCAACTCACTGGGCTTCGTTTCGAAGCCAGAGGTGGCGCTGGATACTGGTTTTTCCACCCTTGCATAGTGGCTACATACTCAATATCCCATAACGTTACTATCTTAGACTCAATCTAATCCACTTATCACACGTTTCCAATCAAAACCACCTACTTGCAGTGAGCGATGACCCATTCTCAAAAGTGACGAAAGGTGGACGCCTATCATCCTTAAAACCCAATTCTCTCCATCTAAAAATAGCCCCACAACTAATTCCAGGTGCTTGAAATCCTTTTGGAATTCCCAATTTGGGGGGGAGTGTATCATCACTATCCATCACGCGTCGACGATAGATGATGACTGAAACCAATTCTTGAGGTTCTGTTTGCCCACGATATTCTCCAAGAATAATTTTACGTGTTCGAGGTTTTTTGGTGAACTCGGCGTAGTATTGCTCCCAATGGACATCCCACATCGATGACGTTAGAGGGAATTCTTCATTGCGGTTTGATCCACGTGGTATGACTGGGAAGTAGTTTCGAAGATAAAAATCTTCTGGTGAGTTGTCGTATTCGTACATTGAGAGTTGTGATCTGAGTCTTTGGATTTCAGGGGACTCTTTGATAGTATTAGCATCATCCGGGACTAGAGTTTCAGCAATGGACAATCGATCGCTATCATCTGATATCATATCTTGTTGTTTTATCGGCGGAGTACAATGAGATCTGAAAAGAGCTGAGCAACCCCAACCTGAATTAGCACCACGTCCCCCAACACTTCCGGCATAATCCCTTGAAATGGAATCTTCGGTATTGAAAAAGAGCTGTTTCAATTGTTGTTGGGATAGTTCATCGGTTTTGGGGAGGTCTCTGTAAGACAATTGCGAGGGCATGTCGAATACCAAAGTACTGTTGTTGATGAACTTAGTGAGGACAGTAAATAGAAAGAAGAAGTCAAAATAGGAAGACTACAAAAGATATCGTTCTCCTAGAACTGTTCTGACTATGCCTTCGTCGAGAAAACCATGAAAGGAAAAGACTTTCCTTTCGCAGCACAGAAATTTCTATCGCTTTCTATCAGCGTGCGTTGTACAAAGTATCAGCGAGTTGGATTCTATAAAGCGCAAGTGACTGATGCTTTACATAGACAAAAGACGACAAAACCTTCTGCAAACAATCCAAACACGACGTTCACATTTGCCTCTTTGAGCCTAATGTACACAGGCAGGACACGTTCGTCTCTCCTTCCAACTCTTACTCTCAATACTTGTCAAGGGATAAACCAATCCCACATCTTGAACACTATCAGCCAGAAGCCTTTCACACCATTCATGTTGTTCATGGACGATTCCGTCGTTTGCTATGTTGCTGAGATCTTTGTAAAACGCCACAGAAGTTGTTGACATGTACCTAGCCTTGATGGAATTTATATCGTGATCATCAAGCTTTCTCGTCTAACAAACTCTCTCTTCCGTCAGACCTTCTGAGCCTACGAAGCTTCTGAATATCACCATTTTTGCAAAAATTATAAATGGTATGGAAACTCAATCGACCGAATCATGCACCGTGAATTTTCACAAATATTTAATCTGCTTCCGAATCGAATAACGAGATTATATGTCATCAAAAAAGTCTATCTGAACCCACATCCCACCGCTCCAAACCGAATGGTCCTAGAAGAAAGATAAATTCATCTTAACCTACTTGGAACCACCGAATTTACCAGCAAGTCTTTTAGCGAGACTTGGTTTATTTTGTTTAGCCTCAACTTTTCTCTTGATCTCTTCTTCAATCTCTTCCTCGTCCAGTTCACCCCATCCGTACCAAACCACAGTCAAGAAACCGAGAAGTGCTGTTATGATACATCCTGCTAATGCACCGATGGCTTTAGGTGTCCATCCCTGAAATCAATTACTCTTAGTCTGATTCCCCTCTGATGGATAATGGGATTACTTACCATGACTAATGGGAATGGACCCCATGGTTGACCAGCGAGATCGGTCGTTGAGTTTTTACCGACGGCGTTACCGCTGACAGCTGTGTTCCAGTATTTACAGTGGTCGATCATTTGTTGAGGAATGGTGGTGTTGGTTTGGAGCTTGTCAGGTGCTTCAATGAAGATAGCAGCGAGACCACCTGTTGAAGAAGTCAGAGAAAGGTCACTTGAAAAATTTGAGTATACATACTGGCTAAATGCCAATCGATCTGTGTAAGAATTACATCAGCATGTCATTCGTTTTGGATTGAATTCGGAACTTACATGACAATGGAACATCCATGCACCGGGATTGTCAGCAACCCATCTGAGGGTAACACTACCACTGGGTGGAATCATGATAGTATCTCTACGAGCAGGGTTTTCTTGAATATCAAGGAATTCAGGGTTGATAACGGTATCGTTTGACGTAACGTCGAATGATTTATGAACAACTTGGAATTCATGTCTGTAAAATGAAATCAGCAAACGTCTATGGATGAATTTGGCTGGACTTACCCATGTAAATGGAAAGGATGGAATCCGACATCCCAATTGAATACAGTTAATTGAACGACTTCCAAGTGCTTGTAAGCAAATGCATTAGTTTGAGCACCGTATAGGGAATCGGTGAGTGAGTTGTTGCCCATGGTCAAAGCTGTGAAGATTGAAGGAACGATTGGCATTTGGTAAGTGCTATATGATGTTAGAAAGTGTTTCAAATATGTCATAAAGCACTAACATGTTGTTGACTAAGTACAAAGATTAGTAAAAATGACGACAGTGCAGATAGGTGACTTACAAGAAGCTCTGTTGGTTCCATCGTCGTAGGTATCGAAGTAGGCGTTCAACTCGAAGAAAACAGTAGCATTGTACATGTCTTGTTTTTGAACGGGAACGAACTCAGTATCGTTCAATGTCGAGTATTCGTCGTACTCGACTTGAGCGCCTGGAGTGTTGGAAGCGTCGTAAACGATTTGTAAAGTGTTGTTCAATACAAGATCGTCTGGTACGGTGTCGTACCTAGAATTCGATCAGTTTGGCCTTTCTCGAAGAAACCTTCTCACTTACATGTCTGGGTTTTGCATGATCGTCATAGCGTAATTGAGGGAAGTATCGTTCTTTGCCTCAACGAGGATTGAGTATCGTTGAGCGACAGAGATAGAGAGGGTATCAATTTCGTAAGGTTCAATTTCGATACCGTCAGTTTCGATGATGTTCATGGTATGGTTGTCGATACCGATGTAGAACACTGTGATCAAATTGTTAACGAATTTCTCTTTCGGTTTTCCGTCATCAACTCACTAGCAAGTGCAGCTGTGTTTACGAAACGAATTCTGTAGACTTTACCAGCCTCGAAAGCGATACTGGCATCATCGTTGACACCTGTTCCATTCGACAATTCAGCGTTGGTGTTGATGTATGAACCGTTTTGAGCAACGTAGATGACAGCAGAAACTGATTGACACACTCAGCATAACTTTCCAATCACAGTTTATTTGTCTTACCAGGTACGGGCTCTGCACCAGTTGGGTTCTTCCAGTTAAGGAAATCATTGGACAAGAGATCAGCATACTCTCGATGGTACCTGAGTGGATTGTCAATATCCGAACGATAAAATGATGTATACGACCCACCAATCACCCATAACAACAGTGTATTCAGCATCCCATGTGACGTTATCAGACCTTCCTGTGGTGTTGGTAGCAGGGTGGATGACGAAAGCTGAATACAAGGTAAGTTCCGAGCTTCACAGGTATTCTATAAACGTACGAGCTCGTAAACCATCAGTGTATTGACCCTCGTGATGACCATGAATCCAGTAAGTTCCAGTCTGTTACAATGATCAGTAATGCGGATGAGAAAGAGGTAAAAATAACAATGCACTCACTTGAAGACTGGTGTCAATGTGATAATCAAGAGTTTGACCCATGGGGATGGCACATTGGGTGGTGGAAACAGCTCCATCGTAGTAATTGGTACCGTTGAACATCATACCGTGAGTGTGGAGCGCTGTTCCAATAGTGGGATCTCCTAGTCCATTATAAGCGTGAACGATTAGGATGTCTCCTTGGGTAGCTTCGAGAGGTGGTGGACTGTTTTGTGATGTTAGTGTTTTGTGTTGACGAGATATTTCTTTCGGAGAAAAACGGAACATACGGCCATGTACCATTTACACCAATGACTCTACGCGTTTGAAGCTGTGGACGAAGAGTTAGTGGGAGGAATGTGAGAACAAGGATGTCATAACAGTGTGATGATTATAGGTAACTTACTGAATCAGGATTTGCGGTTGCATAAGAGATATTCCACCAGTGTTCGATTGTAGCTGCTTGGACTGCAGCTAAAAGAGGGATTGTCGTTAGAAGGGACGACAACAGCATGATGTGAATGAAACCTTGTGATGATAGATTTAAGAACGAAGAAGAAGAAGAAAGAGGTGAAATCAAAAGGCCGCAACCAGTTCTTTAAAGGCCTCAAGAAAATAAAGAAGAGATGGGAAGAAAGAGAATAAATCAAACGAATGAAAAAAAGGGAGTAGCTTTATCTGATAAGAGGGGGAGTATAGTTTCGTAAAAAGAGGTGACTCGCACCAGTGGGTAGAGGGGTTGAGTGGTCGAAGCAGAATAGTTGTAATAGCAGTAACTTAAGTCTAACTTACAATCCCAAGGCAGAACACCAGAGCTTTATCTTGTCCGAATACCACCCGAAAAAAATTATCACCATCTCACAGTTAGTCGTTCAGGGTAATGTCACGAGTTTAGTCTAGGGTCCTTCCGCTTATCAGATAAAAATGGCAAAAACTAAAGGTATACTTAAGTCGTATATCAAATTCCTCGCCGTCTTCTTCATACAAAAAGCGCAGTACAAATACTCGTTTTAGATTCCATCTGATCTTGGCGTTCAGGCCAAATCTTTGAAAGGGAGTCGTCTTTTGTTAAGATTTCGCTCGAAAGGTACAAATATCGGCCGTGAAGTGGTGTTTTGTGTTGCGTTTTCTCTTTCAACTTTCATATTTGCATCTTTGCAGTATCTATTATACGAAATGGTTACGAATACCAACTACATGGAGTAGTTTAGGTGACTCGAATGATTGACGCCTGAATGCTCATCATATCGATTTATCGAATTCTAACTAAAATTCATTTCTGTAGTTGAGGATACACTACTTGTTCAGACTGATCATGATTTACCTCCGAAACTCCGTTGCAGTAAAACGTAGTGGCACTTTTTAGAATCGGCCGATTCAACTTATTAGTGGCACTTCGCTTAAATCCTAACGGCAGGATTTCGGCAGACAATCAACCGCGATCGAATGTTCAATTTTAGGTTTTCGAGTCAACAAAAAAAGAGTATAGATTTCGAGCATCCCGGATTAATAGGGATTGCATGGTACTACTCATAGTGACACTTGAAAGATAGAAGAACAGGATTCTATAGCACAAAAGTAGTGACTTCATGGGTAAAAGCTCTACATTGGGTGCAACAATGTCTTCATCTGTCAATGGAGCTCACCCCTCCACTTCTCGTTCCATCGACGAAATATCGAATCAAGCTGATTCAGAGGATACAACGATACCCGACCCAGTAATACCCACCAAAAAATCAGATCCTGAATCCGAACCCGAATCCCAAGAGAAACAGATATCAGAAAAGGCATTAGAAAGAAGATCCAGTCAATCCATGGAAAGTGAATTCACTTTACCACCTCTCCCTGCTGGATGTAGTTATGGACCCAATCTTTCTAGTATCGATCTCACCACTCCAGACAAAGAGGAAGATCTTTCCAGTACGTCTGAAAAAGCTGCCAGGAGGGTTATCTGGGTAGAATTCCCACCTTCTTCAACAGAGAATCCATTCTATTTTTCTAAAGCTAGGAAAAGAGGTATTTTGGCTGTAGCTGTGTTTTTCACTGGAGTTACTGGTGCGTTTTATTCTCTCTGTTTTTCATTTAGTTGGTCTTATCCTGAGACCTGGTTAAGCTTATAGTACATCGGCTTATTCGATTGGGATTACTTCAATGACCGAGGAACTTGGTTGTACAAGTATTCAAGCAGCTGCTGGTCTGGGTTTGTACGCCTGGGTAAGTGGACGTGTTGAATCTCTCATGAGACTCAAACTGACTTTCATTTTTGTAGGGATTCGCTATCTTCCCTTTGGTACTAGCACCAATCTCAGAAGAGTTTGGGCGTAAATGGACTTATGTCGTTGCTTGTTTCCTATATTTCATTTTACATCTCATGATGACACTGTTAGTCCAACTCTCAATCGTTGAATTACCATTCGTGACTGATTCTTGATGGCTATAAGGGGAAAGAACATAGAAACGGTCTTGATATGTCGTTTCATTCTTGGAGCAGCTGGTTCAATCGGAGCTACTTTGGTCGGAGGGACGATATCGGATATCTATCTACCAGAAGAGTAAGTGTTGAGATAGCACTACACAAAAATCTAATTTGACACGACAACTATAGTCGTGGATTACCCATGTCATTATTCGCTTTTGCAGCAATCTTCAGTACAGGTCTAGGTCCAGTAACATTAAGTTGGGTAGAAGCAGTTCCTCGATTAGGATGGAGATGGATCCAATGGATTCAATTCAGTAAGTCGAAAGCCTTTCTTTATTAACGTAAATCACTGAACATTATCAACTTTTTACAGTTATACTCGGTGCATATTTCCCAACGGTCCTCCTAATCATGCGAGAAACCAGATCGAATATCATTCTACGAAGGAAAGCTGCCAAGTTGAGGAAAGAACGTGGATATCAAGATGGAGGGAGATACACTGCCCAGAGTGAAGTTGGGAAAATTGCATTTTGGCCAGCAACCCGTCAGAGTTTGTCTAGACCGTTGGGTATGTTTTACCTTATCTATTAACAAGGTCAGCAAAAACTGATTCGCCGTAAGTTTTCCTGGTGACGGAACCTATCGTAACGTTCTTCTCTATTTGGATATCACTTGCTGTGAGTTTCTGAGATTTCGAGGACAATCGTGAATACTGACATCCGAAAATAGTGGGGTGTTTTCTACACTCAAATAGCTGGAATTACGACTATCTACGAAACTATCTTTGGGTTCAACATCACACAAGTTGGTTTGGTGTATCTGACGTTATGGTAAGCAAGACCGAATTCTTTACCTTTTTCTCACAAAACGACTAACCGTGTATTGAGTATCGGTTCTTTCGTTGGTCTAGGTGGTAACTACATCCAAGATGGCTTATACAGGTAGGACCCAACTTGATTTCCCGCAAACATTTCGCTGACCTATCACTTAGACGTAAAAAGGCGGCTAAAGGTGTGGAAGCTAGACTCTATGCACCTATGACTGCTGGGATTGGATTGGCTGTTGGCTGCTTCATCTATGCTTTCACTAGTGTGCCAGGAGTTCATTGGATAGGATCCTGCGTTGGATTGGTGATTATAATAGGTAAGTTTTGATCTCTCAAGTGTCCTCAAAATGATTCCAGAACTAACAAACACCTAACCCCTTAGGGAGTATAATGACAATCTACATAACAGCATTCGTATAGTAAGTCCCACCCACCAATCAAATTCAAAACACCCTAACCCCGCAAAAAAGTATATCAGAATGTTACGGCGCCTACGCCTCCTCCGCCCTAGCCGCCCAATCATTCCTAAGAAACATGTTCGGAGGCGCCTTCGCCTTCTTCGTCGAACCAATGTATCAAAACCTCACCCCCCGCTGGGCGATTTTCTTGTTCGGCTGTCTAGCTGGGATACTGGCTTTAGTGCCCTTTGTTGCTTTTTGGAAAGGTCCGGAGATTAGGGGGAGGAGTCGATTGAGTAGGAAGATGATGGAGGAGGAACGGGCTGCTGTTGAACGTGATCGGATTGGGGTTTTGGATGGGGAACGGGATGTTTAGGGGGGAATTGGGTTGGTGGATTAGAGTACTTTACATCTCTTTATAGTTTTAGCATTTTGGATTTGGTTTTCATTTTTGACGGTTACTTGGACATCTTTATATGTAGCTTGCATTGCATTGTGTATCTCCATTGATTTGTGTGAGATTAGAGGTCCAAGTGGTGTAAGAAGCTTAGTCTTCATGAAGTAATTTGATGCCTTCTTTTACAACCTTTGAGCCCCCTCTTGGTGTCCATAAGTACTACTTTCGAATCAAATCTTCTCGTTACTCAAATATTTTCAAAATGGCCTCCAAAATGAACAAGCATGAATTAAACTGTTCAACCACTCCTTCATACGCTCAATCAAGACTCATGACGATCCCCCGCGAACTGTTATTAGAAATCATCAATCACCTTCATAATTCGCCACCAGAATCACTGGACGAAGCGGAAAGTTCAGATTTTCAACAGAATGGATTATTCAATCTTACCCAAGTCAACTTGGTGAGTGATGTTGTAACTCTGCATGTACAGTATCTCGGATTCTGAAAAGACTAATGAAAGTTGAAATAGGAGTTGAACGAGCTTGCGAGTCATCTACTTTATGGTTCAGTTTATACGAAGAACATTGAAAAACTATCTGAAATCTTGTTTCGAGACCCGACTGTAAAATTTCTTTCAATGTCAAAGCTAAACAGACTCAAGAATATGAAGCATCTCCATGTTATCGGGGATATTCCAGATCTGTCTCCAGAGGCAATCGCCTCGTTCAAAGAATATGATCCAAATGTGGCAAAAAGTTTGAATCGCGCTCGATATGTTGTTGACAGCAAGACCAAAGAATTTGAATCTTGGTTGAAAGGTTTTAACGCTCTCAACCAAATTCTGGATAATCACTCTCTCGACAATCTAACGACGTTGGCTATCTGTCCAAATTCGGAAGCTCTGTCGATACACGCTGAAGCAGCTCAATACGCCTTTCAGAATGGTCGGTGGGATCAAAGTCTCGTCGAATCAACGAGAAATCTTTGGCGGACACAAAGTAAAGTTGTCGGCAGTATCAGTGAATTCGTCAACAAGTCCAAAATCAGTTCAGTTTGCTTTAGAAGTCTGGCTGACGCTGTTGAAGCTACCGGTTACGGTTACATTGAAAGGGAAGGTCCATCACCTTATTTCTTTCATCATCACCATCCTGATGAGGTCTTCGATCTGGAGACGAGATTGTTCACCATAGTCCCTGGATTCAAGAATGTTCATATGGTCCATCCAAAGATATCCGATTTGATTTTTGAAAAATTCAGAATTGAAGACGAGATGCTAGGACCAGTGTCAGACGATGATGAAGAGAGCGTTTCATTCGAAGATGTCAACGATTTTGGTACTATTCGGGATGCGGTCGTCATATTGGAAAACCACATGATCCAGATTGTTAGTGAGTTGGAGAAAAGTGGGAATTGTAGTCATCTTGGAGACTGGGAATCTATAATTTCAACCTTGTCCCGGAGTACATCTGTGGTATACTATGAGAATCTCAGAAACGTGGGGTGGAATGGAGAGGTCATTGAAGATCCTTATTTGAAGTGGAAAGAAAAAGTGGAATTTACTGTTAAAGAGCGTCGAATGGAAACGTTGTCTCATGGGATTGAAAGTCATCCTTGGTCAGATGTTCTGAGATGTACTGCTTGTCAGCATTAGATGGCTCTATGTTTGTAGAGTACTTGATACTTGTGATGAACAATACTGTGCAGTATGCTTGTTTCGTATTCCCCAGAATGCACCGAAATAGACCTGCAAGATCTTACCTTTGATGACAAGAATCGTCATCGAGAAGGTCAAGACCGCATCTGGCCAGAAGTGACTTATAATCCTCTCTCATTCCGAGGCTGGATTGTTTAACAGTCTTCTTTTCCAGAGGGAAGTTCACGCTGATCCAAGGTCTTCCCAATCCACCACTCAAGCTTGAACCTTATGCTTTCTCAAGAATCGGTAAGCTGTAAACGAGCATGTAGTCAGTGCCAATTTCTTGACAATGAAATGCTTGGGTGTCTCACCTTTTCGAGAGGAGAGGTCGTCACTAACCTTTCATTGTCCTAGTCTTCTTAGGAAGCTCGAGACAATTCTGATCAATCTCAAAGGACTTCTTCTTCGTTAATTGATCTCCTATACGACAAATATTTATTTCTTCCTTCAATTCCCAAAATCCCCTATAGTCACTGTTCAAGTAATGTCGATTGAAGAAAAATCTGAGAATTGTTATACGACTTTCATTCCCAGTAATGAAGAACGAGTCCCCATTCTCAAAACCTATGCTTCTACCTATCTGAACACGTTTTTTCAGCGGTTCTTTGGGAGCACTCAATTAATCCAGCAAAAAATCGATAACAGACATTCAAGAATAGAGAATTGGTTCCATAAATACATAGAAACTACAAAAGATGACCCGGGATGGAGTGTGTTAAAGTTTGAACGAAGAATTGCCACTGATGGGAGTGAAGAGTATAAACTTTCAGGTTGGGAAATTCAGAATTTTCCCGGGAATGGTGGGTTGGTTAGAGATGGTTATTCTGGGCCCACTATAGATCTATTCTTCAGCTCTGAGGTTAAGGACACGAACCTCAATGCCGATTTTTATGGCTATCAGTTATCATGTCTGGAGCAAGCCCAGAATTGCTTTATGGTACGCGAGGTATACGTCCAAGAGATGAGTGAACACAGTCAGCCTGAACGAAGACTTGGGTATCCACCAACGATTCCAGAAGAGGATGGTAGTGAGGCCAGCTTTGGAGGGTTCAATGGCTTAGAAGATGACGAAGATTCAGCGGAAGATGATGTGGTTGGTTCGGAGGAGGATTGAGGTGGAAATGGTATATTTCACTATGTACAGTAAGTACTTGTACATCTTGGAGACTTCACGATAGAACAGACGTTCTGAAAGTTTGAAATGTTTCTTATGTTATGATTACTGTAATTATAGTATTCCACTTTTCATCCATCTTTTCTCTGTGAACTCGTCCAAAAAATAATAGCCGTCGAAGAATAAGAGGACAAAGGGAAATCAAAGGATGTTTATTCTTATCCCGATATTCGTGGTTGAAAAAGTTAAAAAACCTTGTCCAGACTCTGGTCAGCATACAATGGTCCTCTCTCGAATAACCCAACAGATACGTCAGATTGACGATCAATGCCATATATACTTCATGAATGACTAAGAATACAGATGAATTAAACAAATAAAAATGCTAACGATCATGAAAAAAAATACAACACCCCTTCTTTAATCGAAATGTCCTCTTCAGTGAACAACAACCATCCAATCATTGTTGTTGACCTTTACCACTTTTCTTGCCATCTGGGGCGTCACCACTCTTACATGCTACGATTTTGATTTTGGGTGCGGTGACTAATTCGGTTCTGTTTCGTGGTGAAGTTAGCTAATGCTCGTGTACTAGGGTCAGCTAGACATACGTTGAATTCCCCCCTTCCATTTTAAATTGTGGATTTTTAACGACAAACGTCCATACGTCATCACAATTCCTGTAAGTTGATATATGGCCCTAATGAAAGGAAAGGTGATTGAGTTAGTGTTGTCATAACGTCTACAACCAGATGAGTACTCACTTTAACTGTAGTTTTCGCTTTGACACCTTTCTGTAGACACTCCGTTAAAGATTTATCAAACTAACCGTCAAAGTCAGTGGTCTGTAAAATAAGCAAAGGAAAGTAAACGTACCTGTTGTAAAACACGCATAGCGAGTTGAGGTGGGATATCACCTTGGGTGATTAACTCATCGAGTGAGTCGGTGAGTGCTGTACCGATACTGAGTATGTTTGTGATCAGTATGTTAATCCTGTTGCGGAGGTAGTCAAATGTCCCAGAAATGTATTCATTCGTTCCGTGTGAATTCATCCAACATCCATCCCAATCGTATCCCAACAATCCCAAAATAGAAAATTGTTCAACCTACCTTGAACCTCTATAGAATTCGTAATAACTTTGAGGTCCTGCCATGATTGGACGCACAACCTTGTGGGCTGTACAGGTGTATATGAAAGTGTTGTCTACTATATCACTGAATAGTGATATTAAGTAAGTAGAAGTAGATGTCAAGATGTAAGAAGGCAATCAAGTGATTGCTTATATAGTCGCCACCTATTTATTTATTTTTCATTATTAAATTTGAATTAATCCTGAATGACTCGTGCGACTGAATGAATGGCTCTTACGCGTTTAGAGCCAGGACTAGAGATCAATGATCACTGGAATCAGCTAATATAAATACAGACAATCATCATCATCAACTTCTTCATACCACCCCCCTCGTCAACTTCACTTCCTCTCCCTCCTACCAACAATGATCATCACAGATAAACCAGAAAGTTCGTCTTCAGCAATATCAAATTCCATCTATCGTTTAAGGAGGGGTTCGAGGTCTTCAGTCAGTTCCTTCCTTCAATCGATTTTCTTCATCTCTAACCTTTAAATTAAACACTATAGGATATTCCACCTTTACCACCTAATCCACCTGTGCCGTCTTTGTCTTCACTCGATGGCCCATTTCAGTTGGCTGAATATCTAGCGTTGAAGGTTAGACATGATACTCATGACGTCAAAGGTTTGGTTGAAGTTCCAAAAGATGAAGGTTCTATCGATAACGATGTTGTGGGTGAAACTCTACTTTGTTTATAGGATTCAACTGATATCATTGTGCTTTATTCAGTGGATATACGAACATCTGAGGTGAGATAATATTTACTATAATCTATAAATGGGATCGCTAAAACATATCCAGACGTATACCTATAGACTTGACATCTCTGATCAACCATCTCTTGGAAATCTGTAGTAGAGACTCATGTCCTCAGATGAAAGCTGGTGAATGGCTCTATCTATGTGTCGCTCATGGAAATAGTGGGACGGAAGAATGTTGTGCGATTGACTATATCTTGCACACGTATGTTGGATGATTTGTTTTAAATAGGGGTAAAGTCTAATTCCTTGTTAGATTGGACTCTACAGCGACAATGTTAAATTCAACTAAGAATTTTCCTTCTCGGTAAGCTGGCGAACTGTTCGTTTAAGGTATACAGCTTAACTATTGACCAGGATGACAATACCGAACGCATCAACTTCCCATTTCCCATCACTATTTCGTCGATTATCAAGAATATTCTCTCACGCTTATTATCATCATCGAGAAGCTTTTCAATTAGCTGAATCAGAAACATCGTTGTACGCCCGATTCGTTGGTTTATGCGAGGAATTCAATCTAGTTGGTTCGGGTTTGTTGGTGATTCCAAGAGATGCTGTTGGTGTGCATAAAAATGAAGATGAGGAGGAAGAAGATTTGAAAGAGAATAACGAAGATGATTCTGAAGATAGTGAAGAATCGGAAGAGGATCATGAACTTGATGAGAGTGATCGAGGGAGAGAGGTTGAAAGTGGTTTGAGTGGACAGGGGAGAAGACCTCATTCGTTAGGTCGTCATCCAGATCCGGATGTTTTACCTGATATCCCACCTTCCAAAAACATCGACCAATCTTCGCCTACCCAAACGAAAGTTCAAGCTTTGTCTGATACAACATTGTCCTCGGTATCACCGACGAATCTCACCACTACAACACCTCTGAACTCGATATCCAACACCCCATCACCTGTTACCAAAACATTTAATTCGGAAACTATGACTGCTCAGAAGGTATCTTCGCTTCTGAAAAACGAAAATGAGAATCAAGATAGTGGTTCGACGTTAGGTCGTGGAACACTCAACAGAGGCAAGACACCTCGAGGTACCATGCTCTGGTCATCAGATAGTAGTGGAGGGAACAATCCAGGTGTCAGTTCACCCTCAGCAGCTACCTCAAGTGTAAGCCCCATTTCAGCTGGTGCAACGACGACAAGTAAATCTGAAACTGAAGGGTATCCCTTCGGTTCTGATCTAACTAGATCGGAAAGTATACAATCGGCAGTTCATATTGGTAACGGTAGTGATCCGGAATCACCGACTAAATCAACTGGTGAATTACCGTCTTTAGTGGATGACGATAATGTCGAGAAACATATTTCGTTACAGTTGGCAGAGGAGAATGAATTATTTGATCCGGTACCGAAAGATGAGATTGAATTGTTAGAGGAGGAAGGTGTGATTCCATCAGTTTCAGAGGTATCGGACGAATCGTATCAAACCGATCTACCGGTTGTTAAGGAGGAATTGGAGGAGTCGAACTCGATCAAATTACCTGATGGACCTGCTGTGATTGATGCAGTTCAAGAGGAAGAAACTTCGGAATCAATATTAAATGTACCAATACAGATACCACAGTATCCAACGTCGTCGCCTTCACAACCACCAACGAAAATAGGGGAACCAGAGAAAATCGTTAATGGGATTTTCCCTTCCAACGTTCCTCTACCTCCTGTGGTTAAAGAGAAGGAAACGGAAGATGTGCTACCGACAATAGAACCAAAAATCGAAATTCAGAAGAATGATACGAAAGTCAATCTGAAGGAAACTGCGGAATCTGAGAAAGAATCATCGACAAAGCCCGACGTAGATGTCACTCTCAATTCCACTACGAATACTACCGAGATTTCTAAAGCATCATCACCTTCACCTTCACCTACGCCTGGATCTGGATCTGGGTCACAGAGGAAAAAGAACAAGAAGAAGAATAAGAACGGTGGTACGAATACAAATGCGAACGCGAACAGTCAGACGACATCGGGTGAGAGTAGTAAAGGTGAAGAGTTGGTGGATGGGGATGGTGAAGAGGCATGATTTCCATGACGTTTGGAGGGTAATTGTATCGATTCTTAGATATTCATTCATATTCACTTAAGCTACTCAAGTATCATTTCGATCATATAGTATCATGTTTCAGCAAAGCTGTCTACTTTGATATCACGGAATCATATGCATATGCAATTTAAGGTAATCCCATCGAACCTGAATCCCACCCTGCGGAATTGAATAAACAACCCCAATACCAAAAATATGAGATATCCCGAAGGTAAGGAATTAAGCCACCAAGATGTAAACAATGGATGCGGATGTTGGATATGATGTAACTTGAATCATAGTTAGCTACTGGATATGAGTAATTTACCATTCCTCAATCGATGGGGAGGTCGGTGGTTCATGGGTTGTGGAGCTGAATTCGATGATAGAACAAACATTCAGTGAGACGCCACTCCCTTCTCACCACTTCCTGGTTTATCAACAAACCAGTTAACTGGTTAACTTTACTTCAACAACTTCTAACTATAACACTAACCAACACATACACTCCATATAGCATTTAGCTTACAGTGTGTAGCATCGCTTCGATTCAATTCAACAAGGAAAGGCTGGTACCCACATCAACATCACTCACGCTCATTATCATCAACTATCGAACATCACACCGGAATCCCACTAGTCATAAGGGAAAACGACATTTAGTCTGTCTAGTTCCCCAACACTACTACCCTTGTCGATCTATACAAGATCTTCACTATCCTTGTATCGTACTCACAGTCTCACGATCAGATCTTAAACACAGCCTTGTATCAAAGTCCAGCACAAGCACAAGCAACGACTGAAACGTTTGGTTACGCCTCCCCTCTCCTTTCTCCCCCCTTTGGATCTGGATCACATTAGTCGTAACGAGGACAAACCTTTGAAACGCATCAACGACCTTCAATCAATCAATCAAATTCATTCTACTTTCATTTGATCGCAGTCGCGCAGGTCATCTTGGAAGCGAAGAAGAAAGGAAAGAAACAAGAAAAAAGAAAAAGCAAATAGATTGATTGATTCTCAATCCTATCACTTTTTTCGAAAACCAATATCAAAACAAATAGCAAACCACATTCTTTTCAAACAACACATTCATTACACAGCTTAGACAGCTACCACAGCCTAAAATGACATCCAGATCTTCAGAATCAAGTAAGTAACCCTACCACCATCTCACAGTCTCCTTATCTAACAACAACAACCAGGACCAAGGATCACCTTACCAACGACCCCACCTCATTGTAACACAGCAACCTTCACACCATCATATATAACCTCATCCCCAACCTCGTATTCCTCTTACAGCAGTCCATCATCCAGTCCAAGTCGAGTCGTCATGGGAGCATTGGTTTCTCGACCCACATCACCGGATTCTGAATGGGATGAAAAACGAGCCATGTCGATTGACGTTCCTGGGATAGTTTTGAGTAAGTCCCACCTGATCTTCTTACAATGAGGTTACTCTTGTTGACAAGAGTTAATAGCGGAACCACCAATCAACAGACCGTTATCCCCACCACCTAAATCAATAACCCTCCTCTCACCAACTTCACTCGAACTACCCCTAAAATCAGAACTCGATCAATCTACCTCATCAAAACCTTCAAACCTGCTCTGGTCACTAAGGAATTGTCTACGTTCAAGAAACACCTCACCGTACATTTACACCACCACCTCCAGCTCCAATTCCAGTTCCACCTCCTATTATCCCTCCTCATCGTCCTCAACACCAGCATCAAGGTTGTTATGCGGAACCACCCTCAAATCATTTTTCCTACTTCTATTAATTTGTTTGGGGGTTTGGCATCTCTATCAGAATCTCGATTTACGGGGTGGCATGGATAACGCGACTACGGACGCTTCATTCGATGTAGACGGTTTCTGATGATTCCGTGTTGTTTTTTTGTTTATTTTTGGGGCATTCACTTGGTTATATGTTTATTTTGGACTTTGTCTTTGGACTTTGATTTGTTATTATTTAACGACTTCTCTCTTTCTCGTATTTGTATCTCATCCTCATAAAAGGTTCTCTTTAGATTTCATTTTTGGACATTAATCGCTAGTTTCTTTTCATTTTACAAGATTCATCCATCGTTTTTCACTGAATTTCGTATATATCTTTGATTTTCGTTCACCCAATGTCATAAACCCATTTTTCCTCATTTGATAATCTCTACCAAGTTATAAATATACGAATTTATTTGATATCATGACATTATCACTGTTTTATGAATAAAATGACAAATCCAATAGAACAGAATTGGGATGAAATACATTTTTATCGTTATACTAATATTACTGATATCATCTACCATGCAGGGTATCTACGTCGTACTGCTGTACCTATACCTATCACTTCTTCCTCCCATTCAAGAAATCCTCCCATTCCTCTTTCTTAATTCCATAAGTTTCCTTCCCAACCAAAGGGAAAGAACGATCCTTGACAGAAGAGATATAATTCCCAACAGCTTCCTGACTCAATCTACCGATTTCACCGAATTTCCTAACGAATCTTGGTGAATTGGATGTAGCAGTAGTATCGTTTTGCGCAGTATCGTAAACACCCAGTACATCAGTTAAAACAAGTACCTGTCCACTAGTACCTGGACCAGCACCTATCCCAATGGTAAGTATCTCGAGTTGTTCCGTGATGTATCGAGCTAGATTATGAGGGATAGCTTCGAGCAGTAAACCGAAACTTCCTGCTTCCTTGAATTGTTCCGCTGTTTCGTATAAATGATTAGCTGAGGTTGAAGTTTTAGCTTGAACTAGATATCCAGATAACGAAGTCGCTCTTTGGGGTTGTAAGCCGATATGAGGCATTACTGGGATACCGATTTCTGATAATTTCTTCACCAATGGCAGGATTTCTAAACCACCTTCAATCTTGATACCGTCCATCCCTCCCTCTTTGATGATTCTTATACAACTTTCGATACCTTTCTCTAAAGATTGTTCGAACGATCCGAACGGTAGGTCGGCAAATAAGAACGGCGTTTTGGCACCTCGAAAGACTGCTTTGCAATGATGGATCATTTCGTCCAACGTGATTCTGGTTGTTGAGGAATGTCCTAAACAGACTTGTGACAACGAATCACCGACCAATAACATGTCTACACCCATTGTCTCGGATAGACTTGCGGTAGGGAAATCGTAAGCTGTTAAACAAGTAACAGGTGTCTTAGCCGCTGCCATGGCGTTTAATTCGTTAAGCGTGACTTTAGCTCGAGAAGCTATAGATAGGTCAGTCGTCAGCATATGTTTTTGAAAGACTTGATACGACTCACCTGTTGAGGTTTTCGTTTCGACAGGTCTCGCACTCAAAGTTCGGCTCGAAGTACTAAATCCACGCTTCATACTAAAACCTTCCCTGACAGTGTTCCTCTCCCCACGTCGATATTCAGATCTCCTAGGTCGTTCCGTTTTCACCTTGACTAGATCGGATTTCAAGTCATCACCCAAAAATGTATCTTCAAATCCCTGATCCGATTCATCAAACTCTGCAATCGGCCAATCAAGACTTTCCCAATCTCCCACCACAGCTCCGTCTTCATCTTTGACCAATCTCTTGATACCTCGATTCCTGACCACCTCTTTCCCTTTGGAGGTGTGAGGGAAGATATCACCCCAGGAGGATTTTCGAGCGTCATGGTAAACTTGTTTGGATTGTGATTTGGAAAACGTGAGTCTTTGGATTTGTTCTATTTACCAACGACATGTCAGTTCAACACACATATCGTTCGACAAGGAGGATAAGGGGACGTACCGTTTGAACAACAAGCATCCATGATTACATGCCCGTTTCTCTTCAACGGAGGTGCGACCAATCTTGGCCAAGAATACGCTTCATTTTTCAAACCGATCTTGACATCTTCCGTGAGTTCGTTTCCAAGATCACCCCCGAAATCACCGGCTACAGTAGGATCTTCTACAGGTGAGACAACCTCGAATTCACCTCCCTCGACTTCCCTCAATTCATGTTTCCCTTCTATTCTCATTCTCAAATTTTCAATTTCTTCTCGTCCAACTGCACCAAGTCTACCGGGTTTCAACAGATCAGGGGTATCCGGTGCAATCGATGGCCGTTCGGCTCGTCCAATCACTAAATAGCAATAACCAACCAATTCCTCTCCCTTGGTAGAATGTTTAGTCCGACGTAAAAATCCAGGTCGTTGTAATTTCTGTCTGAATGAGCAGATGTCCTTGGTTTTTGTTAGAGGACATTCCCCATCGTGGGGACACGGTGCTATGACGTGAAGTGGTGACTCGGTAGATGATTTGGAAAGGAGATGCGTTCTTGCTTGACTAATTGAGGACCAGCCTTCTGGGGTCGATCGATCGATCAAGATGATATATGGTGTATCCAGAGCTAGGAGAGAATCCAAGTGCTGCAGTCTTGAGTTCGAGGTAGGCAGTGTTGAAAGATGGAAAGTTGACATGGCGACGGATGGTGTCTGACCTAACGTTTTAGCATATCCTTCTCAGCGGAAATCGAAACTCACGACGATTGAATCTGTTTCAGATAATTTTCGATGTAAGTTGACATTGTCAGTTTCGGGAAGATCTATAACGGGATAATCAGTACAGCTGCGGGTCATTCTCAATTGGGATTCATTGCTTGCCTTTCACAAGCTCAGTCGCTAGCTGTAACCCATATCTAGAAGGAAGTATGAGTTGATATGGAAACTTTGGACCAGTGATGTTTTCCTCTGAAGTCTCCGACATAGCCCTACAGAAATTGAGGTTAGATTCCTTCTCAAAGAAGAATGTTTAGGTGCGAGTAGACATACCACAAGCCAGCACCCAAACCAGCAGAGTACTCAACGACACCGCCATCCCCAATCCACCCCTCACCCAAACGACTTTCCATCTCACGCAAAACATTCTTGACAGCAGCGTATTCACCAGGTAAAAAGGCTGAAGCCTTAGCTAAAGCCAGCTCGACAGTTGATTCAGGTTTCCTATCTCTTCTTCCTCTCTTCAAGGAGTTTTCTGCTTGAGTATTCGACACTATAGATAAGAACGCTTCTCTGATTGCGCGTGGGTTTGTTTCTACCAGTCTTGTGAGTCTCGAGGTCATCAGAGGGGATTTATAACGTACCTGAGATTTGATTTTGGATTGATTGTTGAAGTTGGTCGGGAAGAACTACCATTCCTATTTTCTTGGATCCCAATACTGCAGCTGGACTACGTCTCTCATCCCTCTTATCATAGATATCTTCGAAATCCCCTTCATGACCGTCCGCTCTAGTGATAGCAGAACCGATATCGCGGGAAGGGGTATAGTAATCTTCTGCAACTACTTCTGCGAAAGAAGTTTTAGCTTGATGACGGTTGACTGATTGCCCGATGGTTGACAGAACTTCATCGTACGATGGATCAAGATTTAAATTAGGTTGATGTACGGCAGAAATCCGTTGTCGAGTAGAAGAGTAGTGTCTGAGAGCCTGTCCTAGGGTTACTGAGATGCGAGAGCGAGTGAACGATGGTCTTGGTAACATTATTTTAGGCGGTTAAGATGTTGGAGTTTGAATACACTTCAGATGCTGAGCCATGCAGATGATTGATATCTGATTTTCCAGTGGTCTGTCAAAAAATAAAATCAAAAAGTGATGTGAACAAATCAAAAGTAGATAAATTCAAAATCAACACTTTTATAGCCGAGAATATGTGTGGAGCCCCATTCTTTTTGTGGCATTTCAGAATGTGGCACACTTTTTTTGGGCCTTCATTGCACTCTTTCATAATCCTACTGCTTTTCAGTCGGGAAACGTTCTTGATTATTTGTTCGAATCAGATTACTTTCCTATAGGACGGGTTTATCTGTTTTGATGAGTATGTGGAGCAGAAAGTGGTTCTCGGGGCACATCGTCATGTGGATAGTCTGAATGTCTCTACTCCGACAATTCACTTGTAGGCTTATCAAACACTATGTGTTACGCCCAGCTGCATTACCCCAAAAGTCCCATTGAAAAGTCGGAAATACAGAGGATGTTGACAATAAAAGAGAGACGAGGGGATTTTTTTCGTCATAAAGGATCGACCAGTATCATCCTTTATCAAATATAGGAAGGGAGGTGAAAAGGGAAAGATAAGAAGATCTTTTCATATAATTTTTAATGATATTGCGAAGGCCGTTTCATTTGATATACTGTAGTTACATTTCTACTTTTTCTTTCTATTCTTCCAACTCTTCCATTCCAAGCATTTATCCGTTCCAATCAATATCACAACATCCAAACAATCTCATACACATTATCTCAAGAAATCAACCACAATGTCTCAAAAATCAGAAGACACAGTGAGTGTGACAAACTTATATTTGTACAGAGCTAACGATACCAAAAGTCAGCTCCCACTTCCGGTAATAAGTGGATCGCTCGCTGCTACTCCAAGGATACACGCAGTGGTGTAATGGTCAAAGTCTTTTATGGTACCGTTACCGTCGGCACCGAAGAGGGGCAATCTATCCGTTGCAACACTAATGAAGCAGTGTATTTCTCTGGGCTCATTGACGTCAAACCAGATGAAAAGTCGGTCAAAGAAGGCTATCCACAATATTCGGTTCAAGTTGTAAAGGATGGTATCGTCGGTGATCGAATTGAGGGGAGAGAAACAAAAGACGGAGAAACCCATTGGTTCAAACAAGCCCTTCAATCAGCTGGGGAGAGTCTTCATATCAAACACCCCAAGTTGTACTATGGGTCAAAGAGTACATCTTCGTCAAGGCATAATCCTTTTCATCACAGCAACAAATCAGCTTCGACCTCGACCTCAAACCGTCATTCCGCCTATCCATCGTCGAACAGCAGCTCACCTATGCCTCCGCCAGGCTACCTCCCAGGTTACCTCCAAGGCCCATATGTTGGGGAAATGGCTTTAATGCCAGGGGGAGAATTAGGTATGGTTACTGGAGTCATGCCAGAGCTCGGTGGCGGAGAGGAAATCCGTATCCAGAATGATAGTGGGACGACGGAGTACGTAGATACCAACTGCTTTGGTCAAGTCACCAATGTCACAGAGTCTAGTGGTGGTGGTGGTGGTGGTGGTGGATTCTTCGATTTCTTGAACTTCGGAGGAGGAGGGGGTAGTGGTGGTGATAGTAGTGGTGGTTGGGGGGGTGGTGATAGTGGTGGTGGTGGCTGGGGAGGTGGTGATAGTGGTGGTGGTTGGGGAGGTGGTGRTAGTGGTGGAGGTGGAGGGGACTGGTGATCGCAGAGAGCTCTGATCAGAGTGTGATGTAGTCGTAGTTGAAGATTCTGAGCAGAAGCATGTTTATGAGATGATTGTATGCGGCTGTCTTGTTCAGATTATCAATATACAGTAGTGTCTACTGTAACAGCAGAGAGAACTTTCCGACTCGAGTGGAGCTGTAAATGCGATACATAGCTCGGATAAGCAGTAATCGGTTTTCAGAGAAGGATATGTCAAGAACGGATGCAAGAGTGTCAGTCGAGATAACGATTTAATGAGTTAAATGCCGATTTCACAGCCACTGTATGTACAGTATTACGAAATACCTGACAAAGGCTATCAAAGCCTACTGAAGCTGAAGACCTGAGAAGCCGTCACAAAGGATGATCGACTTCTTCTCTAGTGAATCGCCATGAAGACTTCTTATGCCAATTGCTAACTAATAGTGATTAAGCAGTCCTATCAAGTCTTCTTAAACCATTCCCCCAAAGAAATCACTTCTTTCTTTTCTACGAAAATGTCTTATAGAGCATCATCTTCAAGATTTCAACCAGTGAGTACAGGTTTCTGCAAAATGATCTGCTTCTAACGTTTTAGAACAACTCCCGCTGGCGCTTGGATGTTTACGACTTTGCTAATGGTTCCCAAAGTGGAGTAGTCGTCCAGGTTTACAGTGGAAGTGTCATCGCTTCATACACGGAACGGACTGGGGGTCTTTCAAGAGTTCTCCTCAATACTGGGGAATATCATTTTTCAAACAACGTTTCGATCCATCCTAACCCAGGCTATGAGGGTGATTTTTTGGCGTTCGCCAAAAATAACGGGATAACCAGTCGTAATCCGCTTGATGCTACCAGAGCCCCTGGCTTCGGAGAACGTGGTGGAGACTTTGCAAGAGAGACTGGTTTCCGACGCGGAGAGAGCGGGAAGTGGAGACATGATCCTGGTGACGCTTTTAGTACTGATCAAGATACTGATTATACCGACGAAGGTACTGTGTTTACCAATGATACCAAATCAGACACTGGGTATACCGATCATACCGATTATACCGATCAAGGTACCATGTATACCAATGATACCAAATCAGACACTGAGTATACTGATTCCGATCAATCCACCGACGGTGATAGTGAATGTACTGAAACGACTACGAACCAGAATTCGTATTATGATCACGATCAAGACAGAGATCAGGATAGGCGAGAAAGACGCTATCATGGTATCGACGAGAACGTTAGAAGAAGTTTTACTCCACCCACTTCAAACATCAATGGTGTTCAATACGTCATACCATCCGACTTTGATGATGGTTATGATGAGCGTGATCAAGTACCAAGATATCCACGACCAAATCAACATTTCCGCTCTTCTACCTTCTCAACGTCACAACGTCCACCTTCTCACGAGTCCAGTCGAAGAAGTCAAACTTGGTCGAACCAGCCCCCGCCTAGTGGTTACTCCCATGTGTTGCCTAGGGATTTACCTCCACGCCGTCGATATGAAGATAGGCGTTAGTAAGGGTAGTAGTTGAAGAATATGTTGGTGGTAGGAGAGTGTAGATTATTGTAAATTGTCCGTTTTATAGGTATGAAGATGCAAATGGATTCAGATTATTGAATTACAGTGAGAGTCGCTGGAAGGTTCAGAAAACAGAAGTACAGTAGTTGCAGCGAAGGATAGTATCCAGTGAATGTTGATGCGTCTCTTCTCACAGTTGAACAACCTCGGTTGGATACTTGTCCATCCACTCTTTGATGCCCCCCACCAACACCAACGCCGTTGAACCTTTTTCACCACGTCTATCAAGTTCATCCTGATACCAGCCTGCACATCTTGGTCCACGGCCTTTACTGCTTGAACAATGAAAGACAACTTTGGGATATCTGTAACAGTCGAAGCTCATGAGTTCCTCGCATCATCGTTCAAAACAGAATTCACAACTCACCTCAAAAGGATTCCATATAAGCTAGGAAGGGTTTGATGAAAAGTTTGCGCCGGGAAATTGACAGCCCCTGGGACAAAGTAAGGGAGAGTCTCCTGTGCATGGTGAGTCTGAAAACCACAAGTCTGAAAAGTAACAAGTACACGACGAACCTCGATGTCTGTCCTTCTAACGTCAACTATAAGAACTGTCGAAGCTGTCTCTGGAACAACAATCCATCCATGTAGCTCTTCAGCAGATACTTGACCGGGTACACTTTGAGGTTTTGGCAGCGAATCATACCAAGACGTCGTTGCCATTATGAGATATCCTGTCTTTGGCAACTGATGAATTGTAAAGAATCTGTACCATGAACACCAGACCTGGTTTTTATACAGAGCTATGAATTCCGTTGGAAAATCACAAAAATCAAATTCACTTTTGAATTTGAATATGAATCACTTAGTGACAAAAACCATCGACGATGAGTAACTTATGCGGCAAGTGCTTGTTGCATTCGGAAAACATGACGCTGTAAGTGTAGCGGGGAATTTTTACACATCTATCTTGTACATACAGTGTCGTCACTTTGGGTAGAAACCCCAAATTACGGCTGGTGCGGGAGGAAAAGTAAAAATGTCAATCAGGCTCATCAATCGGCAATTGAGAAAGAACTGTTTGTCTTTTAGAAGCACGCGGTGTCCTGATACTGAAAGCAATGACCTCTAGCACAACAACGGAGGGCTCATTTGTGACATGCAACTGTCCTTCTTGTTTGTCTTCTCCCGAAGAGAGGAAATTCCCTGATTTCTCCTCTCCTTTTCGTGCAAGACTGTCATTTCGTACTCAAATCAAAATAGTCATTCTCCACAAATCCCTCATAATCACCTCAAAGTATGTCCATGATTTTGACATCATCATCCCAACAACCCCATAAACTCCTTCCCACAGAATTATGGCTCCACGTAATCAGTTTCCTGCCAGCACCACCACCAGCATCAGTTTATCAAGTTGGATATGCAGAATTTCAGAAGACACTAGGGGCTTTTTCGCAAGTTAGTCGGGTATGTGTACACACTCATAGTTCCAACTGTCTAACGCTGAGCTTCTGGCTTGAAAGCTTTTTCACGATTGGGTCACTGATCGCTTGTACAATTCGGTTTACGCTCATGACGTCCACAAACTTCTGGACGGTCTCTTCACTGAGTCTTCAATTGTTCGACGTACCGCTAACAAAGAGTATTGTCTTAATCGCATCAAACATCTCACCTTTGTCAATCGGTTTAAACAGCTACCATCTGGTCTCTCCAGCCCCGATACCATAGAAGAATTTGAAGATTCTGTTGATACTGTTGCAACATCATACGACAAAGAATTCCAATCATGGAACAACAGTTTAGCTCGACTCCAAAAATTCATGAAAACCCATCCTCTATTCTCGAGTTTAAAAACTGTGGCTTTATCTCCGATAAATTTTTCCCCTTTTATGGCGGATTTGAAGACGTCTGAGAATCTTACACGAATACGGCACTTCTCATCCTGTAATTTTTCGTATCAAGGTATGAGCAATAGTTATGGAAGAACACTCAAGAATTTGTTTCAGTTGGTAATCAGTGCCAATGCTTCGGATTTCTGTTTCGAAGATATGGATGTGGGTTCTTTTAGTTCGCAGCTTTGTGATTATTCACAACGCAATACTATTCCTCCCACCTTTCGTCATCATACCAATCAACGAACGTCGACTAGAAAAGAGATAATGTCTCCCATCGTAGTAGGCTCTGATAACATCTTCCCAATGACCAGTTTACAGGATGATCGACGTGACGTTGCAGATACGTTGAATGCGAGGTTGTACGCCATGGGTGCAGCACTGTTTCAACTGGAACATCTCAGTAACGAAAAACCTGCCGATGTCAATAGTTTTAGTCGACTAGCCAATCAGACCTCAGTCACGTACTATACCAACTTTTACACGCCAACCGCACAAGTTAGATCCGATGTCGATGATGGCAGTAACTGGTGGGAAGAATGGGGCGCTTCGGTTCCCGGGGAAAAGCCTTTTTACCGTCTACCAGGAAAGGTAAAGAAGAGACATATATCTGAGTTGACCCCCTGTAAATCATGTGGACTGTTGGATTAGAGGCGTAACCGGTGTAAAAAGGAGTTAAAGTCAGTTAGAACAATTTTATCATACGCTTTTATTTGGATAGAACCATCCAGTGGTGTCAACACTTTTTTTTAAATCTATGTATCTAGCTGTGAAATCTACAGAAATGAAAACAAATACAGCACTTCTCAAAATGGGAAAATAACCATCTAACAAAGCTAACATCTTTCGTGATAAGGTTCTGCATCCTTCACTCAACAGATTTTGAATTTCTCCTGTAATCCATTCTCATAATCTGAAAGATTAGCTAGGGAAGAAGCCAAAAATCCCAAAGGGGTAGTAGGCAACGAATCCCCCGAGTCAACCGTAGAAACCGGTGAACCAGGTGTTGAGCCCCCCTTCCGATTGAAAAAGCTAGGTGAAGGTATATCACCTTTCAAACCACCGACTTCAAACGATTCAATATATGCCCTACAATCATCAACGTCTGAGCAGCACTTTCAATGAGGATGGAAGTCTTACTTGAAAAAAAAACTCCATCTCCTGGTGGTAGGTACGAAATGACATCCGTCATGAAACTCAACCCTTGAATTCGGACATCGATCAACAAGCGTCATCCCATAAGCTTCATCTACGACTGAATCGTTCTTCCCCAGAACACATAGTACTGGTAAGCTGCCTGGCAAGGGGAAATACGGTGTCAAGTCAGGTGTGGTGGTGTATGGTACGAATCCGCCTGTCGAGATGATAACTGCCACCGATGGTCAGCATTGTGGAGAATTTTGACAAGACATACACTTGAATTGATTGAGCTTTGGATGAGCAGGGAAAGCGGGATGTAGATTCGGTTTTGATATCTAAATTTATTACCGTTGAAATATAATCATTTATTCTTCTGGATCCAAAACGTACCAAAGAAGCTATGATCGCAGCCATGAAAGCACCTTGTGAAAACCCAAACGCCCCATCAAAAGGACCATGAGAGATGATGAAGTCATGTAGATAAGCGATACTTTGATCGAACTCTGCAATCAATCCATTATTAATTGAAAAAGAAAACAAAAATCACTTACCATTGACATCAATTTCCTCCCCAGTCCAAGTCCACCATCTCCTCGGTGTAGTCTCCTCATCATCCCTCAAATCTTGTCCATCAGGGAATTTCATGTGATAACCAGGTAAATCGACTTTGATCACTTGATGAGGTGGTTCAGGGAACACTGGTCGAATTCATCAATACGTACTGTCTCAAGAGAGGGGAATCGTGAAGCGAGGTCTTACCGAATTCAACGTTTTCGCAGATCCTCATGATGGGTTCTATTTGCTTGGAGAAGATGTATGAGTTTTGAGTTAGACCGCAGAGAGCTAAGATTCTCATTTTGATTTGATGTAATTGGGAATGGATTCGTATCCATGTTTGCTCCAAGTTTCTCTATATATGATACTTTGCTCAATCCTTTCGCGCTTTCCCCATCATTCACTAAAGGAAATCTCACGCCACGAAAGGATTGATGAAGGCGCTTTGCTTAGTTACCATCACAATCGTAGATAAAAGGGTTCAATTTTTGTGGTAACACGCCTCTTATGCAAACGCCTTTCCCAAAGAATTCTGAAACAGTGATCCGCGGGAAGTTGATTGATTGAGAATCCAAAAATGATACATGGGTACCGAATACTGGATAGAGACAGACTACGACGACGAGATTCACAGACTACAATTTAAAGGATACCTTTTTTTTTTACACACAAACAGCGTTGACTCCACGTTTAAGCCTTGATTTTACCGATAACTAAAATTAACTCATTAGTTTGTGACACTAGGGTAATTTAGTACGATCAAAATTTACCTGTATCGGGGGCATATTTGGAGATAGCGTTTGGTGGATGAACTAATTGGTGTTAGCTGATTACTTTCATCCTAGATCAGTGTACTCACTCATGTTGAACTCCCTTTGAAAGGATGGCCGACTGATCAGTAATTTCTCAATTTAAAACAACGTTTGTGCTCACTCAGTTGCATCACGACCGGCATACTAACAAAATGTCAGTTATAAAGTCACACAGGAACTCAAGATAACTCACCAAAAGGATTGCCTTTGCTCCTCCAGCTAACAAGAATTTATCAGTCAAGAGCATGAAAGTATCAAAATCACGGAGACTCTACTCACGGTGATCCTGCAAGAAGCTTTTATTTGTCAGTCAAATACCTTTTTAATCACGTTGTAAACTTACTTGGTAACATCCAATACCTGTCCATCAATGACAACCCAGATATCGTCCTCCTTGTTATGTTTCTTGACTTCCTCCAAAGTGTATTCACCTTTGGTCTCACCCTTCTTCTTAGCCTCAGGAGTCTCAAGTTTACTCTGTTCAACTTGAGCTACAGTTGAATCTCCCTTTTTGGCAGGTGCAGATTCGGCAGGTGCTTGACTTTGAGCGTGAGTTTGAACTGAACCAGATGAAGAGTCTGCCCAAGAGAATTCAAGGTTGACATTCTTTGAAGCTGGATCGACACGGATTTTGGTTTCAAGGAGATGATTACCAATTGAAGCAACCCGATTGGCAGCTCTCTCGTTGGAAAGTTGAGAGAGCATGTATGAACATGCTGAATCACCTGCAACTCGACCAAAGACGACACAACCACTGTAAAGATTATCAATGAACTGCGGATCTTGTATGGTTTCTGGTGTCACTCACAGAAGTGAACTTCCACCAAGTCTGTTGGCACCGTGAACACCACCAGCGAGCTCACCGCAAGCGAACAAACCAGAAATGGGTTTACTGTTGCTATCGTGTACAGCACTGTCCGTACCGATTTCAAGACCTCCCATAGTCTGTATCAAGTCAGTGAATTATTCTATCGCTTTCAGAATGACCTACGTAATGAAGAACTGGAGTCTGTGATATGTCTCAGTAAACATAAAATATCAAGGAATATTTGACTCACCATTACTGCGACGTGATAGATGTCATTCATTCTGAAATCACCACCAGAGAAGAACTGCGTTGAATGAGCTTTAGTCCCTCCACAGAACGCGAGAAAGATTTTGCTTACCTTCTTTCCAAATGGATCAGAACCAGGATTTTTGGCGTACTTGTTGTGTTCATCGACTACATTATGTAAGGTCAGCAGCTGCTCGTGAACCGGACACCCAACTCACAAGTCTTCTTGAGTGCTTCTGGTTTGATACCCATTTCCTTGGCAAGTTCTTCACCAGAGTTGAATTTCTTCATCAAACCTCTACCGACATAATGTTTGCAATGCCATTCGATCTCTTTGCTTGATTGACCGTTGAGGACAAGACGGATTGGGAACTGAGACGCAGTCAGATCTGCTTCTTGATATGTCGGACTTACCTTCTTGTTCTCCCACATCTTACCAGTGACATAGTCACGATGTTGTAGCTGCATGATGGTCAGCTTGTGGAAAGAAAGACATTATAACGACTTACTTCGTCAACAAATCGGCTACCAGTGTTGTCGAGAAGTAAACCACCGACACCTCTTAAAGCTTCAGCAGCTAAGAATTTAACCTTGGCCTCGGGATCTTTAGGATCAACCAAACCAGTGGGATGAACTTGAACCTTTTCGAGATCGATACCCTTGGCACCGATTGACATGGCCATCTTGTGTCCATCTCCAGTACAGTGATCACCGTTGGTCGTTGGCTAGGTCGTTTATTAGATGGTGTAGGGAGGGAAATATGGAGCACTCACAAGATCGTAATATTCGGGTCTGTATTTTTTGAGAAGAGAGTCTGCGGTGAAATCGGCGGCATAACCACCTGTTGCAAGAATGACAGTACCGTGTTCGGTATACTGGCGAAGGAGTCAGTAATGAGAGATGCTCACATATCAAAAGATAACTCACATGTTTACCGTCCTTTTCGTAATCAACACCAACAACTTTATCTCCTTCTTTCAAGACCTGAGTAACTTTAGCTTTCTTCAGAACTAGATCAAGTCAGCTTCACAGCAACAGAAAAGTTATTGAAAAAGCTTACTCTTGACTCTGTCAGGGGTGCTTTCTGCCAAATCCTCGAGCTGTCGGATGTCAGTATTGACAGCAGTGGATCAAATGGACTAAGCTCACCTTCTCCATCAAAGCATAGGTGATGGTCATACCAGGGAATTGTTGACCACCACGATGAGTTCTCTTTTCAGAATGACCACCCAAACGCGAAACTTTGCTCAAATCAAGGGCAAATTTTTCAGTCAACCAATTGACAGCATCACCAGAGCGATGGGTAAGAACTTTAATGAGATCGTCGCGTGCTAATTCACGAGCTGACTTTTTGGTATCGGCGAAACTGTAGAATGGTAAGACTCGCGATCGTCGATCTCAGTGTTGGTGATACTCACAATTTGGCAGCTGTGTCCGGGATACCGAGATCCTGTGAGGTTAATTAGCTTGATTTTGTATGATTGTATCGTGTTTGATCTACGTACAGCTTGGGCTTGCGTACCAGCACCGTTGATACCACTGGTAGCCTTAGTTGAGTTTCCCTACGAAGTGTCAGCGTGATTATGGATCAGTTGAGAAAGGAACTTACGCCCATGAAACTATTTTTATCAAGAAGGATCTATGAGTAGTGAAAGCGTGAGTATATTAAGACAGAAGGGGTATGATAGAGATGAATTGATCAAGACACGTACGACATTACCACCTCTTTCTAAGACGGTGTGAGCGGCGGACAAACCACTTAGACCACCTCCAACGATGATAACTTTGTTAGACATGATGTGGGTGGGGTGTGTAGTAGTTAGATAGAGTAAGAAAGTAAGCTTGAATAGATGTTACTTGTTGTTGTACAGAGTAAAGAAAAGAATGACAGTAGTATGAAGAAATTCAATCTTCCATTTACATTCAATCCATTTCCCACCCACCGGTTATACGTTTCCCACTTTGACTACCAGACAAATAACAAGCCAGCAATTACAACTAACAATTACCCAATGTAGTAATTTACCGGTTTATTCTTGACCCGGCATGACCACCAATCTCATTTCCAACAGATGCTTTAGGAGATCACAAAGCATGTACATATAAACAGTGCTGTATGTGTGCTTTCACAAGGTGTGCATGTCTGGCAGGAGTCAGTATCCCGGGTCTTCGACTGGCTTCATTCCTTAGAAAGTGCTGACAAAGGATCAAAATCCCGAAGCGCCTCGCTCGACCAAACATCTTTCAAAGGATCAGATTGTCTGCAAAGCAAAAGCCTTCTCGTGTTGAATCTGCTGTAGACAAAAGCGACACCGTACTAAGCTACTGTAACAGTCACCACTTCTTCTCCTCCTCACACCAAATATGTCAGCAAGCCTCCCCTCCAGTCTTTTGGTATACCAAACATCTACTCGATCTCCAAAGGACATCCTGCCGGTTGAACTTTGGTATATGATCATAGAAAACCTTCAGCATCCCAAGCTTACAAAAAGATCAAAAGCATCATTATCTCCCTTCCAAAGAACCGATCTAGCTATGTTAATGAGTACCCATTCGGTAAGACTTTCACAGATCTCAGAAATTGAAAATGAAATGAAGCTAATTATGATCTTCACACCGATATATTAGTCATTAAACCTGTGGACAGCTCGATATTTGTACGGGGAGGCTCGTGTCAATGATTCCTCAAGTTTCTTTGCAGGGTTGATTCCCGACCCTACCACTGGAGAGTTTACACGCAAAACATTAAGCAAATCAGAGCTTTTAAACATGACGGAGAGCTTCAGCTTGGTCCATAAGTTGTATCAAATGGTACCGTTTCCCCAGAGATATTTCAGAGATTATGACGATTGGTTTGAAGAATGCAGGTCTCGGGGAGAGCCTGTGATCAAAAGAGAGCTCGTAGAGGTAGAACAATGCGAGAAAGATTTAGAAAGCGTTGAAAGCTATATGGTTCATCACCCCTTATTCTCAAAACTTTCTTCGATATCAATCAATCCTACCGGAAGAAATTCAGCTTCTGGCGGCATTGCATCCAAGTTAGAGGAAATCGATAAAGATAAGAGTCAAAGACTTTTCGAGGTGAATCAGAAAGTGATCAACAAAATCTCAAGCATCGCAAGTAGAACCAAAGTAGATAATCTATGTCTCAGGAATCTCGGTACGAGTCATCGACTTCAAATGCCGTACGTTCTCGCACACAAGAGTGAAAGTTCTCTCAAAATCGTTCATCATCATTATCACGAATACACGGAAACCGATGGAATAACCTTACCCATTATTATTCCCGGAGCCAACAATCTGTTCATGTTCCCTTCCAAAAATAGCGGTAGTCGGATCTCACTTCGGGCAAATGCTTGGAAATTTCATCAATCAATCTATGTTTTCGGTCAGCAACTCAAACTCTTGAAGAAGACTTGGGAAGAAAATCTCGCTCATCCTTGGAACAGTATTGAGATCGAGAGTCGTCTGGCTGATTTGATTGCTGATACCTCGGTGACAGTTTACGCTGATTTTATCAATTGGACTTCGCCGGGGAATGTCAGCACAGAAGACTGGTTAAGTGAAGTATCACATCCTACTCGGCTTTCAGATTCTCATGCTGGAGTCGAGTTCGAGCGTTATTTACCTGGTACTATCACTCGTAAAGGGTTGTCTGAATGGAATGGTTGTAAGGCGTGTGGCGAAGCGACCTAGTGCTTCAAATTAAATATGGTTCAATGGATTGTAAGGGTGTTTACAAAATACATATGACCACAGTAAGGGTATTGATGTGGAGTTGGGAGAATACTATACAAAGGTACGATGCAAATTTAGCAAATTTACAGTATCAAAGTCCTCAGCAAATTCTATGTGGCACTGCATCTACATAGATTTCTCCAAAGTAAATTCTCAGTTGCCAGATCAAAGGATGTAAGTAAATTGACCGATCATACCGAAAGAATAAAAGTGATCAACTTTCTCAGGAAGCCCGCTGTACGCTCGTCTTTGAATCCACCCATTCAACGTCTCTCTTATCTTCTACTTCATAAAAAATATCGACAAAATATTCACAATGACTTTAATTTTCAGTACAACTACTTACTCTCCACTAAAACTTCTTCCAGCAGAATTATGGTCAGGTATTATTTGCGATCTCCAACTTCCACCAAAATCAACATCACGCTCAGCTACAGGCAGATTTGGTCGAAACGATCTTGTTAATCTTATGAGGGTTCATTCTGTAAGTCAATACTTTGTACAAACATAGTTGGAGGATGAACACTAAAGCCATGGTAAACCATTACAGCAATTCACCCCGTGGATTACTTATCTTCTTTATCAAAAGGTTGAGGTCAACAACACCAAAAGTCTTTTTGTAGGCTTAACAGCTGAGACGTCATTAGTAGGAGATGATCGAAAATCACAGTTCAAAGAGGAATTGTTAAATCAGATTACTATACTCAGTTTCAAATTCGGCAAACCAACCTTTCCCAAAAAAACACATCACCTGGATTACAACATTTCATTTGAACGTCTGTGTGTTGACGCTGTCCACAAAGAAGCTTATAAAGACTACGAAGGATGGGAGGAGACTCTGGACGATCTTCAAATGGTCATGACAACAAAACCTTTGTTCACAAATCTCTCTAGTATATCACTTGGATGTTTTAGCAGGAACGATTTTTACAGGCTTTTTGATAATGGTTATCTTTTAGAGGGAGGTCAGCCTCAGGAGTTATGGAATGTCTTGGCAAGAGTTTTAACAAAAACAATCGATCTAGCATCTCAAACAAATGCTACTACAGTCTGTTCTCAAAGTCTAGGACTATCAAAGGAGAATCAAGAGTATGATATTCATGGAGATAGCAATAAAAAGTTGACTATTGTTCATCATGTGTTGGATCAAAGACTAATCCGACCAATCATCGCCCCAGGTTTTCTCAATGCTTACATCTACAATCAACCCATAGAGGCTTGGAGAAGTGAATTAAAGGTCACCCAAATGATTGAAACATTCAATGAGCAAGTCAATTTCTCCATTGGTAGCTATTCAACACAGGTTGGTTCCAGTGTTGATGGTGAAGTAGACAACATAAAAGCAACAGCCAGTTCTCTTGCAGCAAGAACTTCAGTCACAGTATATGCCGATTTTACGGATAGTGGGGATTCTGATCATTGGAAGGACAGAATACGCCGCTTGAAAGCATACTATGGTGAACGTTGTTTATCATTCAATCCACCTGGACATATAGAGCGGAAGAACTTGTCAGAATGGTCATGTTGTCCTGCGTGTGGTCGGGAAGAATATTAAAGCAGATATTGTAAAGCAGAGTTTGTAGTGAAATGTATACATGTGGCCACAGAAGGTTATCGATGTGGAGTGGGGAGAATACTATACAGAGGTATGATGACCATTTATTGAAGCCCTCAACAATTTCTACGTGGAACTGCGTCATTTACATATATTTCACCCAAGTAAATTCTCAGTTGCCAGATCAAAGGATGAAAGCAAATTGACCGATCATACTGAAAGGATGAAAGTGATCAGCTTCCTCAAGAAACCCTCGATTTTCAGGCTGCCTGCCTGTCTTCAAACTCACCAATTCAACGTTCTCTCTTATCTTCTACTTCACCAAACATACTTATTCATCTTCTACTTCATCAAATATACTTACAAAATATTCACAATGACTTTAATTTACAGTATGGCTACTTACTCTCCGCTAGAACTCCTTCCAACAGAATTATGGTCAGATATCATTGGGTATCTCCAACTTCCACCAAAATCAACATCACGCTCAGATACAGGCAGATTTGGTCGAAACGATCTTGTCAATCTCATGAGGGTTCATTCTGTAAGTCAATACTTTGTACAAACATAGTTGGAGGATGAACACTAAAAGCATGGAAAACCATCGTAGCAATTCACCCCATGGATTACTCATCTTTTTTATCAAAAGGTTGAGGTCAATAATACCAAGAGTCTTCTTGTAGGCTTAACGGATGAGACAACCTTGGTAAGAGATATACGAAAATCATATTCCAAAGAAGAATTGTTAAATCAGACTACTAGACTGAGTTTTATACTTGGCAAACCAACTCTTCCGCTCAGAAAAACAGATAATCTGGAGTATGATGATGATTTTAAGTATCAGTGTGTGTCGGTAGTCCACCAAGAGGCTTTCAGTGACTACAAAAAATGGGAGGAGGCTCTGGATGATCTTCAATTGGTCATCAAAAAGAAAGCTTTGTTCACCAACCTCTCCAGTATATCACTTGGAGGTTTCAGCTTAAAAGATTTTCGAAGACTTGTAGGGGGAGCTTCTCTTTCATTAGAGGAAAGTCAGCTTGTGGGGTTATGGAACATCTCAGCAAGAGTTTTAACAAAAACAATCAATCTAGCATCTCAAACTGGTGCTACCACAGTCTGTTCAAAAAGTCTTGGGGTATCAGATCTGTATCAAGTGTATGATCTTCCTGGAGGTAGCTCTAAAAAACCAACAATTGTTCATCATGTTCCGCCTCCAAGTCTAGTTCAACCAATTCTACCCATTATTGCCCCAGGTTATGATAATGCTTTTATCTTTGCTCATGGTCCATATTCACAACCCATAGAAGCTCCAAACAATGCCTCAACAGTCATCGACATGATTGAGAGATTTGACAAGCAAGTCAAATTCTCTGTTGGAGATTATTCCTTACAATTTGGTTCCAGTGTTGACAATGATGTAAACAACAAAAATGCTGCATCACGTTTGGCTCTGGCTGCAGGAACTTCAATCACAGTATTTGCTGATTTTTGGGATGTTGGGGAATCTGATTATTGGATGGGACGTATACAGCGCTTTATCGCCTTGGGTAACCGTGATTTATCATTTAATCCACCTGGATATATTGATCAGAAGAAGTTGTCAGACTGGTCATGTTGCCCTACTTGTGGTGAGAAAGAATAGTGAAGTAGATATAGTAGTGAAATGCATTTCTTCATCTTACATCCCTACCTACTGCAGTGTTCATCATTATTCAGGAACACGGATTCACTTCTTGCAGATTTCTCATACTGTGGCTACATTCACCAGACTCAGTTCTGACGAGCCAACATTCATCACTTTAAAAACCACTACAAAACGCTAAATAAAGTCTACGGATCTGCCTTTATTGATCTCCCTTTAGACTTCGGAAACTCGAAAGATCCTCCCACTCTCTAACAGTAAGCCGATTCTTGATAATATACCACTGCTCAGTACTCATGTAGACTGCTTTAGACTTGTTTCGAGATTTAAGAGCATCCAACTCCATTCGAATCAATTGACTCTGAATATCTTTGATACGACTTTCGAACTCGTTGGACAGAGAATTCAAAGTTGACATCGAGTGTTTGGGAAACTCAAGCTTCCTAATGTGATCCTGGTGCAATTGTAGGATAGCTCTAAACGAGGTTTCAGCTTTGTGAATTGACTTCTTTAGTTCGAAACCAGCCGAATGACCAGATTTGCGATGAAGAAAATCTTCAAATTTTTTTGCGGCCGTGATGATTGAGGAGGGCGATGAATGATGGTTGATCATATCAGGAAATACTTTCTGCATCTCTTGGTTGAAGCCTTCACTTGTTTTTGATAGTGTCGAGAAACTTTCGACGAGTCGGAGGCGTTGAAGATCACTGGCTGGGTTGTCGAATTCAATATTTACAAAATACCCGAGTGAGAGTCCAACTGTCGAAAGAAGAGCGTGAAGTGTTTCCTTCCATCGTACAGGATTAACAATCTCGTTACAGATTTCTTGGAGTGAATTGATTAGTCGTTCGGAGGAAGAATTTTCCATGGTGCTTCACAGAGTTTACAACGTTCTCACAATTATATGTCGAAAGATTAAGCAAAGAAGAAAGAGACGAATAATAAAGAGTCTTCTACTTTAACATGACATTTCCATATTGGCCTATCAGCCATCAATAAGCCCGACTTATGAAAGGTGCATTTTGTCAAAGGAGATGCTTTGGCAAAAGGAGCATCCTACTGCACAAGTGGTTGGCACTTTATAATCATTAGTAATTACAGTCAAGACACAATAGAACTAGTCTTCTTCCTTGACTTCGTCTTCTAAGTGACTTTTCAGTAGTTTTCGTAGGCATCCGTGCGAGGCTTGAATCCTTTGGACTCCAAAATTTGGTGCCACAAGTGGCCATTTTTTTGGTTCTCATCATTACAGTAGATTTTCAGTTTGTAAAGGAATGTTTGTGTATTGAAATAATAAAACTTTCACAGGGTATAAAAGAGTAAATATTACACCTGGAAGATACCTGAACTCCAATTTCTCTATGAGACCCCTCTTGGAACCGAACCCTATTCAATAGTGAATGATACTCCCAGAAGAGCTTTCTCTACCTGCTCAACCCAAATTGAGACGATAATCACTGCATCCCCAAGTCTTTACAACTATTCTAACATAATTCAAGTATTTATGGAGTTTACAGTACATATCTATCGTATTCCGTGTTTTAACTCTAGATCCTCCATTTGCCCTTCATGATAATCATCCCGAGCCTCAAATGTTCCATTGACCTTCTTCTCAAGTTGTTCCTCTGTCAAATCCGCAATACTAATGCTCCTTCCACTTGACGGATATTTAGACCTTTCCCTTTCTAACTCGTCTGTATATTCCTTCCATTGGTTTGTGTTGAGAGATGGTTCAAGCCATTTGTAATGCTTGGCATCGTACAACGCCCTGTCTAACTCACTTCGTTCACCACCAGATGTGATGTTGTTGATCGAAGACTGAATTTTTTTGGTCAACTCCTTTACTTTATAATTGAAATATTTGTCACCACCACCACCATCAGATGAGTCTTTCAATTTTCGCTTCTCCACACAAAGTTCGCCTAGCTGTTGCCAATCTACTTGTGCCGACATAACCGAATTTGTCAAATGCGAGACTCCAGTGTCCTTTCTTCTTTTATGTTTCTCCTTTTGACGACGAGTCTTTTTATCATAATCATGTTGCCAGAACTTAGATCTCCAATCATCAACCATACTTAATTCAGAATCTTGATCTTCTATTGATTTATATAGTGAGTTGGTCTGTTCAGAAAACGTTTTAAGCGCTTTAGTAAATCTGTAGACCTCTTTTTTGGTTGGTGGATCAAGAAAATGGGCTGTTGCTTTACTTAAAGCTGTCATTGATTTGATACTGTTGGTAAAGTATGTTTCCAGGATGTCGTGTGTTGGTGGAGGGGGTGTTGATGATTTATCACCTGATGTTGATAGGACAGATGGCAAAGTTTGATCATCTGTAGTTGATTGACTCATAGCTGATTGACTCATAGTTGATTGACTTGTAGTTGATTGATTCATTGTTGAAATGTGATTGTTTGTAAGCAATAAGCTGATTAGATTGATTTATACCTCAGATTCGTTTATTGTCGATGGTAAAAAAAGGTTTAAAATAGCGAGGCAAAGGTCAACTATTTATATGTCAGCTTGGAAATCCAACCACCAAGTAATCAAATGAATTCATACCCTTGTTCTAAAGGGGTTGTTAAGGGGATGGGGATAAGGAGAAAAGTGACAACCTCCTGGTGATGCTCATCCATTCTGTGGTAAGAGGTAATAAATGGGAACGTCCAGTATTGATATTGCTTCAAGGGTGAAGTTACACAATCCTACGCAGTATCCAACTTGAAACTTGTTCATACACCGTTTAGTCCAATATGTGATGAATGGAAATCCTCATTTTGATATGTCTTCAAGGAGGGGATGAAAGTGATTCAGCAGTATCAAGCTCGAAACATGTTTATAATCAACATCCCTTTCAGTGCCACAAATGATGAAAGGAGATCACCAAGGAGAGGAAAGAGTCATATTACCACAAGTTCAAACACCACCTCTCCTTCCAAGTACTCGAGTTCAAGGAGACTAACACGACTACTCATTTACTGCAGGAAAGCTCTATCTGAAAATCGCTCTTTTTGCTTTTGATTGCGATGAAAATATTGCAAGTAGGGTGAAACCTGGTGAAAGTGCCACCCACATTTGCAACCCATGCTTTGATACACTATCTAGATTGATTGTAAGCTTAAACAGAGCTTGAAGTTCAACAGAAGATGAACGACTTTCACAAGGTATACAAAAGTAAATACTACAAACCAACTTCACCTGAACTAGAACTTTTCTACAGACCATTTCTTTGAACCGAACCTTCACCGTTAAGTGATACGTCCGAAAGAGCTTCCTCCGCCTCTTTAACCCAGTCACCCGTAACAACAACAGAGTTTGCTTTTAGACCTCCATCCCCACTCGAGAGACTATAACCATATCTCCCAAACGCACTCGCCAATTCATCAACAGCAGATTGTAAATCATCAGTTAACCCTTTAACAACAGGAAAAAAATGTTTTGTAGTCTGTCCAATATCTTCTGTATAGAATTTCATCAAATCCTCGAATCTATAATACCCCATGACAAGTTTGAAAACAGAACTCTTTACACTTTTCTCAGATGATATGGCTAAACGATTATCGAGAGATGTTCTGAATTGATAAACTCTTGAGACGAATGTATGTTTTATCTGACCGTCGATATAATTCTTTTCACAGAATTCGGTAGTAGCTCGGGAGAAATTTTGGATGAGATTCGATAACGTTTTGATTGATTGTTCTGATTGAAGAAATTGACTTTCCGTGATTGGGTCATCGAATTTCAGTTGACTTAGGAATTCGATGGGTTGTTTAGCTGTCGACAGGAAGCAATCTGCATCGTTGTATCTCCAGTCGAGAGTTTGGGTCAGCATCTGGGTTCGTGATCTGACCATTTCTTGCCTAAGACGAGTTTGTGTTGAATATAGAAATACAATAAAAGAAGTCTATAAATTGAGATTGAAGACTACGATAGTAAAGGGACTCTGATTGGAAGCTCATCGCGGTGTTGGGATTCTCGATCCTTTGTTTGGAAGGGATGGGATCGAGAAAGCTGTTTGAGCTAGAGCACCTGCGTTAAAAGTACTTTACTGTTGTTTTCCACTTGAGAATATCTTTTTCTCTAACTTCATCAAAACGTCACTCTTATGTTCGCACCAGGATCCGGCCTCTGCTTGAAACCTTATGCATTCATTTTCTTCTATCACCCCAAGTCCAAATCTAGAAAATCTACTCATCCAAAGTAGCCACAGCAACCATCTCCCTCCATCTCCGTTGAACCTCCACGCTCTCCCTAAAAATCTTATATTTAACATCCAACAATTTCTTCTCCTTCACCCCCAATTCTCCAGTTCGAGGTTCAACCCTCAAAGCAGGTTTAGTCATGTCAACCATGATCTCCCAAAGTAATGCACCGTATTTTTCACCGTATTCGTCAGCTTGACTTTGGGTTTTGATCTCTTGGTTGATCTTTTGTGAGATCTCGTGGGCGTAGCGGGCTAGCATTGATGAACCTAGGACTACGGCTGCTGATGGTTGAGGTGGGATGATTATTGGCATTTGAAGGACTGTTGCGAGAAGTCTCATGAGTGGACCGTTTTTGGCTTGGGATCCTGGGTAGTTTCTATATCAGCTGCGTTATTGGTCAATGGCAACGTAGCTCACCACTCATGTAAATGGAGTCAATTTTATGTCCCTTGGCGTTCATCTCATCCACAATGTGTCGTGTTTGTAACGCGATGGCCTGTGTCGAATTGTCAGTCATTTGGTAGACGAGACTAGAGCTGAAATCCAACTCACTTCTAGAGTTACGTTGAATTTAGCGGCCAAATCTGACAGACCATCATCAAGAGTCAATCCAGTGATCATTCCTTTCATTTTAGGATCGGCGAGGGGTGAACGATTACCTAAAAGGCAAAATTGATCAGTTGGACTTGCGACGAACTCAGATGCCTTGGCTCACCATGCTACGAATTGTCAGTTGAATTCAAGATTATTTAATTTCAACTCACCAAATCTGGATAAATGTGCAAGTCCTTGGTAAGATGGGCTGAGGGATATTAGTTAAGTTCTGCGACCAGGGTAGTTGAGCCTTATATCAAGACTCACTCAAAGTCAAAGCCCCCTTTTCCTTCTGCATCTCCTCCAATCTCTCTCCAAGTAACTCGAAAGCGTTTTTACCAGTTTTCTTGGCGAGTTCTTGTAGACGTGGATAAGCAGGATGAGTCGTCATGGTGAAGTCGATGAGCTATTTTTGGTTCAATGAGTAAATATTTGGTTGGTCGTTCAAAGGTTACCCACCTGCCCAGTAGATGATTGGCCACCTTCGTTCATCCAGAAACCGGGGAAGAGGGCGTGATGATATGGTCCCCACTATGATTCGTTAACTTCTACAGTTTGATAACGTAGAATGATTGAAACTTACGACACTAAATGAGGTTAATTAGAATTTCGACTAAACTTGATTTAAACTTACCCTGGTACCAAATGACCTTCCTTACTCTGAGCAATGTGACAAGTACTAGTTCCAGCACAAGCAGCGAGTCGTTTTTCAGCATCTTCAAGGGTAGGTTTAGTTTCTTTGATTGATCCATCGGCAGAAGCAGCTGTAGCGGCGACGGTACCGATCCATCCAGAGTATCTAGTAATCATCAGTTTAGCTATTTGAACCGGAATTCGCTAGCTAAAATGACTTACGCATCAATGACACCACTACCAACTGCAATACCTTCTACCAAACCCAACTCTGCTGCTGCCTCTTTACTCAAACCCTTGCCAACTGGCTGACCGGCGGTAAGGATCAAACCGTTTTTACCAGGGATACCACCGAGTTGATCAAAGTCATCCTTGACCATGTCTCCCAAACCTAAACGTAAGAATCAGTATTCATTGTAATATGCACATGAGAACAACAGAATAGTGAAATCTAACAATAATACCAACCAATCTTGTTGAAGAATCGAGCAGACCATCCGTCAGTTGAAATTTCCTCTTTTCCACCGTCACATTCGTGTACCATTGTGGTTCCTGGTGGTACGTAGGAGCATTTACAGGTCAAAGAACAAGTTGAACGTGCGATTGAGCTTGTCGCTCGGTAGGTTAGGTAGTCGGGAAGACTGACAATGGAGTTAGGTTGAACACGATTCACTTGAAATCGAAACACCTACTCGAACAGCATACACTTGTTGAATCTTTCTGCGTTCATGTGTTTCTTGAGCCAAAGTGTTTTAGGAATTTCCATTTCAAGCTAAAATACCCAAAGATCAGTTTTAGCTCCCATCATCCAAGAAACGCTTCAACCCACACTCATAGTTTTTCCAACGAATCCCAAAACACCTTCTCCCGTAGCATTAATCTTCTCCGCCTCCTCTTCAGCCCGATGATCAGCCCAAAGAATAACGTTCCATTCCCCCTCCAATCCTAGATTCTCATCACTCTCAATTCCAGGTTCACCGTTAGCATCAAGACCTGGTGGTGTACGACTGACACTGATAGGTGTTCCTTGACGATCAACAACGGCTAACGAACATGTGGCGTCGAAACCTATACCCTTGACTGCTGAGGGATCTATACCGGTGGTAGCTAGGATTTTGTGACAGCATTTAGAGAGGGAGGACCAGATGTCTGTTGTTGATTGTTCGAAGATTCTGTGGTCGTTTAGAGAACGGTGGGTTAGGGTTGCCTCTGGGGTCTGGGGTGAGTTCTGTGGTTTATCCTTGGGTATGGGTTTGTACTCACCGGAATGATCAGCGATGAGTTTCCCAGTCTTGTCGACTAAACAAGCTCTGCCTGAGCCAGTACCACTGTGGGGGGTGTCAGTCGTGGAGACCAGCGTGGAATAGGATTCAACTTACACGTCGAAACCTATATAATAATCCATTGTGTTGAGGTGTTATAAACGTTTGTGAAGCGATAAGTTGAATAGTAAAAGTGAAAGTAAAAGGACAAACAAGAAATTGGTATTTACTGGGATATTTGATTTCTTTACACTCAACTACCAATTTCGTTGCGCCCCCAGTCCCTCACCCCGCTCCACAATGCGGGGTAAGCTAAGGCTAGACCGTAATTCAGGCTAAACGGATATTCCGAGCCACGTGGTGGTTGAGTCATACTTTACATCCATTCCTGACCTATTACAAAAACCAGTACCAAATCCAATCAATGGCCAGAAGCTCCAGCATTGATCAACCCATCCATGACATCCGGAGTAACGAAAGTAACATCAACGTTGGACAAAACAGTGAGAGCTCTGTCAACCCTAGCGTTCGATCGATTCTCAGCAACATTCTCTCCATCACTATCAACCATCTCATCTAGATGTTCCATCATCCCTTCCTTCAATTCCTCAAATTTCCATTTCCCAAAACCCTCAACTTCCAATGTACAACCTTCGAAATCGATCCAATAAACGTATTCACAGAATATACCGTCGTTAGCGAATCCTGTTGAATCGATTAGATGTTTGAGTGAACCGTCGAGGATGAAGGGGAAAACGTCGTTGGCGTGATGAAAGAATGCTCGGAGGAGTTCACCGAAATCTGTTGGTGTCTCTGTGTACTCGTGACTTTCTTTTTCGTAATCTGCCAAGTCAACTCCGCGATTACGTTGATGGAATTTGAGTTCCATGTATTGTTGAACGATTTCTTTGGGTGGGATATCGTCATTGTCAACCCATTCGATCTGTCGGATTGAGTCAGATGAGGGAAGGCTGTGACTGACTTACAGCTTCAAGACGTTTTTTCATGAGTTTACGATCGTCTTCGTCGAGTGAGAGAATGAATTTGAGAATTCTCGCACCCATGTAAGATGGGTAGGCATCGCATTGTGTATAACTACCTCGTTTGACGCCGTTGATGATGTAGCCGAGAAGACCTCTGGTGCCCATTGTTAATGTTTTGCTCGATGATGCTGTGAGTCGGGATGTTTGTTGTTGTTGTTGATCGTAATTATTGATAACGAGTCAGTCTGAGTCAAGTGTAGCTGATTGATTGATGGTTGACGGTGGTGTGGTTGACGGTGTTGTGGCACCATGGCACCACCGTCAACTGAGGCATACTCTTAAAGTGTATCAAACATGATGAAAATGATTCAACGACGATTCAATTCTTCCCCTGCCTCTTTGGGAATTCTTTGAGACCGGTGATTGGTATTTGAGATCTCGGAAGATAACTTATAGAGTGGTGGTGTTTACATCAAGAAATGGTGTTCGTACTGTAATTCAAGTTACATTACAAGATACAGTACAGTACGTGACTCTGTCGTCCATTTTGTCCAATTTTTCTTCTTCTTCAGAATGGAACCGTTATGTCAAGGCAAGTTGCTGAAAGCTCATTTGACTGATTAATTGCATCCATCGAATAAGTAACTTACATAGCTCGATATAAGGTCCATGGGCGATCTGACCGTCCGGAAACAGGAACGGGTAACTTGAACAAGAGCTTATGGACAAGCTATAAATAACCATAATTCTACTCACTGAATTGATTTTACCAGATATATGGGATACAACAAGGGTTATGACTGGAAGAACAAAAACCGAACAAATTCAAATCACCTTTACCTTCACCTTACCCTTATCCTGTTCCCTAAATATCCTTTACGACAGGATGGTTGCTTGGTTGGTGGCACTGTTCACCCGTAAATCTTTTGTTACCAACAAGTTAAGTTATTTTTATCGATTTTTCTCCTGGAAACGAATAATGTAGATTTACTGGATAAACACGAGCCAACAAGTGGCTTAAACGGACAGTACAGTAGTTTGTTGACCATACGATAAATTCGCATAAAGGTTAGGAGAAATAACAGAATTTATTTATCAAAACAACAATCGACAGAATTGAACCATCGATACATTTTGATTCAAAAACTCCCCAACTCCATATTCAATGTTCAACAAACTCCTCTCGCTACCATGTCTACTATTGGTGTTGATGACCGTTACCAGCGAAGTCATTTCAACACCACTCAAACAAATCTCACGAGAAGAGATCGTCAAACAATCGAGTCAAACTCAAAGAAAGCGATCAGCACCTTCAGGTGCTGCAGCACCAACATCTGAAGGGATTTATTACTATACAGGAGAGAAGGACGGTTATATCATCCCCAGTAAGATTATCATTTTCTTCACCCACCAAAACACAAAACTAAAAAAGAATCTACTTTAGATCCTTCGGCCACCTATTCGTTTACTCCAGGTACATTGGGTTTATCAGACGCCGCTGCAGCATGTAAATCCGATGCTGCCGGTTACGGTTCTTCTATCGGTTCATTCGTCTTATCCTATCTACCTGCCAACGATCAGTACACTTGTAACATCTACTCGGGTTATTACTCTAGTACCAGTAGTATGACTCAGGCTGTTACTGGTGTTCGGGAATCTTATCTTTACTATAATCCTATCTAGTGATGGACGAGTGTAGGAGTGATCCATGCATGGTAGAACTGTAGCACTGTATGGTCTAAGCAGTTATGGGATGCATAGCACTTGTGCAGAACGAGTACCTTAACTTTTGACTTTGCTTTCTTTTCATTGCTTTTGCTTTTCAGGGTAAAAGAAAGTCGCGTCTAAGCTCAGCTAAGAAAAGTCAAGACAAAAAGTCACAGCGCTCACAGTCACAGTCACAGTCACACTCACCACGCACGTTAACTTGGCACTGTGATTCTTACATCGTAGATCTATACAACATTTATATCATATATATACCTAGATTCAGACCTGGGTCTTGATCATCCATACCTCCCGTCTTCTTCAAAAGAACGGACATTAATTACATAGAAACCGTAGTAATAATCCCCACAAGATCACATCAATCAACGTTCCCTTGACTGACTGCACATCCCTTCCCTTGATTCTGGACATTCAACCCCGCAGTCTTTCGTATTCCATTCCATTCTCTTTTCATCACGTTCCTTGTTCTTGTTCTTTGTTCTTGTTCATTCTTCCTGTTCATAACTTCATTCGTTCATTCACAGAATAGACACCTTTCTTTTCTTCCTCATCTCACCTTCATCCACAAATATCCCCGGCAGGTCCGATTTCTCCTCATCGATTGAGTGAAAAAAGGACTACTGCTGGTCAGAATCGTAATTCTGCTTCGACTATAAATTTTGTGAGTTGATTCTGGGGGGTTACAGAGAAAAGAGGTCATACCTATGACGTGTTCATGGTTTAACCTCTACTCAATTCTCTAGCCTATTGTTGAAACACCAGCTAACCATTCTCCTTTTAGAGATCACGTACAATTCTTCTTTAAAGACTCAGTTCATCCAGTAGGTGTCCCAAAACTCACCTGATTCCTTTCATCATTAACCCCAAAACAGTCCTTTCGATAACAATGTTCAACCTATTCCTATTATTCTTAACCCTCCCAACAGCCCTCTCAACCCCTGAACCATTCGCACTCCCCCTCCCCCAAAACCAAACGGCAAGAGGTATCTCCGTCCAACTAACCCATTCAAAAGCTTCTATCGCCCGAGCCATCTCTGTCGAGAATTCACAACGGGATACAATAGTCGAACGAGAAGCTCATCGAAGAAATGTTAATCATAACGGTGAACGTCGACGTATGAAATCGGTTAGGGAGGTGAATGACAGGGATGGATTGGCAAGTAGAGATGGATTAGATTCTACTTGGTTACTCAAGGAGGCTGCTAAAGTCGATACGAGATATAATAGTGGTGATGGCCAGTTTGGTGCTTTGTTGGCTACTGAATTATCGAGACGTGCTGGATCAGTTGCTTTGGCGTGAGTTTGTTATTTCAGGAGTGGTGTTTTAAATTAACAATTTTCGTAGTGATCACTCTCTTGACGCTTCGTATTCTGGCTTGGTGTCTATTGGGTCAGTATTAGTCATTTCGCGTTAAGTTTCGGTTAACTGATAGATATTATAGTACACCCGCTCAAACGTTCAACGTTATTCTCGACACTGGTTCTTCTGATTTATGGGTCGCTTCAAGTTCATGTACCACAGGTTGTTCAGGAGTTTCCACATATTCAACTTCATCAAGTTCGACCGCTGTAAAGTGAGTATCAGTCATTTGAAGGAGATTTGCCTTAAGCTGACAAACCATCTTAGCTTAAACACCTCTTTCAGTATCTCTTATGGTAGTGGATCAGCTTCAGGATCTTTGTATCAAGATATAGTAACGCTAGGTGGATATTCGGTTGCTTCACAAACTCTAGCTTCTTGTAACTCAGTTAGTTCCGGTTTGATCTCGAATCCAGTTAGTGGGATTATGGGTTTAAGTTGGACTGCGTTGGCGTATTCCAGAGGTTTGTCTTGTCTAACATGGTCCTGTGGTTCCTTACTGATACCACTACCTCAGCCACACCATGGTGGATCACACTTGCAAAATCATCTTCATGGTCTTCACCACTTTTCGCATTCTACCTTGCAAGATATAGAAACGTTGCTGGCGCGACTGCTAACGAAGCTTCGGGTGGTACTGCAACCTTTGGTTATCTTGATTCGACTCTTTATTCAGGTAGTGTCACCTATGTCTCCGTTGCCTCTGATGCTCAATATTGGCAAATCCCAATGTCTGGTGAGTTGGCGTTATCTTTTGGTTCGACACTTTATCTGATTTCCATTACTATTAGGTCTCACCATCCAAGGAACGAGTATTTCGTTAGGATCTTCAAACTACGTCGCTGTCGATACTGGAACCACACTCATCGGAGGACCAGCATCGATCGTTGCATCAATCTACGCAGCTATACCAGGCAGTCAACAGATGACAGGATCCTATGCGAACTATTATCAGTATCCCTGCACGACCTCGATAGCGCTCACGTTAACCTTCGGTGGATTCACGATCCAAATCACCGATAAAGATTTCAATCTAGGTAGATATTCATCTGACACTTCCATGTGTACCGGTGCGATCTTCATTCAAGCTCTCTCTTCCTCATCACCAGTCCAATGGATAGTCGGTGATACAGCTCTTAAAAACGTCTATTCAGTCTTTAGATATACACCAGCAGCAGTGGGCTTCGCTAATCTAGCTGGAGCCATTACCTCGTCAGCAGCAACGGTCTCAACGGCTATTCCAACTGCAACCTCGATAGCCCTCTTACCTACCGTGGTCAGTATCTCTTCTAACAATACTACATCAACTTCTGTTTCTTCGGTCGCATCGGATTCGTCGGTACCCGCTCCTTACGTCGTTACGCAGACTGTTACCAGTGGTTCGACTGTTTCGGCGGCTGCTGCTAGTACCACCAGTAAGAAATCTGGGGCGGGGAGAGTTATTGGAAGTATTGGATTGGTTGGGGTTGTGGGAGTGTTCTCGGCGATATTGCTGTTTTAATGGATATCTCCCAATTGAACTTTATCTATATTCAGTCACCTCTTTTCTTTCATACCTTCAAAAGAGATATTTCTTTGGATCACATTTTCTATCCCTCATGTAACACTTTTCTCTCATCACCATCACATTCAACAACATATAACGATCTTCCCCTTTCACGATTCATCCCATTTCATTTCATCACATTACACCATCTCGCATGTTCACTTTTTTCGTCTGTAAAACCTTTTTTCTTTCCGTATGACAATTTTCTATTTCATCTAGAAACATTCTTTTTGGTCTTGGATTCTTTGATAGCTGAGTTACAGTATGCATTGCTGAAGCAGACGTTCCAAGGTTTATGACTTTCCGCTGGAAAGAATATGGAGTGGGGTACTGTACGTAACTTGAACCGCATTTACGATGAGCACAATAATGCACGGTGGGTAGCACAATAATGTGAAGGAATGAGATGGATAAAGTTCTTTCACATCCCTGTTAATATCTCATCATCAACACTTCTAATTCATAAGTTGATAACAATCTAGTCATCATGAACCCTCCCAACGATTCAATGCTCATAACAAGGATGAAAGTATGGCAAATAACTCGTCCAAAGATTCTTATCAACATGTCAAAATCGGATCTCAGGTTGTTACTCTGTCTTTCAAAAGAATCATATCCAGACGTCGTTAAGGCTTTATACTGTAATTTCAGTTTACGAGATTATCGTGCGATCCTCAAAGCTAACGTATCTGAGGTAAATTACTTCTTCCTTGCTACGGTACATCATAACTGACGAAATGGTTTAACCTGTAGGAAAGACTTTCGTATTATCTATCAAACGTTGTCAAACTCGATACCCTTATCCCTACACGTTATCGATACAAACATGAAGGATACGTCGGTAGACCCACAGGAAACGGTGTCAGACATATGTTCGATTCATACAATAAAGTTCTGAAAACGTTCCCAAACATGACGACAATGTTAGAAACCGGTGCCAGGATCACCCTCCGTCGAGTGAAAACTTTCGATGAAGACAGCAACAAACAAGTGGAAACGATTCACATGTCATCGATAGAACGTGAATTGATTTTTCAACCTAGAATTTGGGTAGTTCCAGAAGAAGAACAAAGGAAATTCGATTATCCGTCTGAATGGATTGTGGAGAAACGGAGATTGAACGTTGAGATCATGCAGGAAGATGATTATTATGAGACTAATGAGTACAGGATAAAATATGGTGGTCCTTATCGTCAACCTCCACCGAAACCTATTCCAGAATACGCTTCTGATGGATTCCATGAAATCGGTACATCAACTCGTCTACCTCCATGTTTTCTTAACGAGATCAATAGTCTGACTATTAATACTCCAGTTCAGTTATCTGGTTTATCGACTTTACTTGATATAAGGAAAGAAAAAGGTCTCGGTGATATCCAATCGATCAATCTTGTTTGCTACACCTATTCCATTAAGGAGATCAACGATTTCATTTGGGATAAAATGATGACGTTGAAAACTTTACGATTGACTACGCTATCAGCTTCGATCTCGCTCGTTGACATCTGGTCTGAACTTCATTGGGAAAGTTTTAGGAATGTAGAAAATCTCGAGTTGAGTGTTAAACTTGATTTCACGGGTCAGGTTCGTGCTCAGGTTTATGAGAACAAAGATTACGACACGAGATATAAAGAGGTTTACAAGGATGAAGAAAATTCTTGGTCGAATTTGAAATCCACTTTTTTCAGTTATTACGATAAAGAAGAAGAGGATATCATCCATTCAACACCGATAAACACTATCGAACTACCGAAACCAAAAAATACCCTACCGATCAATCTGAAATCTTTCACTTTGAATATCCAAGTCCCTTCACAATATGATATTGGAGTTGGCAGGAAAATGTTTTTACCAAGAGCGAGATCGATAGCTAGGTTGATGTTATCAAAAGGTGGTTGTTGCTGTAGATACAATGTTCGAATTGGACTTGAAAGAAAACCTCCGGTTAGGTTTGTTGATAAAGAGAAAGAATATAATCGATACTTGTCTGAGGAGAATGTTAGGGATTACGATAAGCTGTATAGACAGCAGTTTTTACTTGAGATGGAGGATTTGAAAAATGAGTTAGCTAGGGTTTGGGGGAGACATGATGATTAGGTTGGAGATCGTTTTGATGGCGGTACTGTTTTATACTTTTGTGGTCCTGTTGTAGTTAGTGACTGGTAGTATTTTACACTTAATTGATTTTCAGCTTCTTGGTTGGATATTGTCTAGCATCGTCAGTGTCTCGTGTCTTGGAAATTGCGCCTGTACCCAACAAAAAGCACATTCAGTATGAAACGTTACTCCTACAACGCCCGTGCCTGTTCGACTGCGCCCAACAATCAATTTCCAAACATCCATCAGATTCAACTTCAACTTCAACATCCATCAACTACAATAAACAAGACTTGGGGAAAATGTCGAAAACTCCAGAAACAAGTTCCGACGTTCCAATCACGACCAAACCGATTGCTTGTTATAAATGTCATAGAACTAGTGAAGAAATCGGTGGTGGTGCCACTCTCAAACAGTGTTCACAATGTCATGTCGCCCGTTACTGTTCTAGAGAATGTCAGGTTGACCATTGGAAAATACATAAAGCTGATTGCAGTGAGTGTTGATTGATCATTCTCGTCTGCTTGTTTCGGAGATCAGCTCAAATATCTGACTCGTTTGAACAGAGCCCAAAACTAAAAAAGAGGCTCCGGCTCCTTCAACCACTTTTGATGAAAACATCAGAACCACCAATGTCGAAGATTTTCTCTCAAAACTAGGTCTCGATCGTGATTCAGCTTCACTCTCAAATCTAGGTTCCAGTTCAACCTCGAAATTACTCCACAAACTGTCAAAGAAAGAAGCGATGGAAAACCTGATTGACGCGTATCGATTAAGAGTCGAAGATGAATACGTCTTTGGAGGTGAAACTTATGGTTTATACAACGGTGAAAACCCTCTACCGAATTTCAAAAGATATTTGAATAGAGCTGAAAAGGTTGATGGTTTGTTACCGAATTGGTGGAATAAGGTTACAAGGAATGAATGTGTTCAGATGGCTTTGGATCTTGAAGGGAACTGTTGTATTCAACATGCTGTTGAGAAATCTGATATCATCGAGAAATACGGTGATGGGATGAAACCTATGGTTTTGAGGATTTTGGCGGAACAAATCTACGGAAGAGGTGTCTCGGCTTGATTGGAGTGGTTTATTACATTGAATGAATTCTGCTTGTAGTCTTCCGTCCGTTCGAAGTTCATCTTTTGAAGCTGATGATTTCTCTCTCATGGTATAATAAGGACGCTGGTAAAGGATCTCCTCCGTTTCGCAAGTGCCTACTGTTGAAGTGACGACTACTGCACTGCACACCTGCAGTACAAAGCTACGAGTCGCAAATTAAGGTTTTAGCTGCATCCATCATAGAGCTTCATAACTAGAGAAAAATCTTATATACTGTATAACAGCAGACTCATTTTTGGACCCTCTCTTTCCCCCCGCAATTAAACAATAAATTCATTTCTAGCTTCATCCCACCCCAGTGAACCTTCTGAGATCCCACAAGCCGGACATGGAGGACATTCTGATAAACCATGGCAAGCAGTGTTTGTAATTCTATATTTAGGCGGGTAGTTTGGATCATCAGGTACCACGGTTGGCCATTCATCGTAAACATATGGCCCAGAGAGCGGAATGTCCAACCTTGGAATATGCAAAAGGTTGGCATAAAAGGTGACAGAAGTATCCGCAACTAGTTCGGCAATTTTTTCTTCCTTCTTCACGAATCCCTCCCCTTTTGTCCGGGAGATTCCTCTCTCGACTAAAGATCCAATCTGGCGATCAAAGTATCGCTGCATATGGTGAAAGTCGTCAATTTTACGCTTTAAGAAAGTGACAATGGTTGGACAAGTGTACACATTTGACATGCCAGGAATAATGAATTGCCAGCGAGTACACTCGTCAGGGCGACTATCTGGCGGATATTGATGATGAATGAAAGTTGGACGGTTGGCTTTTCTCTTGAAATCATCACCAAAATCTTGTGGCAAGCCTTGTGAGACCATACCAAAGTTTCTGACACATGCTGTCTCAACATTAGATGAATTTACTAGCTTGACTGTCTTTGCTGTAATTTTCTCCGAAAGTTCCCACAATTCTTGCAGGTTCAAATCAGGTTCATCTTCAATTGCGTATCTTGTAAGACGATGAAGAGAGGCTACTTCTCTTTCAGTTGGATTTATTGCAATTGTCTTCAAATTAGTGAACAATGGGTTGTGGACCATATATTTGTTGAGCTCTTCCAAACTTTTATCCCAACGTCTGAACTCCTCTATCTCAGCCTGCATTGCAGGAATTCCAACTTTGTATACTCTATCTTTCATCCACCACGCTTTCCCAGTTTGGGTTTTAGGTGCAAACCTTGGGGTACAGCTAACAAAACTGAGGTTGATTGTTTGATTTAGAAGAGTTTGCTTGTTGATTGAACGACGATCAACGATCACAGTATCTGGAAGTAAACCAAAGGTGAAGCTTTCGGTATCATTGACATGAACGTCTTTGTAAAGCCAAGTGGCAAGCCAATTGTGGAATTGCTGTAGGAATCCAGTCAGATTGATCATATTGCAAAGAAAGCGCATGACTCACAGAGTGGACTCTTGATAAAGTGGAAAGGTCGTGTTGATGAAAATCTTTCCCTCTTGCTTTGTAGGTTGATTCTGGCTTGTCTCGGTATAGATGATTACAGACCGAAATCCACAATTCTGTTGGAAGTAGTTCTGTAGGGCGGAATGTAGTTAGACTAATGGTGTAGATTTGTGGTAGGTGTGATGCCATGTTGAGTGGTCTAGTACTATGTTTGCGTTGGGTTCCAAGAGATTCTTGATGAAGAGAATGGATAAATGGTTGATTTCAAGGAAGAAAGACTTGCAGTTTTATAGGAAAAGAATGTGGGATATCTGAGAAGAAATGGGAAAGCTAGAAGGGCAGAAGCCTTCTTGCTGTACATATTTTCATATGAAGACAAAGCCTTCGGAAGTGCACTGCATTTCAGACATCCTTTCAGAGTGTACTAGATCACACAGTCCGCTTGTAGATGCTGCGACCGATGGCAGATGGCTGTGACTCTTTATACCATTGGAAGATGATTATACGATATCTCATTTTCTACTATGAAAATAGTGTCTAAAGATAACTATCAGCAATGATGCGGTAGGAATTTTTGTCCTGCAAAAACGTGATTGTGGTTTTTCCAGAATGCATCTGCGGTCTGACTTACTCTTAAACTCGGCATAGAGCCTCAACTTCCAGGAACCAGCTAGGGAATCGTTCCTGATTTTGTATTTTGAGGCGCTACCAAAGCTTGGCTCTTTCCGCCATTACTAAAGTCCCTCCCCCCCAAACATTCTCTTTCTCATTCGTTCACACCATTTGATATCGATATATCGCAATGCGTTATCCATGTCTCTTTATCATCGTGGCTCTATCATTGGTGATCACATCACATGGATTCCAAGTACCGAAATCTGAGACTACGAGGTCTAAATTGATTTACAAGCAAGCAAAGAGGGACGAAGTGAGTAATTTTTTTTTTTTGAAAGAGTGGATATCTTGTTTTCCTGCGCGGATGTCGGAGAGCTTTATCTATCATCAAGTATGATATATGAAGTGTGGAGACAATCCAAAGTTTGATCAAGTCCTGACTTTTGTTAGATCATAGTTCGGTCCAGAAACGGAAAATTCCGTCGAAATGCCCCATCCCCTGTGAACGCACCCAGCACTATCAACGTTTTTGGTAATAAGGATTATAATCAATTCTACTCTGGATCTGGAATGATAGAAAGGGATGATAACCCTGGTAAGTTCAGACTCTATATGTTGAGATTTGGGATAGATGTCCTGTCTACCTTCTTAATAAAACATCTACCTCAACTTCCTCATGTCTCCTACCTCCTCATAAAAACATCCCACCTTTGTCGTTTGACGCAACGGCCGCCTCAAAGTATACCCGTTACACCTCAGTCATTCTCTTCTCTTGACTGTTTCACGACCCAATGACTAATCCTCACTCTAGCCAACGACGATCCAACCAACCACCCTCCAGTTCAAACTACATTCCCCGGAACCACAGCTCAAAACGATGCCATCCAGAACTGCTGTAATTTCGCTTTCAATTCTAACGGCGGGTATTACAGTATCCAAATCTATTATTCCAATTCCAACGATGATTGGGTCTGTAGGGCATATTTCCAAAAGAATAATGCGGATAAATCGAGCTCTGCGTATTTCAGCGTTGTTGATACGGATGCTTATGACGTTTTTGGTTATCATGCTAATTAGGTTTTGGGGTTTGGGATGGTGTTATTAGATAGGATTTGGTTTTTTGGGTTATGGGTGTGTGAAAGGATAACCGTACGGTACATCTCATGTGATATATATAATAGACTTATGATATACCCTCGTCGTGATTTTTTCTACACCTTTTCCAGCTCATCACAATGCTTGGATAATTCTACAGAAATGCGCTACAGCACTGTCGGTTTAGTGATCAGGCTCGGTATAAGGAAAACTCCCAAAGGAACAGAATATTCACTCCCTCGGAGGCATATTTTCATTCATCGGAATATCACAGATACTGCTTGCCCTCGATAGGAGTCAGTCATCTTGTGACATCGACATCTCCTTCGACATCTCCTTTGATCCTGTATTCAACATGCTTGATCTATATCTTCCCAATCAAACTACTTCCCAAATCACAACTGCATCTGATATCAAGCAGAGGAATATATGAAAGATTGCTTTCAAGATATTCTGTGTACGACTATGCTCAGAGTCAAGTTTTAGCACACCAGACATCCTTTGATAATGACTGGGATAAGAAACCTTTCGTCTTTCAGAAGACCGAAAACGTAGGTATACCACGTACTTTTGAGTACTCTTTATCTTCTTCTTTATCTTTTTCTTTATACATTCTCTTGGTTCAAGATGACAGAATCTAGTAACAATACCACTCTGGATGAATCCCTAAAAGATTCAAAATCTGTATCCCAACCTCATCTCCCCGACAACTCAGACAAAGGCAACAACGAGGGATGGACCTACGAAAAAAAGAAGGATGGTAAAGAGTGAGTTCCCTTGATTGATACAGTACTATGAGTCCAGAATACTGATCTGGTGAAGATCCCTATCATTGTCCTATTCAACTATCGCCACTCACGAACGCTTTCCCGGTTTTGGTCTTCGCCTCACGTCCTGTCCCAGTTGGGGCAAGCCGGGACCCACAGATGTCTGGAAGTACTTCACTCAAGCGAGCGTAGAAGATTCCAGCGGAAAAAATATCGAAAATAGTCCATACGACAATTGGTTCTTTGAAGAAGGAAACGAGAGTGTAGCCAATTGGGGTGGGAAAGCTCAATCGTTTTTTGATAATTCAAAATTCCAAGATATCAATAAGGAATGGAGTAAGCTGGTAATCCAAAACGCAAAGAAGATGGATGAGACTCACTCGGAGTGGTTTAGAGAGAACTGTACGAAGGAGGTCGTTGATCCATGGAGGATCGATATGGCTAAGAAGTTTGAAAACTTATTGCCATACTAGGGAATAGGGAGTTGATAGGGAAGAATCGGACTCGGAAGGTGGAAGGTCGGAAGATGGTGAATGATTTCATCGCAGTGCTGGTGTGAAATAGTTCTGCTAGTTTATGCAAATGTTGCAAATGATTGTTAGGATACAGCCGCTGATGGAAGAGAATATCATTCATCAGGATACCTCGGGTTCTGCACAGGTTCAACTTTCACTTATTAAAACTGTCAAAGCTTTCAGAGTACCATTTCAGAATTTTCGTCTCTCCTTACTTGTTGTAAGACATTGCCACCGTTAAGGTATAGAAAAGGAAGCACACTAAAGCTCCACAAAAGTGTTATTAGTCAGCGATTGTTAAAATAGAGGCCCAAGCAGTGTAAGAAGGAGCTGATACGTGTAAGAAGAAGCTGAGACGAGTATCCATTTTTCCCACGCTTAGAAAGGGGT